>CM068837.1:99502935-99730435 GCA_028554795.2 Sinohyriopsis cumingii
ATCTGTGGTTGTTGTAACCACAATAACAAACATTTACCACCTTGATCTATAAAAGAAAGTAATCGCTGTTCTTCAGTAATTGCCGGAGTCATTACCGGCATCCACAGTGATAGTTTTGTTATTTCTACCTTACCAGCGTCACCTAGAGGTCGCCATAAAGCATCATTATCGTCATTGTTTCTAACAAGCACAACCGTATGCTTTGCCCCAAAAATTACCTTTCTGACATCTCGGCAAAATCCAAAGATGTGCGACAGCGGAATGGCACATGAAACATTTCTACGATTACCTTTCAACATTTGTCTACGTGCAGCGAAACCTAAATTAAATTCTGCATTAACACCATCAACCACCGGCCACACATCAGCGTCAGCGTTATTGGCATTATTTCTTGGTCGTCTAATATTGTACTGATTACTGTTAGGATGATCAGAAGTATCCTTGACAAACATCACTGATGAATCAGCTGATCTTGTGTAATCATCAGCATATCTTGCTAGACCAATTATTGTTGTAGCAACATCGACATCATTCTGAATCGATTCGATATTTTTTCCATCAATCATATATATGGCGCTATACTGTATCATCTGTTTTTATAATTTCACCTTCTGCTTCAATAAATGCTTCAGCGGGCAAGAAATATCTACTTGTATCCTGAACCTGTAATTCAATTCGTCCTCGTTTGTTTGGTTCTCGTGCGTCATAAGAATAATACTGATAATCACGCACTGATTTATTTTTAAGAACCGGTTCGTCCATGTCGAATGCTGGGTCAGATTCCTGTTTAAACATTTTCTTATTGAAGTTATCGTCTAAAACCAAGACCACTTGCCGCCACCAAACTCGTGTTTATTTGTTCAGGATATATCAGCGCTGCCGGTTTTTGATTTGCGGCTTCGTTTATTACTTTACTAACATTTGCGGGCATGTCTGCGGTGGCTGGTAATTTTACCGATGGTGAACCCATTTGAGATTTGCGTATTAATCGTGCCAGTCTGTCCTTGATTGCCAAGAATGCTTTACTGGCAGCGCTACCAACAGCGCCAGTAGCTTTATCTCGTCAATGGCTTTCATTGATAATTGTTTTGCAATCAGTATTGCTTTAGGAGCCATCCTCCCGAATAAACCCCGAACAACATCACCAAGTCCGTTTCCGTAAGTCATCCTGTATACGGGTACTCGTGAATTTACAACCCTGACCATGACTGGTCTACGATGAGAATTGTGCACGATCATTTTATTTAATTAGTTATTTATTTAACTAGTCGCTGTCCGTCAGTTCATCAATAAGTTCTCGATAGATGTGAGCATCCAATATATTATTTTGAAATAATCGCTGACAGATATCAGCTGCTTCATTAATTATTTCTGGCGAGTTATTTCCAGCTCGCTTTCCTCCTATGAGAACTTCTAACCGCGATACGTCATTGACGTTATTGTTAGGGCAAATAAGACCATTTCCCAAACCACTGCCAGTAGCTTCTTCTCGGGTTGGTTTCTTAAATAGTCTTAAGGGTGATCTTTCGCCTTTTGCTTTTTTAAGTAGCTTCTCAGACTTTTTAAGTTCCGAAATCAACTTTTGCTGCGGTGAAGAAGACTGTTGTTTTTCTATCTGTTGCAGAGGTGGAGGAAGTTCCTGCTGTTCTAGTTGTTTCAGCATTTCTTTATAAAGTCTCTTTACTTCTTCATCAAGACTTCTGTATTCTAAATCATCATCTCTGGCTTGTTTTTTGTTTTTATGTATACGATATATCCATTTAATAAGATTATCATCAGTTACTTTTTCAGAACAAGGTTTTAAGATACTAGATTTATTAAATATACTAATTAATATTTTTTCAGGCAATTTTTCTATTTTAGTATTTCTAATATCTTCAATAAAATCCTCCCTAAATTTTGCAATCAGTCCAATATTTTCCTTTATTGGTTTAGACGCGAGTTCAGTACGAATTTGTCCAATACCTTCAAGTATTTCGTCGACGACGGGCGGTGGTAGAGCTGCAGCTATGTCAGTTGGAAGGTCTCGTAAAATCATTTTTGTTTGTTTGATTCTTCTAGCAATTTTTTCAGCCTGCGCAGCGGTTTGTTTTAGCATTGGAAGAATACCTTTCTTCGTTCCTCTTCCTCCTTAATATCATCCTTAGGATCTCCCAGTAAAGCTCTTTCAGTGACCATCGCAGCTTTTTCAGTAGCTGTCGTAACAGGTCTAAATAATTGTTCTGCGCCCGTTACAAATTCAACTTGTGCTTGCTGACGTTCTTGAAGTTTTTGTCTTACAGAATCTCTCACAAGTTGAATTTTGTTATTGCTTCTGGTCGCTCTCTGGCTAATCTAACGGAATGGGCTTCTCCAATGTTGGCCATTATTGTTAACTTAAATTTTTAATTCACAGCAGCAGAGAGGGCGACGACAATGAGTTGGGTTCGTCGCGTAAACCCAAACCTCCATCGAAACAAAAAAAAAACGTCGTTTAGAACGCAGCGATAGCAACATTGGGGCCTTCCCCCGGTAATTATCGTTACCCTTGAATTGACTTCTTGGAACATTTTAACATTTGGAACCCTTCATGTATTTAAGCTTGTAGGGTTCGCCCTCTCTGCTGCTCCAGGCCGACCAGTCCTAACACTAACCTCTTAATGTCGAGAGCCTTGCTGTTAGTACCATTTTTACCAGTCTTTGATATACAGTGTGGTTTGAGGTAAGAATATATAAAATAGGTAATAGAATGTCAAATAGAACGGCAAATAGAATGTATTATAGTATGTCTAATAAAATGTCTAATAGAATATGTAATAGAATGTCTTACAGAACGTCTAAAAGAACGTTTAACAGCATATGGAATATTGTGTCTAAAAGGTACTCTAAAATGTTTGCCATATATTTCTTATACATAGTCACATACCTTTAACAATGTTATATCACCACTTCCACACACTCCTGTGACAATGCGTTACTGCATCCATGACATTATTCTTTCTCAGTATGTTCAGCAGAAATTAAACTTACACAATTTCCTCCATTTGCCAGGTATAATCAAAGAGATTGGCGATTATCATGAGAGCTAACAGTACACATATCTTCGCTGTGTTTGATACAGGAATTGACACTGACCTTTCGTAACGTCATGACGTGTGATGCTTATGATCTTAGCTCATATTTACGTAATGTTTAGAGCTGCTATTATTTCAGTCATTTGTTCGTGGAATTTCTTTTACCAAATTAGTATTGTATTTTATACTTAATGATGATGCGTAGAGCTACCGTTCTATTTATGACTTGAATTGAAAGGAATTATCTGTGGTTTTGTTCTCAATGAGTATGACATAAAGAATTAAAAATGAAATTCACCCGTAATGGATATTAATAGTTCTTCAACGAGGAAGGCGACAAGCGATAATACTTTAGCAATAACAAAACCAAAAGCCAAGAGTGACAACCACCACACGACAATCAATATACTATGATTTTTAGTACCTCTACCAATAACAGTATCAGCAGCAGTACTACCAGCACTACAATGCAGTAATAATAATAATAATAATAATAATAATCCGTGTTTATATGGAGAATATAAATGTGTAGTTCTATTTCGGAGTAATGGTAAATTGAAGGAGAAGTCATTCCTAATTATGGACATTTGTTAAACACATTTAAAACTACTATTTTGTGTTTGCTTCCCGACTTGCGCCCACTCCGAAAATGAAAAGAATCAATAGAAAATAAAGTATGTGCTTTTGGGTTGGGTTTCATCATAAGTAAGAAAAGATCCAGAGACCAATTTTAGATCCATATCTGAATTCCGTTTTTCATGATCAGTAACAATACATAATGTTAAAGGCTTCGTACGTCATCTGTTTGTAAGGCTCTGAGACAAAGTTCAGTGTGTTCAGAATAGGTCTTGACCAAAGTACATTATATATCTGAAGTCGTAAATACACGCCTAGTATGCGTATGTATAGTTATATTGAGGGGACCTCGTTTATTTCTAATATTTTCTGAGGGACTACAACTGTATGCCGCAGGGCATAACTCATAGGCCACATTCTACCTATATGTTTGACACATATCGAAACGATAGTTATTGATCACATATACAAATGATTAGACATGTTGGAGAGCTATCAAGAAATACAATTGTTGTTTTCATAACAATAGCCTTACCATCCTTCAAAAACCTACCATGAATAAATTGTTGCCGAATTGAACAAATATTTTCATCAATATTTGCCTGTTATGTGATTTCGGTCCCACACTTTAGCTTTAACTATATATTTTATTTCAAATACATGACATGTATATGGTGAGATAAAATGATATTCGTCACCTTCTGTGAACACCATACGTTTAGCAATTCTCGGCCTTTATGCGGCAGACAGTTTATGCAGTCCTACCGAAAAAGTTTTATTATACCTGAATGCAATCAGTGACTCAGTAACCACATTTGTCGTAATCGACTTATGGTTGAAAAACAATTCTGACGGATTGTGTTTTTATGTGTTTTCATTGGTCATGATGGTTGTTTCCATTGGTCAGAATAGAGTTGTTTGTTGCATAGCACCATTATAATTGTGTAGTATGGAGCTTTTTACTGATGTTTATAATGTTTAGTTTCACAACCGTGTCGTTTAAAAAATTATATCTATCGGGTTGCTCCTTTGTCCTCCATATTGAAAAATCAAATTTCTAGCCAACATAAGTATAGCGTCTATTAGTAAGAACAAATCGTTAAATCGTTAAATATCACCAAATTTGACAGAAAGTAACCTGACAGGAATACATTTCAATTTTAAACAAACGGTGTGGATCTACTTGCAAGTATGATCGTTGTTCCTAAAACATAAAATATTCCTTGTTACTAAGAATAGATAAACCGTTAAACTCTTTCGTCTCCTAATTTGACACAATTTAATCAAGGTTATGGGAAAGCATACTGACATTGAAGATATCTGAAGGTCAAACAAACGCCCCCGATTCACCATCGAATATATAGTGGTCGTTTCTAATAAATAGGGAAACTTCTCAAAAACAGCACAGCAGAATTTTAACAAATTTTAACTGATTACAGATCTGCCGTATGGCCTTCATTACTGCAAAATATTTTAAATATCTTCTTATCCAATACTGCTGAAAACAAGTTAATTATATTTGACAGAAAAATCATGGGATTAGTGCATTTTAGATTTGTATAGTTGGGTTTGCTCTCCAGAAATTAGGCCTAAGTTTAATAAACATTGGTAGATAATATCAACAAAGTTTTGGTTCCAAAACTGTTGAATATAATTTGACCAAATGGACAGAAACCATTATGGCATGGAGACTTCCCAATTTTGTCTATACATTCTGCTGATCGTGCAACCATTTATTGCAGCCGCTACTAAAAATGTAGACACCTTTAAAGTCTTCTCCAAAATTATTGTATAGAATTTGAAATAAATGACACATAACACTTGCATGAAGACGTTTTAAAATTATATACAAATAATCGCCAAACAGCAAACAAATATGTCCCACATTGCTAAAAATAGATCAAACTTTTTCTAAAATACATTACCCTAGCCATGAAATGGCTAAAATGGATATAATGCATCTTGATATAAAGATTTTATTCTCTTTCTGGGCGGGAGTGGATGTCAGGGGTTTGAGACCTATCTCTATTACCCCTTCTTCCTCTGGGATGTCCTCTGTGGATGTCTCCCACCCTTCTTCTCCTTCTGAGGAAGAGCTCAATTCCTCGTCCATCAGTTTATGCAATAAATCATATTTATTTTTAGTTAATATGTGTTTTAAGCCTTGTTCTAATGTGTCAACTCGGGTGTCATTGACTCTTTCTTTTTTGGGGTGTCTTTTTCTTTTAAAATCACCCCACTCCAATTCTCAGCAGGAACTGGAGTCTTTCTCCGCCCAATCTGTGATTGCGGATCTGTCTATGCTGGGAACTTGGGTATTTTAAGTCTGACCACCATGAGGAATGGTTGGGCTAGCTACTTCGACTGTAGATGTTTCTGTGGTATTTATTGGTGGGGCCTGTGTAACACTTTCTTCACTGCCCTCTGTGCTTTTCCCCGTATCTTGTTGTTTGTTTACTCCGGTATTTATGCACTGTGCTCTCAGTTAGTCTATTTCTGCGTTTGTAGGCCCCATTGTCCCTTCTATTTGTACCTTACCTCATCTCCTTCTACTACGTTGATGAAATAATTACATATTTAATTAGCGAAAGTACTCTGTGCTGGGGGATTTCTGCATTCTTTTGGGCCGTGCCCCATCTGCTTAGAGATGGGGCATAGCTGTTCATTCTCGCAGTCCCTGTACCATGCTTTTAAGAGAAATCCCATCGCATAGAAAAAAGAGGATCTTGGCTGCATTCTCTTTTACTAAAGTACTATCATACCAGTCTTAACAGTCTGATAACCCCACACTGTTGCCGTCCGGTCCTTTCTAACCTAGATCTTCATCTCTCATTTCTAATTTATTTTCTATCTCTCCATTTTCAATTTCCAAGGGGAGGCCTTATATTCGTAGATATATGTTACCTTCGCCTCAGCCTCTCGGAATATCGGATGGGCTTCTGATATATTGGTCACTTCGTCTTTCACTTCTAGTTCTGAAATGTACTTTTTTGGGTATAAAATTAACTTATTATTATGCGTGTAGATGGTTAGTAAAGACGAAATACAGAAGCTACAATATCATTTTCAAGACATAATAAATTATTTAACTCCTTCCAAAATGTTGTGATCATGTTAGTGTTTTTACCCATTAGTAGATGAAATTAATCCCTCTTCCATCCCACATATTGAAGTGTCCTCAGTAAGAAAGTTTCTTGAAATTCGCGAACAACAGACATGTTTTATCGGGTGGATGAAAGTATTTGAGTGAAATACATCTATTATTCACTCAAAGCAAGCACATTTTTTTAGTTTATGTTCTAAATATTGGTAAGCAATATTTATCACAGCTGAAGTAGCACATTTCTTGATGTATTGCGAGAAGACTTCTAATGATATATTGTTGGTCTTAAATGATAAAGTGTCAATCTTGCATCCAGTTTGGATGCTGTGGCAGCCATCTTGAAACTATTGTTATAATTGAAGAATATTAGAGATAGCTGCAAAACTAATCAATTAACAGAAATGAGATGTTCTTATCTTTGATAACTGGAAGAAACTAAGTTGGCCAGTAGAACACAATTTCCTTTAGAATGACTCCTGTTTTTGTTATAGTCAAAGAAACAAATAGCAATTTCAAGGTTACAATGCAATGAAATTACTATGTCTCAAATATCAATATGTGTGAAACGATACACACGTGCCTCGTATCAATACGTTTCACGATACACAGGGTACGAAACAATATATTATCGATACAAATGAAGTTGATGGTTTTTGCATCTTTAGGAGGTCTGAGAGTGATAGATGCTACACTTGTACGTAATTAACTGATTGTATTCCTAGTATGCATATTACAGACATATATTAAGCATGTACTATACTTAGCATCTATTTTTTATGCCATTCGCATCCATGACATGGCAACTAAAATGATTTCAAACAGGCTACCTCTTAAGTGTCAGTGATTTTTAATGAACATTTTAGGCCATTAAAGGGTGATCCACTTGATCGGAAGATGGACTTACTTTATCCACCAGACAGGGGTATTTTAACCAAAAAAATATATATACTTCTTAATTTCATTTTTTGTTCATCCTTATTTATTCAGTTTATGTAAACTCGGATAGGGATATATATATTTTTTCCCACAGGGATAACTTGTTTTGCGAAAAGAAATTAAAATTGCATTGGAGTTCGAAACTGTTCGCAGTTTATTGGGCTTGGTATTCTGCCTTTTCTACAGTTTCTGATCTGAAGATGAACCACGCTGGGAATCAGCCATTTTTGGTTTTCTAGGTAGCTCGTATTTTAAACATGCATCTGTAAAACGTCCTTGAAGCAAGATTCAAAGTATGACATAAAGCTTGCGTTAGCTATACTTAGTTTAACAACCTTCATGTCAAGCTGATGTATAAATTATTGCCCCTTCCGAAAAACAGATGCCGCGACAAGCACTAAGATACATTTATTGGCGGCACTAATGACGCAAAAAACACTTCAAGTATGAGCGGTAGAATACAAATTATATACTATGCCAAGAACAATTTCATATGTGCGACATTCAGTTACTATGCAGGAGTTATCACCCTATACTGCTTTCCAAGTGGGTGAATTCATGAAACTTTTGCGCGATCCGTACGCACTGGTGTCATCTCCGTAAAAAGTAAGTACTTTATAGAACAATTAATGTTCACTTTTGCGCAATTTTTCGCTGTTCCTTTGCCTTAAGTTCCTGTTTTGTTTCGCAGTGAATAAGCTACATTAATTTCTAATTGTTGGCTAGTGTTTACCTGGACCGGAACAAACAATAACCAAAATCAGAATTCAGTGTAACATATTGCATCGTGTTACACCAGTGGTGTAGCTTTCAGACTCGACAAAAATATACAAATTACAAACAAGCAAAGAAATTTCGTGTGAAAATGGTTAACACAATAATGTATGTGACTGACTTTTTAACGTAACTTTAACATATCGCTGACTGCGGTGTGGCAGTTTATGGTGATGTCCAGCATCGGGGCATCATGCTGAGGACATGTAGCATGATGTCCCACCCCATCACATTATCCTAACAACAGGCCAACCAGTGTTAACACTAATCTCTCAACGCTGAGCGCCTAGCGAGGCAGCTATTAGTACCAATTTTTCAGTCTTTGGTATGACTCGGCCGGGTTTCGAACCCACGACCTCCCCGCATTGGAGGCGACCACCCTAACTAATAGGCCACCTGAGAGGTCAACAAAATGATAAGTTTGGTGCTTTACTGTATACGTGGAACACGTTTTGACTCTTTTTTATGCTTCCCTTTATGCCTGGATAAAATAATTATCATGGAATTGTTTCAGATGAATTATCAATTTAAAGATTAACTTGGTAAATGGCTAGTGATTACTGACGACAGCTGAATATTAAAATGATTTGCATACGGTTAAGTATCGTTTTCTATCGATTTCTACCTCTTGTATTAATGTGTGTATCGGTACATCAAAAGCACTGATGCCTCTATATATATGTGAATCAAGCCACATCAAGTTACAAGCATAACTAAACTAGCCAGTGACCTGGGGGTTCTATACAACCTGAGCAGATGGGAAGAAATACATCTCCATTATGTAGTTTTTCCTCGATAATTGCAAATATACCGTAGCAAAGAGGAATTATCCTTATCTTATAATATAAGGGCAACTTAGTCAATTCATATTTATAGGTTACTGCATTTGTATGGGAAAATATGAACCAGTTTTTCGAATGGAAATACTGTACGACCTTGGGAGTGCAGTATATCCATCCGACAAAACGAATTCATATTTTCCCATACAAATGCAGTAACCTTTTTATTATATGCTAATTTTTTTAATTCTACCTAATGCTTAATTATCTTTACAAAATACACTACACGAAACAAAGTAACCGAATGTATGCCGGATTCCAAATTAAATACACAAGCGCATATTCATCATTACACAACAATAAGATTATTACTGCGCACATAACTCCGTCCAGATAAATTTGAACTTAGTCGCTCGCTCGACATAACTTTCGAAAGAAAATGGTGTGTCTAGTTAAAATTTAAATTTGGAGTCATATTGTGAACGAATGTGCATTGCACTTTTCCATTTGATCTGGAATGAATAGATTTGGTATTTTGTTCGATTTACGAAATTTTATGATTGTGGACTGGTTATGTATGTGACAATTCCACATGAAATACATGGGATTGAAGAAGCTAGGGAGAGGCGTGTTGACATAGGCATATGTGTTTCTGTTTCTGTCATTAAATGTTTGAAATCATAATGTGGGGAAAATATGAAGTCTTTCAATTGCAATTATCAAAACGACGGTATGGAATTTAATACTTATTTCATTTTGAGTGCAGTAACGATGATGTCATTGCACTTATCATTGAAATTAAAGTACAATTTCTAAATGTGCAATCAAGATTGAGAACATATGACATGGCTCATGTAATCTGGATTTGCAGAACTAAGAAAGTATATTTTAAGGAAATTCAGGACGTAAAACTGTAAGTATATTTTTTGCCATTCTTATCACCAGCTAAAGAAGACCGTATATGATTTGTCACTTGTATTTTATTTATAAGGACTCTTTCTTGCGTCTGTTGTATACTGTAGAAACATTGTATCAACGCGGAATGTGCCAAAGCAGCTGGTATGTGGCAGTCCATGAAACATCTGTTTTAGTTCATTCAGAAACAAATTTAAACAACCACAACGTGAAGCGCCTCTTACGTGAGTGTACATGATTTGTTTGCAAATCAGAAGTGCTGGTGTCTGCGTCCATTGTTTGTTTACAATAGAAAGTAGTTCCTTTATGCACGTGAATATGTATTGACGTGCGGGTTCAGTATCGGGTAATATTGCACGATTCTGGCAATGTAAAGTTAACGGGGAAAAAATGAGCATATAGTAATATATTAATATTCAACTTCAATTCACAATGATCCATTTCTGTCAAATGTTCCAACTCGCTATATAAGTGTATTAAAAATATATACCGTAAGCAATCATATATGCATGAAATACAATTAGAACTCAATTGTCGAGATCACCACATTGTAATAAAAATGTTGTCCAATGAAGCGAATTTATATTATTATGATAACTGCCGATAAACTTGTTCGAAGTGAGCTATTTACATTTATTCTCATTTATGTTGATAGAAACCATTGGCAAAGCTCAAGCTATAAATTTTTTGGAGTTCTCTAATGGAATTATAACACGAGCCTTTTATCAGCAAATCACATGACTTAAAAAATGTTAACGATAAGAAAAAAAGAGCACCATTTGATTCACAATTATATGAATATATCAGAATGGCTAAGGAGGAATTTAGGTGCAAAGGTGGAGCTCTTGTTTGGTTAACGTTCCGTATAGATCGCGATGTTATTTTCATTGCTGTTACAATGAATGACCCGCGGGTGCGGATGATTATGGAATGTTTGGTGGGTGATAAAAAGTATTTAGAATTACCTTTATTATCGAACACGACAGTGTGGATGGCCCAACATGGAATATCCGGGATAAACTCAACCCAGCTGAAGAATCACGTGGACAGCGTGTTGTTACGGTAGACAAACACTCTGCGCCTGACTGGTATTGGTTGTCCATAGTATGCGCGAGCATATCTTGTAACATATGTTGTTTAGGCACTATATCCAATAAAAGAGCCTGATACTAATGCTCTTCAACCAATGTGAAGTGGCATCTTAAACTGCGTGACAGGTCACTAGACATTTTATGAACGCCAACGAGGAAATGGATCAACAATCACGAATCAAAACAATAAAAAAAAGCACAAAAAAACCCCAATGGGCAGAAAGTTTACGAGCGAATGAAGTTAAACAAGTAGACGTGGCCTCGCTGGAAAAGCGATTAAAATTTCCGATGGTAGCAAAACAATAACCGACAAGGTTTTGCATAATTCTGGCAACTATAAAACAAGAGGACGAAACTGTTCATGCTTGGACGGCAAGCGTGACGAAATTTCCACCGATGAAAACTGCCAGATTTTACCAAAGTAATATTGTTGAGATCATCGTTAATATTAGTATCAGTCTGGCTCTTTCAGAGTGATCCGAGATCCGTTGTCGATCATCAGAAGCATCGGCCGTCGGAGTTGGGATCCAATTATCGGCTTGTTCAGTTCGTGCTACCGTGAGGTAAAATGTATCGCAAAGAATCTCTCCTTGATAAGATGAAAAAGGTATCGCCAAAATACACCATCATCGATTTACAAATCGAAATAGATGAATTTCTGAATAATTGTTTTAAAATCTCGTCTGTGATTGCTCGTATCAACCAGGAAAATAACTCATGGCGTCCAACACCAAGAAAATTTCTCGATTGTATATCGCGTTCATGTGTTGAATTTTGGATATGGTGGTCTTTGGAACACAAAATATAATCCCGTTGGTGTAATCTCAGTTGATATTGTGGCTTGTTACCCTGTTAGTTTACTTGGAGTGGGTGAATGTGAGCCGTATTTCTCATGATTTGGTCATCCAGCACACGAAATGATGAGAGTTGCAATAAACGGTCCTCTGCCAGAAGATTTCCATGGACATACCATTGAACTAACTGCATTTGCCGAGATTATATTATTGCAGCAAACATTTATCTGGTTATTGTTGCTTGGTCTGTTCATCATTTAACAAACCAAATGCTTAGATAAATCTCATAGACTGCTGTGCAAAAAAATTAACAGAAGATATATGCTTGATGAGGGGATACTTACGTCGTTGACAGTGAGTACGAAGAAAATTTCATACAGGACACCAAAAGTTTGTCTGCCAGAGGAGGCCGATGCGTCGTTTGCAAAAGATATGACGACTACGATGTATTTGAACATCGTGAGTTGCAAGGCCACTTCTGACTGCTTCTTCAGATGGCGATTCGAGATGCATGGCAAATGCACCAGTCTGCATGGCTGAGAACACGAGCTGAAACAACTGATGGATCTTTGTACTCATTGACTAACACGTGGGGCAGACAATCAATGGCTTCATCATTGATCAATGTTGGACTGTTCAAGACGCAGTTGAAATGTTCAGCCCATCTTTCCAGAATCTTCTCTTTGTCAGTGATCAGCGTATTCCAATCTACAATGCGAAGGAGGGATTGATCCTGATAATGGCGGTACTAGACAAGTATATATTTACATGTCTCCATATACTGATGGGGTGAAATATTAGAAGTAGATTAAGTTGCAATTAACCAATCCTAGGGTATCGGAAATTAGACCTTTACAATGGAATTAATATTAGAAAATTAGAAAATGTCTGGTTTGCCCAAGATATATTGTCATTTTAGTAATAGCTGCTATTTGTGATGGTTAGCGGAGCAGGTAATCGTCTATTTTCATGTCATAACTCTTGTGAGGACCAGTAGCTATGAGTTTTCAATGATTATTTGGTATCGGGAAGCAACAACTGTTCGTATTTCCATACAGGCTGTATTAGGTTTCACGTGAGGGAGAAGTTTCGCATTTTAAACAAGCTGCATTTAAGTGTCGCGTAGCAGGAGGTTTTGATTTGTCAAACAAAAGTTTAGAGATAGAAGTTCGGAAAAATATGAAAATATATATCTGTGAAGCTATTCCAGTAAAGAATATTCGTGGCGCATTTGCGTGACACATTGTTGTGAAAATTTTGTTCATGATTAGTTGTAATAATAATAATGATAATAATAATAATAATAATACTAATAATACTAATAATAAATAATAATAATGAATATATATATATATATATATATATATATATATATATATATATATATATATATATATATATATATATATATATATCATGATGTCATGCCTCGTGACGTAGAGGATTGTAATCGATGTATGGTTTTCGCTCGCTGTTCTGCCTACCACTGTCGAGTACTTACATACAACAGCCATTAATCCCATAGTCCTGGTGATAAATGTTAACCTATCGATAGTAATTGTAATGTAATGGCTTCGAGAACGTTTTGCAAATCCTACAGTAATTATCAAATGAGTAAAGTGAAAATAGACAATATATAAACAACACAAAGCCCATATCTTGGTCAAATCGACAGAGATTTAGCAAGCAAGTATATGCGCAGGCAGTAGAAACATTCAATGCAAAATAATTGTATTGTGAACAAAATAAATATTTTTTCGGTTCAAATATCCGATTGACATTTTAGTATCAAATGCTGATCTTTTTCTTCTTCCAATAGCAACTGCTTTTTCAGAAGTTACACAACTACTACATAAATTAATTATACATTTACTTTTTCTTAACATATAAGAGTACGTTCAACTTAATCTTGTGCATAGTAATAAACCACTTAAATCGGGGCTGTTATAGAAAGAGTAAACATTACGAGTACGCAGCATCGTTTTGAAAAATGACCTTCTTTAATTGAATTGCAAAGTGTCGATGATTTTTTGACGTCTGTCAGCTATAAATGACATCGTTTTGAAAAATGACCTTCTTTAATTGAATCGCAAAGTGTCGATGATTTGTTGACGTCTGTCAGCTATAAATAACATTGCAAAATGTTTATTATGCTCTTACTTTAAGATTTGTTTGTGCTTGAGCCGTCATAAAATACGAAATTTATATGAAAAATGAAATTTAATGATATACAACTGGATTGTGCTCAAATAATAATTATAGTCTCATACGATGGAAAGCAAATATGGGACAAAGTTTACACAGTCTCGAGAAACCGTAAATGTTTCAGCTCAAATATGTCGCCGGAGAAATATGGATATAAAATTCCAGTTATAAATACGCCAAAGTCCTTATCCTTCGGTGGTGATAATGTTTTATGTTATATATATATATATATATATATATATATATATATATATATATATATATATATATATATATATATATATATATATATATATATATATATATATATATATATATATATATATATATATATATATATATATCATAGAGATTGGTGAGAGAGTTTATTTCAGCCTTAAAAAATAGTATGACAATGCATCCTTCACATATGAATCAAATAAATAATATTGATAACTGGTCCTTTCGTCCTCCACTTTACAGCTTTAGTAGATACATTTTACAAGTTGATATTGATCTAACTGAAAAATACAATATTTCTGTTAAACCTTATACATGTCATCACCCACAAAATACAACATAACACCATTTTCGTAACTATTTTAAGTGTTTCGCATTGGTTATTGATCAAGCATGTCATATTATTTGTAATGTAAATTAAAATACGTATGACTCTTGCTAAGTTGAATATTTCGCTTTCTTTCTTTTAATTGTCTTTCTTTCTTTCTTTTAATTCTCTTTCTTCGTAATTAAGTTTAGTCGGTAAGTATTAATGTCTTTACATTTTCCTTTATTCATTCATTATCTCTTGTTTCTTTATAGCTTACTTATTTATATTCTTTGCAAGAAAAATAGCAGACCTCTTTGAAAGATTCGATCACAACTTAGATATTTGTTCTTCAAAAATTTAATCCCTATGATTATATTAATAATTAATTCTCTCTCTTAATACATCAAATTTAGTTCTAATTGTGGAAACTTTAGAAATGTAATCCTTCTCATATTTTTTAATGTCTGATTTTTTTTAAAGAATCACAGGCTTTCTATGATCAGATGTTTAGTTCTTTATCTACAATACTGATGTAGAAACATGCTTATATTATCATCCTTGTATAATCCATTGACATGGCAATAATTACAGAACAAGCAGCGTGCTTAGATTTAGTTGACAACTACCTTGGTCATAGGACTAGACAAATATGGTCTTCGTCAATCGAGGCGAGAAGGACCGCTTTTGTCATCCAGTGTTTGAGGGGGTCGATAGGTCTGTGAGTGTGCAGGTAGCTTAAGAGGTCAATGTGCACCCTGAATGTTCTGTGGCAAGTATGGACAAAAGATGGCAGCAACACAGATCGTGGGGTCGTTGTTTAGGGCTTTCCTTGTCTGCCTCCGTTGTTCCGCTGCGGCTGTCCTGTTGGTCTCGCAATCTGCAGCGCCTTTTCCTAAACAGTTGGCTACCAAATGTCAATGTTTATGCCAAAATCCTTCAATGACTTCTTCAAGGTGTCCTTGTAGATTTTCATCTGGCCTCCTCTGGAGTGTTTTCATTGTTCTAGCTCGCCATACAAAATATTTTCTCGGAAGCTGGCAGTCTGACATGTGGGCTGTGTGACCTGCTCGTCGCAGCTGTGACTCCATGATGAAGGAGTGGATACTGGGCAGGCCTGCTTTGGCAAGGACCCTAGCATCCGGGATCCAGTCCTCCCTCTTCATGTTGAGGAGTCCTCTGAGGCAGGTTGTGTGCATGTGGTTTAGCTTCTATGTATGGCGCTGGTAAACTGTACAGGTTTTGCTAGCGTATAGGAGCGTTGGGATAACTATCATTCAGCTCTGTCTGTAGACTACTGCCTCTTCTGTTCACACATTGCCGAAGGCTGAGCTGGTCTTTGCAATCCTGACATTAACTTCGTCATCGATGACGACGTTGTGGTACAGATTGCTTTCAATATGGGTGAATCTACTCACTGCTCTGAGTTTGTGGCCGTTGATTTTGATGTTGGGCTCAGCATATGGTTTCCCTGGGGCTAGATGATACATCACTTCAGTTTTATTTGTGCTGATAGTAAGGCCAAAATATTTGTAAGCATCAGGTAACTTGTCAAAGCTGCGTTGCAAGTCAGATTCAGAGCCAGCGTTGAGGGCGCAGCGTTGAGGGCGCAGTCATCATCAAATAGTAAGTCCCTGATGATGTCGGTTGTACCTTAGTGTTTCTGAAGCCTCCTGAGGTTGAACAGTTTACCAACAGTACGGTATCTGATGATGATTCCCGCGTTACATTAAGTCCGTACGTAGAGACAACTGTGGTGTGGCACCACTCAAGGAACACGGGAAACTACATTCAGAGACATCCGACAAGGCCAACATACTGAATCGTTTATACTAGTCAGTCTTCACACAAGAGAATAAGATTGATCTACCAAGCCTATATGGAGATCCTTACCCACCAATGCTTGACCCCAAGTTACTGAAGAAGGTGTATACAGCTTGTTGCCGAGACTTTACTCACAGACGGCCACATGACCAGACATGATTCGAGCAAGGATCCTGAAAGATATAGCAGAAGAATGTGCACCATACTTGATATATATTTACCAGAAGATCGTCTCAACAGGTTATGTCCCTGATGTGTAGCAAACGTTATAACTATCTTCACAAATGGAGAAAGAGCCATGGCCAGCAATTATAGACCTGTCTCTCTCCTTACATGTACCTGCTGAAAAATACCTGAACACATCATAGTCAGCAACATGATGCAACATCTAGATTACTTCAACATTCTAGCAGACTGACTGCATGGTTTCCGTGCCAGACAAAGTTGTGAAACACAGCTCATAACCCTAGTTGATGAGCTTGCCAAATTCTTAGACAGAGGGAAGCAGTATGACTTTGCTATCCCTGACTACAGTAAGGCTTTCGATCGTGTCCCTCATGAAAGAACCCTCAGTAAGTTGGATCACTATGGCATCAAGGATAATACCCAGAAATGCATCAGATATTTCCTGACAGACATATCGCAGACAGTTAGAGTAGATGGAGCAACATCAGACCCAGCACGGGTTGTTATTGGGGTACCTCAAGAAAGTCTTTTGGGTCCCATCCTCTTCCTGGTGTTCATCAATGATCTACCTGCGAGTGTCAAATCCAACACACGACTTTTTGCAGATGCCTGTATAGTCTACCGGGAAATAAATGCCTACAAGGACTTTGAGATCATTCAAGAAGGCCTGAACTAACTGGCCCTCTCGGAAAGAACGTGGGGTATGTTGTTTCACCCAGAAAAATGCAGCATCCTAAGAGTTTAAATGAAGAAATCACCAGTCTTGTCCGAATATACTCTTATGGGGCACAAGTTAACCAATGAGCAGGCAGAAAAATAGCTCGGGGTTGAATTGTCCAGAAACCTTTCTTGGAAAAGGCACATAGACAAGATAGTGAAGAAAAGGAAACAATAACCTTGGTTTCCTGCAATATCCAAATCAACAATGAAGAAGTAAAACGTGCAGCATACTTAACGCTGGTTCAACCAGGTCATGAGTATTGCACAACTGTGTGGAACCGACATAAAAAGGTCTAATAATTAAGATAGAGATAGTTCAGATGAGAGCTGCTAGATTCAAAACAAATACATATTCTAACACTAGCAATATCGCAGTGACAGTGCAATGTTGAACCATCTCTTGTGGGAATCATTCGAACGCAGGCGAACCAAGGCCCAGATGACCATGCTGTACAGGATTGCGAAAAACCTAGTGGACATACCAGCGGACAAATACCTGACCTGGCATATAGCCAAACTAGAGCAAACCAAAGGAAAAGGTTCCGATTTAAGTCAGCATCGACACATTATTTCAAGTTCAGTTTTTTCCCCATGTGCAATAGGGACTTGAAACAAATTACCATCGACAATTGCAGAAGCGCCTGATTTGGTATATCACAAGCATGAGCTTTCCAAAATCATGTTCTACTGAACTAGACAGCTACAAGTAAGACCTAGTGATTATCAGGGCGTAGCAGGTTGAGGTTCCTTATCACATCGCCGCTACTGTAACCGAATTGGTCTGAGTATGAAGGGACGAACACGTACACTGACACTCTTTTACTTATTTCTGCCTTTTATATCATTACTCTTCTGGCTGTCCTATCACTTCAGTCTTTATCTTTGACCATGTACCACCCGCTGCTTAATAATCAAATGTGACTGCGTCGACGTATTTATATAGATAGTGATGTGGTTCCAGAGCGTGCTGCTGGAGTGACTACGACTCAGCTTTTTCTTTTTCTTTCGTTGTTTAAGACCTAGATTTTATTTCTAATCTTCTTTTTTCTGCTTCTTTAATTGTATGATTCATTTCTTCCTGTTTTTCTTATCTTTTCCGTTTTACAATTTCAGCATGATCCTTTACTGCTTGGTTAAATATTTCAAAATTAAGAATTTCTTCCTCAGATTTGATCTGTTTAGTATTAGTAGTGTCGCGATATACATCTTTACCCTAATCGGCACCTTTAACTATTTTAATTTATTTGGGTTTTACTGATTGATATCTACCACGATATCCAAATGTAGCAATCCCAAATATTTGGTCTTTATCCCTGATAGCGGCAAGACCTTCCTTAGTAAATTTATCTATTATCTTAGTCCTAACTTTTGGTGGTGGTTGAAGAGAGGATGCTGAGGTGGTGGGTGTTGAAGCGGTAGATGGGACGGTGAAGCGCGTTGATGATGACCAGAAATGTCCACTGGTAATGTTTCAAGAGGTTTTTGCTGTCTCAGTTGCTGTAATAACTGTTTAGGTTGGTTCGACAATTGGTTTCAATAACGAGTCCTTACCTTCTTTAAAATCCACTTGAGCTTCCTGATGTTGCTGTAACTCCTGTTTGACAGAATCACGTACTGGAAGGTATTTCTTAATTGCTTCTAGTCGTTGTAGAGCTTATTTAGCCATACGAGATTCCATAGTAAGTGCAGAATCACTCATGTTGACCATTACAACAACTATTTATTTACTCATCACCAGTCAGCGGATTTAAAAAATTCAGTATATATAGTAATGTACCGTATTGTTAACCTACTAACCAGCGCTTGTGGAGGAAATTCTTCTCATTCCGTTAATGGAAATTCCCAGTGACATGCTGAGTTGAATGATCTACTAGCTGCTAGAAATAACGTGTTTTATGTATTCACCGCTACATTGAAACATGCACCTGTCCATACGCAATTTATATTAAAATCCCTCTTTTAGTTCAATAACAGCACAGCTGTACTTTTTTATTTAAAGCTTTATCAGCTGAGCAGGTCCATGGATAATATTATAACTGATTATATTATTTTTGCACCAAACATACAGCACTAGCATGCCTACGTTTAAACTGACTGACTACCAGTTATACTTGCCCTGTCAAGCAGACATGTACATATGACACAACACTGGTGTGGTTTGTGTTTTAAATCCTTGGATATTGATAGCATAACACGGTGGAAAATTATAAATTCTCTGTCTGTTTAGTCTTACACTGATAGCACAAAACTGTGAGGAATTATCAACGTTCTGTCAGTCTGTCAATTTAGCATTACACTAATAGTACAATCCTGTGAGAAATTCTAAATTCACAGGGTGTCTCTTTAGTCTTACTTATGTGTGTGTATATTGAAACACTGCGAAAAATTATATATTCTCTGTCTGACTAAACGGTATAATGTTATTGATTTGTTGTAAACAACACCGTTGGTATTCTTTATATATTTATTCCAAACAATATATTCTTCATTGATGTGATATAATAATAATGACAATGATGACTTTGTATATCGCCTAATCTGTATAAGTTCTAAGCGCTTTACAACATTAAACAACATCTATAAGATCAAAAACATATATATTGATATAATTACAAAAAGAACCACCATGAAATTAGAAAACATAAAAAACCATGCTGAGAATATTTAAGGTAGGAAACATTATTAGGTCTTTAAGTTTGTTCTCGCAATCGAAATAAGTGAGTTTTCAGAGCACTCTTGAATGGGATCACTGTGTCTTTGTGTCTATGTTCAGTGGGCAATTCATTCCACGTTGTTGGGCCCTGGTATGCAAAAGAACGCTGTCCATATGACTTTGTTTTCATAGTGGGGATAATGAGTATACGATTGTCAGAAGAGGAGTTTAAGTATCTTGCTGGTGTGTACACATGGGTGAGGTCGGATAGGTATGTTGGACTTGAGTCCGACACTGAAACGTAGCACAGAGAACAAATTTTGTGTTTGATTCTGGATCAAATGGATAGCCAGTGTAGTCTAGTGTAGGGTACAGATCAGCGGGAAAGTGTGCTCTGATCGTGATACTCTAAGTATGATCCGAGCAGCTGTGGTTTGAACCTTTTGAAGTTTCTGGAGTAGATATTGAGATGAACCAGACATGACTGAATTACAATAGTCCAGTCTTGAAAGTACTAATGAACACACACGTGTTTTAGTGGCATCAACTGAAAGATATTTGCGAATGGAGCTGATGCATCTCAGCTCAAGATATGTAGCCTTGCATATGTTCATGACATGTTCGTGCAATGTGAGAGTACTGTCCAGAGTAACATATAGGTTTCGTACTGATTGTGTGAATTTAAAGCTGGTATTTTTTATATTTATTGTTGGAGGTAAAGGACGTGAATGAAAAACCTTTTGTGTTGTGATCAGAATGGCCTCAGTTTTGTCATCATTCATCTGCAGCTTGTTACATGTCATCTATGATTTCACATCAGAAATGTACCTCTCTAGACCTTGGATGATAGCATCAACTTCATTTGGATGGCTAGATTTGTATATTTGGGTGTCATTAGCGTACAAGTGGTGAGACACTGGATGATGATCTCTGACACTTGAGAGCGGCTGAATGTATAGAATGAAGAGAACAGGTCCAAGAACAGACCCATGTGGAACACCACAACAAAGATCAACTGGTCTGGAGTGTATTCTATTTGTAAACACAATTTGTGTCCTGTTGACCAAGTAGGACTTGAACCGCTGTAGGGCTGTATCATGAAAGCCAAATACATGATGGAGACGGTGAAGTAATATATAAAGGTCTATTGAATCAAATGCTGAAGATAAATCAAGGAGGGTGAGGACTGTAATCTTTCCGCTATCCAACGTAGAGAGAATCTCATTAACTACTTTAAGAAGAGTAGTTTCACTACTGTGGAAATGGTGATATGCTGATTGCACTTTGATAAAAAGACTTCAATTTAGATGAGATACATGCTGGGATAGAACAACCTTTTCTAAGAATTTTGATATGATTGGGGGATGAGAAACTGGCGGTAGTTCTTTAAATCGCTATAGTCTAGTGTTGGTTTCTTCAGCAGAGGCTTTACAATGTCAGTTTTGAAAAACGATGGTGAAATCCCCTGATGAAAGAGAGGCATTAATAACATCAGTTAGTAAAGGCAATCCTGGATCTATGCACTAAAGCAGCAGTGATGTTGGAATTGGATCAGGTTCAATTGTAAGTGGTGTAGATTTGTTCTTGACATTAGCTTGTTAGCAATCTCGAAGAACTCTTTGCAGCTGGAACATTCCATGATCTTAGTAAAGGAGTGGGCTGATTTCGCTGCATGGACTATAGTTGTGACATTCTTCTTAGCGGTTTCTTAGATTTGCTTATGAATAGTGAGTCTGGTTGAAAGCCAAAGCCTTTCAGCTTTACGGCGGTCTCTTTTAGCAGTGCGAAGGTCGTCCCTAACACTGCTATACCACGGAGAACACTTTTGAACTGATACTCTGAACTTGGTAGCAGGGGCATGTTTGTCAAGCAATGAACTCAGCCAGTTATCGGGTTGTTCTCCTGTAGGAGCTAAGCACGTTGCTAGGTTTGCTTGGATGTCATGCATTAGTGTGGTTCTATTTATCATATGGCGGTTTCTCGTAGTAGCATATAGAGGTGGAGAGTTAGGGACTGATACGTCAAGATGGCATATAATGCAGAGGTGATCTAATGCAAGTTCATGGGATACCAGGGAGGACCGTAGAATGTTATCATCAGGTCTATGAAGAATCCAGTCTAAAATGTGACCATGTTTATGGGTGCGTTGGTTAACTGACTGTTTCAGGGTGATAACATTAATGGATTCTAGGAGTTTTGATGTGTTTGGGTTTCCGGGACAAAGTGAAAGTTGAAATCTCCAAGAATAATCAGGTTGCCACCTATCGAATTTCCATACTGCAGGAGATGCGGAAACTGCTCCAAAAAAAGAGTCAGTCAGCTTGTTTTTTTGTACAAGGAGGAGGGTGGTATAAGCAGAAAAAATGGAATGACCTTTGCTGCAGTGTGAGTGTGGTTTGGACTAAATCAAACGATGTGTGGTCGAAATTGAATGTTGTGGTGTGGTTAAGACGTTTGATCATGGATTTCTTTGTGATGACAGCAATTCCACTTCCGCGAGAGTTACGTGGGAACGACTTGATGGAGTAACCAGTGGGTGTTAGATCCGCACACTTGGGCTAGGTGCCTGATGTTTTTAGCCATGTTTCTGTCAGGAAACAGACGTAAGTATTCTGGTCGTTGAAAAAATTAACTATTTCTGTTCGCTTTTCCGGTGGTCCTACTGAGTGGGCATTGAATAATGCAATACGCATAGGTATCTCTTTCATAGTTGACATAAATTTGACGAATTTATATGGATTTCAATTAGTTTATCTAAATTAACTGTCTCACTTTTAAATTATTCAGCCGGAAAGGGCATAAAGGAGATAACTGGAATTCTTCTTGGTATTCGCATGCCAGCTTTGAAACAATGTTTCTTTTTTCGCTTCTGTTTATATTTAGGTAATGATGAATGTACTACCAGTTCGTTTAGTCTAGAGCAAAATGTAATGCGCAGAGCCAAGGAGTGGTCGTTTAAAGCAATTAATGAGGGTCCATCATAGCTTAAACGGGTTGACTGGCGAGTATCACGTGATGGCGGTTTGTTTAAAAACAGGTGACTTTGTAGCAATGGAGCAAGACAGCTGAGAAAAAGTCTAATTGTTCTCGTTTCCAAAACAAGGAAATGAAGAAACACATACGAACTGAACAGCCAATACATAATGAACACAAGAACGTAGACGAAGACAGCCAAGAAACACAAATATCATGAAAACGGCAGAAAAATCGGAACAGCTGCTTCAAGGCGGACAAATGATAGTAACAATTTTGATTCATATTGAAGATATTAAAGTGGATGACACTCTTTGTTTCATGGTTGCCTTGTGAAACTTCGTTTGCGCTCGAATCCATGTGACGGTCAATATTTGTCAGCGTTTGTACAAAAATATTATTATAATTTGGGGGACAGCTGCAATCGGCTGAGATGCACTTTCTGCCCCATTCAACCCACGAATTATGTTCGTTTTGCACGCATGGGTTCACCGTTGGGCGTGTGTCTGATTACAAATTAACAGTTATATCAATAAATAAATATTAATAATTGATTACCATCAAAATAGTATATGAAACATTCAGCTGGTTGTGGTCATCTCCTTCTGCTAATTAATTAAATAAATTATTTTTGTACCATGGGACCATATCTGGGCCTTGATTCTTGTTATGCTTCAGTGAAATAGTTTCCCCGTGTTGATTTCAAAACAAAACCAGACTTACATACATGGCTCAGATCGGCTTTGGGTAATTAAGAAATCAATATTTTCTTTAAGGCCCCGATGCCATTAAGGGACCTTTAAAAACACATAAGCAGGATTGTATTAACCATCGTGGAATTTCTTTACCTAAACGATATCACCAAGGGTTGATTATGAGGTCGATACAAGGCTCTGGTCGGCATTTCTGATAGAGGTATGAGCCCCTTCACACCCCGTTTCACAGAAGGCTTGATTTTCAAAATGATCACTTTCCCACCCAATAAAGATCTGTTCACCCTGCCCCCACGCTACTGCAGATGTAGTAAAAATTGAGCAAGTGTGTATATTATCCTTGTGACTGGGTCATTAAATGATTTGTAAATTCAGAATTTGCTCATTGTGTAAAATAGTTTTAAACAAAGGTGACTGTTAACTGGAATTTAATTGTCTAAACCTAATGATTTGTAAGTTGATTCAGATTTATTGGAATAAAGTAAAAGTATAAACATATTGCAAAATAAGTCAATCAACCTTCTCTAAATATATAGAACAGACATGACATTATTATTTCATTCTTTTTTGGACATTAAGATCACTAGATTCTTGAAATAGTATCTGATTGTAAATCGAGAATGACATTTCAGTCTTTCTGTGGATGGTCATCTTCCATTGCCTATTCAATGTTTAATCAGTAATACTTGCGTTGTTATTAACTGGATCATAATTTGAACTAATGTATTACGTACAACGAGCTACGTCATTCGTGTGACTGAAATGCACCTTTGCCAGGCTGAAATACACATCTTCTGATGCTAACATTTTAAAATAGTTTTTACAATGGTAACTACTTTGATTTCTGCTGAACATCCACTGAAGCCAAGTCTGTATTAAGGAGAGACCGTTTAAGTTTCTAAAGGGGGGTATGCTAGAAAGCTATTGTCTTATTCTGATTTGTGGGAAAAAAAAGGACAATATGTCATTCCTTTCTTTATTTGAAACAACCTATCGAGTGATGGATGAAATGAAAGAACAAATGCCACAGTCAGAAATAATACTTTAGCCCGTTCTATTAAATTGCCAGTCCCATACAGTACATGTGAATTCAAAATTGAACTAGTTGTTTACGTTTATAGCCAATCTCGTAACAGGGTCATTACTGCTTAAAGACTAAACGCATGGTGTATATTTAAGTGCAAATTGAGTAGTTAAATGTTGTTTAAAATTACCTACAGGTAGTAAAAAATTGCAAAGCATTGCAAGTGATCTCATTTTTCCCAAAAGTATATGGAAAAGCAATATATAATGTGCAGCCAAGGTAAATGTTGCAACAATTCTAGCCAGATATCGAAACGGCTCGAAATTCAGTTCATGAGTTATTGTTTTGAAACAAAAGTGGGATGGACAAATGTGCATAAAGGAGGGATTGGATTTAATAGTAATTCATCCCTCTTTTCTAGCTAAGGAAGGGAACAAATAGCCTTTTTTATTATGAAACAATTATTGGTGAAACAACGTCTCCCATTTTCTGATTCCCGTTCGATCTATGCAGAATTATTTTAACCGATACGTACTGTGTATTGATTCTATTGGTAGTGGTTAAGTTTCGACTTCATTGGCAGTAAGTTATTTGTCACGAGAACTATAGACTGACCAATTAGTTTTGAAAATTAATGTATGAAAATATGTAATGGTTGATACATAGACATGTCTCGAATCAACATCCAATAGACACCGGATAGTAGTGCCACCAGTGGCGTAACTACCTTATCCATTAAAGCCAGTTCATGCATGGTGATGGGAGAGCGCTTCGAAAGAGTCAAAATCCCAAAGTTGTACGGGTGTGGGTGGGATAATTCAGATTTTTTCGATGGAAGGGGAAGCACCGGATATTAGGATTGGTGGTGGAGTGGAGAGTAGGCAGGCTTTATCTGTCACAGAACTACAAAGCGATGAAAATTGCCCCGACGGTGTTTTATATCCTTGTATTGTTCAAGAGTTTATATGCAAAATGATAACAAGCAATTCGAGATTATACTTAACATCGACCGGTAAGTAAAAAATTGTTCAATTTTCATTTCCATTCCAAAGACTTCAGATCCAGCATATAAAGTTTAATTTTGGCTTGTTAACAAAAAATTTTGACCTACCAAATATGATCCCATACCTAAAGATACAAACAATCCTGCTTATTCACAACAATTGCTAGCCGGCTATTGAAAGTTGTACAGATCAAGAACCTACTCGGATACGGAAAATTTTGCTTGTTAATAACAAATGTTGATCTACAACATGAATGTTCCAAAAGCACTCGTATCAACAGATACCAGCAAACCTGCTTATTCACAATGAATATTGACCTGCAATACGAAAGTTTTAAAAAGCCGGTGCCTACAGGCAATATGATAATCGTGCTTTTAAATAAGAAATGTTGACCTCAGTTACGAGTCTATGCTGTTAAAATAAGTAGCAGGGAAAGGTGAAAACAACAAGATTTGTAAAACTTAACAAATACTATATTTCCCTAGACTACAAAGCAAAACAAAATAAGGAGAAATAAGTCACGGTATTGCGAATTAAATCCAAATTGCAATCCAAGAATTGAAACACAAGTCCTATCAATGAAAAGTTCTAAGCGAATCACAGTTCAAATCCCGATGGAAATCCAAGATGGAAGGCGATGACGCTTGCAGTAGTCAGCATTATAAAGACGTGTCAACAGTCTTGTGTTGAATCACATAAAATATTATTCCAGTTTTTGAATTCTGTATAAATTTTGGTAAATGTACTTGACCAAGAATTTATTGAGAGAACTTTTGTATTTCCAAGGAAAATAATCACTTGAATTCAATAACGTGAAGTAAATAAAATGTCAGCCCCAAACTGACACAACATAAAACAAGTGTTAAGGCACGACTGATAGAATTCGTATCATAACATCAGTTATAAGACTAACTAACAAATTCCCGGATGGGGTCAAGAGTTCATCATTCTAAAAAAAATAGAAATTTATTTACGAATTAACGTGTGCCTTACGTAATGTAACTCAGGTATGACCTTGAACAAAGTCAGTGATTCTTACTCTGAGACAGAAAAATATAAATTTACAAAAGTTGTTTACCAAAACTGTCACTGATTTTGGAACAAGGTCAGCAACAAGATATTGTGTTTCAATTCTGGACAATGTTAACTCCAGTAAACAATGCTACATTACAATAGGTTGTAATGAAATAAATATATTTTAAAATAACAAAGAAACAATTAATTTAAATGTACATAACACTTATACGTTCTATCAACACGTTCTAACATATACAAACTGCTTGATTGGTCGATTCTAGCACCAAAAAACATTTTGCCATAATTCATACCAAAGATACACAAACGAAAGTAGTTGAATTGCATATTTTATTAAAATTGTTCTAATTCGCATTCCTTTTATACCCCTTTTTCATCAAACATAAAACGGCAAAATGCTTTCTATAACCGACAAATTAGACACTATGTGTGGACGGAGCTTAGGCACGAGCTGAAGGTGTCCATCCTCAATGAAAAATACATATTTAGAAACTATATAGATGTATAACGATGACAATTGAATGGGGTGGGGTATCAGCCATTTTACAAGAGCATTGGGGTGTCATTTTTTCTAACGTGCCGACCCTTATAAAACGAGTATGAACATTTAGTTCTGACAGCAATGTCTCAAGGACAATTGACTATAAAACAATGAGGCATTTTGAAGAAACGCTTTCACTCCTCCACAATTAAATGAGTGAAATTAACATGCATAAAATATTAAATTAAATTAAATTAAATTAGATGTCTTTCCCCATATTGATAAGTTCGCGATAGCTGTCTGTAAAATCGAAATGAATATAATTATGGAATTTTATAATTTTATCTCTATTTGAATAATCCTATTATTGATTGCGCATTAAAATTGGTACTAATACCGAGCGAAGGATGGCAGTAGTATTATTTCAAACATTATCATAATTAATAATGTATTTACATTTCGTCTGGCTTAACCATAAATAGATGATATATTTTATGACGGTACCAGGCTATTTAACCCATTCCACCTCAGAATAGATTTTACGGAAATAAACCGACAACTCAATTTACTCTTAATTTAATAGCATCTGCCTTGTCGTTTGAATAGATAATATTCATCAAATCCACATACACCGCCTGGAACAAATCATTGAAAAACAATGAAAAGAGTGACTCATCAAGGCCATGACATCATTGGACCAGCACAGTCTACTGAATTAATGACTAAATCATAAATATTAGAGAAACAAATGAACAAGACAATCAATGTTTATAATTAACTTGTGCAGTGAACACCCGGAAACTTTTCAACACTCTTTTACACATTTGCGGTAGTCTGGCTGTGATATTGCTATCATGCAAGGAAACCTAATTTATTCAGTCTTTCAATTTACACAAATGATTTTTAAAACTGCATTGTCTGTTTGAATTGTTATCATTTTATAGACGTTATTTGTTGTGTCTCTAACTTGTAACATGATTATGCTAATATGGAATCAGTGCTCTTATTTGTACCAGGATTATGTTAATATGGAATCAATAATTTAAGTATAAGAAGGAAAATATCCGAAATTCCTCAGATCTGGTTTATGACATACATACACGTGTCAAAGTAAATCAAAGTGTTAAAAACTGATTGTACATTAGTTTTAAAGCACAATAAATAATATTTTCATTTTTAATAATTTTGAAAAAAACCTATTTTGCGACATTAATTTTTTTTAAAAATGTACTGAAGACAGTGATTTATGTGATTTGAGTGTTTATATATTTCATGTGTCTGAGTACCATGTGGATTAAGTACAAGCTATGCAATATTTTGAACATTTTAAATGAGATGTATGAATGTTAAAATAACTGGAATAATGCACATAGTTAAGTATATGATATTACTATGTAATTAGAAATGTAATTAAAATGAAATTTAAATTAGATTAAATATTTTACGTTATGTGGTCCATATTTATAATCTGGCTTTTAATTGCGTCAGTGTTTTAGATGCGTATCACTTCAACTAGTAACTGCGTCATTGTTGTAGGCAAATAACAATTTAACTTCTAACTGCGTCATTATGTAGAAGTATAAATACTTCAACTTCTCTGTGCGTCATTGTTCTAGGTGCTTAACAATTAAGCTTCTACTGCGTCACTGTGTAGGTGTATACTAATTCAACTTCTCACTGCGTCATTGTTGTACTGGTGAATATGAATGCAATGTACAGTTCCATTGTGAAAACTTACAGTTTTATGTTATCGGTACTTAAGCTGACCCTTATGATTGTCTTTCATGTTATAGAGATTTCATCAGTGATTTCCTTCGTATGAACGTTATAGGGAATACTGTTCTGAGTCCAGATTGTATGCAGTCCATTAGAACTTTTTTTACATTTGTACAGTTCTAGGTTTAATACCATTTGCGAAATTTATGATTTACTTTATTTCTATCACCTTTTCATCTCTTGTCCCTGAGAAAAACATTGTATTATAAATTTGGATGGAAAAATTTAAGAAGCAGCTATACGCAACTGATATAGCGCGACACTATATATTTTAAAAATTGACCTTCGAAAACAACGGACAATGCCCTCCACTCTCATTTTGCAGATGCATGTCCCTTAAGTGGGCGGGTTTTCGTGGTGGACTGGAGAGAAGAGAGCAGAGGAAGGGAACCATTATTGAGACAATATTTGTAAGTATATTGTGAACTTTTCTTGCAATTTGCATCACAGATGTTCAAGGCACCAAAAGCTGACTTGGTACATGCTTTATAGTAAACTGTCTTTAGATGACTATGTACATGTTTTATAGTAAACTGTCTTGAGAAGACTATGTATATGTTTTATAGTAAACTGTCTTTAGATGAATATGCCTATGTTTTATAGTAAATTGTCTCTAGATGACTAAATATATGTTTAATAGTAGATCGTCTCTAGACGATTTTGTACATGGTATTCTATAAATTTTCTCTAGATTCCTTTGTACATGTTGTACTGTAAATTGTATCTAGATGATTTTGTACATGTTATACGGGAAATTGTCTCTAGATGATTTTGTACATGGTATACTGTAAATCTTCTCTAGATACCTTTGTACATGTTATACGGGAAATTGTATCTAGATGATTTTGTGCATGGAATATTGTAAATTGTCTCTAGATGACTAGATAAATATTTAATAGTAAATTGTCTCTAGATGATTTTGTACATGGTATACTGCAATATGTTCCTAGATGATTTTGTACAAGTTTTATATTAAATTGTCTCTAGATAACTTTGCACATGTTATGTCGTAGATTGTCTCGGGATGATTTTTAAACTTGTTTGATAGTAAACTGTATCTAGATGACTATGTACATGTTTTATGGCAAATTGTCTCTAGATGACTATATACATATTTTATAGCACATTGTCTCTAAATGAATATGTGTATGTTTTATAGCAAATATACTGTAGATGATTTTGTAAATGCTATAAAGTAAATTGTATGTAGATGACTGTACATGATACATAGTAAATTATCTCTAGATGACTTTATACATGCTACATAGTAAATTGCCTCCAGATGACTTTGAACATGTTAGATAGTAAATTGTCTCTAGATGACTTTGTACATGTTATATAGTAACTTGTCTTCAGATGACTTTGTACATGTTACATAGTACATTATCTCTAGATTACTTTATACATGCCATATAGTAACTTGTCTCCAGATGACTTTGAACATATTACAAAGTAAATTGTCTCTAGATGACTTTGTACATGTTATATAGTAACTTGTCTCCAGACGACTTTGTACATGGTATATAGAAACTTGTCTCCAGATGACTTTGTACATGTTATATAGTAAATTATCTCTAGATGTCTTTGTACATGCTATATAGTAAATTGTCTCAAGATGACTTTGAACATATTACAAAGTAAATTGTCTCTAGATGACTTTATACATGCTACATAGTAACTTGTCTCCAGATGACTTTGAACATATTACAAAGTAAATTGTCTCTAGATGACTTTGAACATGTTATATAGTAACTTGTCTCCAGATGACTTTGTACATCTTACATAGTAAATGATCTCTAGGTGGCTTTGTACATGCTATATAGTAAATTGTCTCAAGATGACTTTGAACATGTTATATAGTAAATTGTCTCAAGATGACTTTGTATATGTTATATAGTAGCTTGTCTCCAGACGACTTTGTACATGCTATATAGTAAATTGTCTCTATTTGCAATACTCGTTTGGGCAGCTTATCTTCGGTCAACTGATTATGAAACGTTTTCCATATTATTGGCGGTCTGTTCAGCGAGAGGTGCATTGGATTATTTCATATGTTGAAATTGCTTGACAGAGTCAGCCCTCGGTTGCCTTGCACATTCAAGATTCAATAGTAAGTGTCTGTGTGTGTGTTGAAGAAATCAACCTTCAAAAATGTCTAACTTATTTCAAGTGCCATATTTTATATTTTATCTGAAGTGCCAAGAGCAAATAGAATGTGTGGTAATTGGTCTTTTATCTGATGTGACAGGGGTAAAACGAATGGGTGGAAATTTGTCTAGTACCTGAAGTGCAAGGAGTAAAAGGAACCAATGGAAATTTGTATTTTTTTGTCTTGCCTGAGGTCCATTATATCGGTTTTTCAGATGTATTCTCATGGTTGATGGAGACCTATTCTTTCCAAGTTTACTCCATAGTACTTGTCTTTCAATTTGTATTCCCTTATACCTGTTTTATATGTCTACATCCATTGTTTATGGATTTCAGATCAAACCAAGACCAAATATCCATCATCAAAATATATATTCATCTGCTAAAATCATATTAATGTATCTACGTCACCGAATATAGTTAAAACGGAAACAAAACAACTTTCGTAGGGCAGAATGACGGATATATCTTTATAAACAGCTGTACATCTGGTACAAGAGAAGTGACATGAAGAGCTATTGTGAAAATATAAACTGCTAATTTCGTGAGACAAAGTATGAACAGAAAATTGCCATATCGCTCTTTACCGACGTTGACAAGTGTCTCTCGCTCTACTAAATGAGATGTAAGAAGCAATAAAATTTTCAATGAAGATTTAATATTGACATTGATAATTATAAAAGGTAGCATAAAACAAATACTCGAATAAAGTTTGGGAATGTCACTGGAAACGTGGGACAAGAGCCATCTATGATACAAGGCCTCTTTTAATCAAAAACCTAAATTATAGTACCTGCTGAACTCAAATACTGTCCCCCAATAAAATTTCAGCAGGTACGATTTACAACTCACGTAACATATCGAACGATACAAAAGACAAATCCGCTTTATCAAAGCACCAGTTTTAGTTCTGTATGTCTTAAGTTTCAGACTCAGTGTATTTATTGTATCAGTTGCAATTCCGTGAGATATATCATATTCTTAATAAATGAATATCAAGATGATCATCGCTTCCTCGTCATCTAACTCTTATTTTTCTTAGGAAATAGGGCCATACAATAATGTTCATTTTGGGAAACACAGGGGATCCATTTGTCTAATTATATATAACTGACTATGCTCCAGTTTCATCTACGTCAGCGCTGAAAATTAAACAAATTTATAATGTTTGATTCATCAGTTGTATATCAGTTTCATTCATCAATTGCTTATCAGTCAGAAAAAAACTTTTCTTTGCGCTATAAGCTTCCTTTTGTACATCGAATCTAAGTTAATTGTAACTTAATAATTAACCTTTCTGCTTATGTAAAGCATGTTGGGTTAATGTTTTATTGTTTACAAACATGATCTCGTTCACATTTATTACATTTAAAACTTTTGTTCTGAGTTAACCGCCTGACGTAGAAAGGAAATATATCTGAAACGATAAACAAAATTTAGTTTAAAAACACTGCCTCCTTCGCATTGCAGGTAATGCTTGGTAAGACACTGTATTGCAATAGCCCTCTAGCGTGTGTATCATCTGGTAATTAGAACCAGTGTGATGAAATTAATAACAAAATAATTGAAACTAATTATAGTGATACACTATACATTGAATATTGAAGTGTAAATCTTTAATCCTTTTGTCTCATTACTGACGTATTTGTTTATATATTGAATCAGTACTCACAATATTTTCTTCAAATGATTTCAAATGGAACGAGTGAGAAACTATTCATCCATACAGTATTTATCCAACTGTGTACTACGTGATCTATCTGTCAACTGTTCGTCTCTTTTGAAGAGAACTTTATAATTTCTTTCACTACACAGTTGCTTTGTATCAAGTATTAAGTGTGTAACTACATTAAATAAACATAATATCAGTATGAAGACGTCATTCGTTTGAACATTGCTTGTTTCTAAGTGAGTATTATTGAAAATATCTGATTTGCTTTGTAAAGTAAAATTCCACAGTTTATTTGTATAACGTTTACAAAATAAGTCTGTTCCTCTTCTTTTAAAGGTTTATTAATATTGTATTAATTGTCTGAGAGAAAACTCTTTTAATGTAGAACAAGTTGGAATGGAATATGTGGATTCACAGGTACAAATAAGTTATTGATACGAAATGCCGACAACTAAATTGATTACAGTTTACCTATTCTGCTAAATTCTTGAAGAACGAAACATCATTTAGAAATACAAAATCTAAATGCTTATCATTTAGGGTTGATCTATTATGGCTATGACCAAAACGCGAACAGTTGTATTATATACATGATGCCACTTTATTATAACACATATTGCAGCATCACTATATTATGGCAACGTAAACTGTTTGACAAGCGCCATGTAATGTTAGGGTAGATACAAGAGAATATTTACTTGCCATTCAACTAGTATATTATACTGAGGACTGTGTATGAGTAGACAATATTAAGACTATACGTATTTCGATTTTTCACTTATTTCGACTTTCCTCCTAAACGTTTGTAATGAATAAAAATAATCAATTCATTTACTTAATGAGATTAATTATTTTATTTTTTTGAATGTGCATTTGTATCTTATTTTTAATTTCTTCTCCATTACTTGCTGCCATAATTTTCAAAAGCATAACTATTAAGACAGTGCTAAACTGATTTGCAAACAGACGTACATATATGATGCATTACAGTAAACACGATTCTCTGATTTGCTAAATATGACAAGAGCAAAAAATGTGTAAAATAACTGTGTTGAAATATCTAATCATGAAATACAAGTCATTGATATGTCACCTGGTGACAAAAATATGTAAAATAACTGTATGTAAATAACTAGACAATGTCAGCCAGGGCCATGTCAATCGATTCAATCAACACATGAAAACATTTGTATTATAAAAAGTGTTATACCCCTCATGTCACCTTCATCTAAAACATTTTGTAACATCACAGTGGAAACTTAATTTGATTTGCCAGTCAACCTATAGTTTCAGATTCATTACGGAAGTTTACTAGCACATCATCTAGTGCCTTTTCATTGTGGGCTGGAAAAGAAGGGAGTTTTGCATAATGACAGACTATTTTATTTGGTAAAAGTATTTAAAATGTGTATATATTTTTTATGTATGCTTTTTTTTTACGAAAATATACATAGTTCCAATAAACTTTAGAATGTTACCTTATTAGGCGGGGAGCACAACAGCAGAGTATATTGTCACTGGTTTCTTACAATAAGTTCACACAAATATATGAAAAGGATTGATTAATTACTCAGACACTAATGTAAAGAAAGACACAAATGACTGACTGAAGTAGTTACGTATTATGTACGGTAGTAGGTCAAAATAAGACGGCACTATTGGGCAGATAGATGGCATTCACATTATGAGTCATTTCTATCAAATATAAATCTTGTCTATTACGATTAGGTTTAGAAAGATTTCGAATTGTAGAAATTATTGATTCTATGGGCAATACTGATGTATCCTCTGTCCATAGGAAGGTGAGGAATTGATAAAAAGTATAAATGCAGACGTTCAAAAATGGCTTTCAGCCCAAAGATAAAAATCGTATCATATACTTTACTTGCAAAGGTAGCACTGTATCATTGACTGTGGCTGTTACGTGTCCTTTGGATTTATGACTTCTGTTTTTAGTTCTGAAAATGTTGTTTGTACAACTCAAAGTCTGAGGTTTGAGACGAACTTCTTTTTATAGATTATTATGAGCCATAAACGCGGAGACGTTGGTTATTATTTCCACCAATTGAATGTATGTGTTTAAATATTTGAGACAATGTTTCCTAACACACCACTAATTGAAAAAAGAAATTTCAGGGAGATTTAGACAATGTTTCCTCACACACCACTGATATAAAATAAAAAAAAAACATTTAGAGAGAAACTCTAAGAAATGCAAGTTAGACTAAGGATAACTATTCATTAAGGCTTCTGCCAATGATCTAAACTGAGAACCAATATAAATAAATAAAAAAGAAATAAAGAATACCCCGTCCTCATTAGACTCTACTATGTCAAAGGTAGTAATTATGGTTTACTCTAAACAATATGCTTCAATAATCTCCAGGTTTTTCTTTATAACCTGTGATTATATCAATTAAAATAATGTCGTTCTTCTTGCAAACATTTTTAGCTTCTAGACATGCAATATTTCCTCCCTTATGATATAATAAAATTGCGTGAAATGTTGGAGGACTTCCATAGTCACCATCTGGTTTTCTGAATTTATAATGACCAGCTTGTAAGCAGTCAGTCAATATTTACTTTTCACTTGTTTCAAGCGTCCATATATCTTAGTCCATTTCTTTAAATTGATGTATAGTATGTTTTACTACAATAGAGTAAATATCGGGATACTATTCATTCTTCACTGGTGCAAGCGGAAAAAGCTCTTGATTCTTGCTTGCTCACATTGACGTAAAGAAAGTGGATTATTTTTAAATTTACCTTCAACGCTTTATACCATTTGACACTATTTTGAGGCCATTTTGATAAATTAAGCAGCAACACTTCCGAAAGTCATATTTTGCTAGTGTTATCCTTTGATCCTTAGCCAATACTACCAAGGTTTGTAAGAACGTATATAGAATATTGTTTTTTCAGTGTGATCGTAAGTTCTTATTCCAGACTGTTGAAGTTATAGGAAAAATAAAAATCATGCTGAACCATGTGATCTTCGGATTCATAATCCAAGCTTCCTGGGTGTATGAGTATATAAGAGAATCACGTTTTTCAGAATGATCTTTCGGTTCCTACACAAATTAGCTAGGTTTATTACAGCGTGACCTTTAAGCCGTTAGCCCAAACTGCCGGCATACATGATTATGGATAGATTATCATGTTTGTTTTACAAAAGCGACATTTAAGTTTGTGACCCAGACAGCTGGAGCTTATAATAATAGATACGGATCTTATTTGTTATCTGGCTCTGGCTTGAGATATGATATCGACTATTTCATGGAAACTCATTTAATATAAGTAGACTCTGGAAACAAAATAAATAAATAAATAATAGTTTTATCTTATGCATTCAGATTCACGATTAGAACGTAGCAATGAAACAAAAATGAGCCGGTGGATGGAGACCAATCTACAACAAATGAGTAGACATCTAAGATAGCATAGTATCTCCGCGGAACGTGCACGGACATATATGAGTATCATTTACGTTTATATTAAAAGAAAGGTACGGACAAAGGCTGTAATCGATTGTTTGAGTGTACAGATTTTCAGAGTAACAAAAGTAACACACTTTCTAGCTTGAACCGGTTGAAGTAGTAATTAATCTTTCCTGCAAAATTATGACATCTAAATTGTTTATTTTCTTCTTCTAAATCTACTGTTCGATAGACTTACAAATAAGGCTGCCAAGAGTAATGCCATACTTGGCCTACTTTAGCGAAATTGTACTCAGTCACTGTACCTGTTAATAATAATTTATTCCATAAAACCTATACAGAAGAAAGGGACATACAGTATTATATTGTACATAATGAACGTCATTAGTGTCTTTAACAAATCATTATCATGTCATTATTTAGGCAATAAGTTCAAATGGTGTCTGCATAGTAGTAGCTACGAAACCCTCAGTGTTGAGACAATTCATGAAATTGTTTTCATCTAGATCTCTTGTTATGCATAAGCTCATCCTATATGGTTCCTGTAAAATAAAAGATATTGAACTTCAGGGACAATTTTATAAAAATCACCTTTCTGGGAAATATGTAGATGGCAACACCCAAATTCTTTTATTTGATTGTTACTTAGAGACCGATTCTATTTCTATTGACTTATGTTTTGCAACGTTCATTCAAATAATATGCATATAATTGTTTTCAAACATTACCGTTATTTCAATGACATTCGCATAAATACAGCAGTAGAAAATTGGGAGGCTATCTATCACTGTTTGCCTGTATTCAATGAAAAGCTTTGGGTAAGCAACAAATTATTCTTACAAGACCTGGAAGCAAATCGATGTAATCAACCAAGAGAGGATGTCTTTCAGCATGTCTTTCAGAAAATCACTAACTACCTTCAAAAACATCATAGTTTGTTATGTTACTCGTTTGTTGTCAAACAAATGTCTTTTCATACAATGGTTTACCGGAATTTCCAGGCATTACGAATATAAGCGAAAACAACTATGCATGTCAGAATTGCCATTTCTGTTCACAATTAAGTGTCTAACACCACACTAATATAAATAAATTAAAACCTATATCTTATAGCAAAATGAAGTAAACAACCAAAAACTTACTTATTACACTAAGCAGTCATATGTGGTTAGTCACTCTGTAACCTGTGTGCTTTGTAATTAATATTCAGTACTGCCAATATACCACTATTTGCACAAGTGACATAGTTGTTATATGTCGAGTAGTATTATAATAGCAGTTTGGGATTTTATTACTTATCTTGGTCACAGCCTTGTATCACGTCCCATGATTTTATCTCATATCACACTCACGTGTCCTCTCTTGTGCTTTAACTACAGGCACTTCTGCAGGACATAAAGTCATTTGAAGTAGAAGATTTCAAGCTAGATCAGTAATCAACAAAACGTATAACACTCCTAGGTGCAAGGTTCACAAGGACCTTAAGATTCTTCGCCACTACTGTTCACAAACACGGCAAGCATATACACGATCTGCAACAATACTTGAGTGGATATTCGTGTAGGCTCAAATGCAACTACATACATGTAAACATACGTGGATATACATGATTTTCGTCAGCGCTTGCTTGGTAAACAAACCGAGCGGGTTGAGCCGACCGGTTAACCAATCAGTTGTTCCTAAATTTAGTTCGTGTCATTACCTCACAAGTACTTGTCAAGCATTTGCCTCCTTCTGACCTTCATTATTACATAAAATGCTCTATGACTTTTGCAGTCAAGAGTCCGGCTACTGATGAAAACGTTGCTAGCGTTTGGAATTTTATTAATGGTATCACAATAGTTTCGTCGGTTACTGATATTTTTTGTTTAATAATCAATTTATCAGTTCCTTATTTTTTTGTTATTCAAATTTGATATTTCGTCTTCTAAACTGTTCACTCAGTCCATTATTATTTGAAGAATATTATAAATTGGTTGCTGATCTCTCTTGTACGTAACATATTTTTTCAATGTACTTAATGCTATCGGTTATAAGCTCTAGGTTGATGACAAATGCTTCTTTCAGCTGGGCAATAAACCACGTTATCAAGGAAAATGATAGTTCAAATGTTCGAGTCCAGATGTAAAATACTAAGTTTTGATTTTTTTAATTCATTCAGAGACATTTTCGATAACATCATTGACATATCAGGATTTATAACAACACTGGTATATCAATATATTCAATATTATTATATATCGGGACATTCAAGACTTTTGGAATTCATTCGGAACATTCTATATTCTTAGATATTGTGAGAGGAAAGTTTGATTTATTTGTGATTTAATTAACAATATGGTAGGTGTCTTAGAGGTATTATTGATAACTTTGAGAAATATTGGCACGAAAGCCTATAAATATATTAAATAAACAACTATTGATTTAATAGGCAAAGAAACACCTGGCCAATATATTTTCAGGGAAGACTAGTTAACATATAACATACACACTGATTAAAAAAGCTGGATAATATTTAGTGGATTAAACATAAAACTCCATGAATGAATTTTGTTGCCATAGTGATAGGCATGTACTTAATACGGTAACATGAACCAGTAAATCATCCACCACTGTAACAACTGTAAGGAGTCATTTTCGTCGTGAATAAAATACATCCCCCTCCACTGGCGTCCGGACGAATGTTCGGCGGGGGGAGGGTCCTGGATCTCAATCACACTCACAAACACACACACACACACACACACACACACACACACACACACACACACACACATATATATATATATATATATATATATATATATATATATATATATATATATATATATATATATATATATATATTTGATTTACATGAGTAATCATGTGGAGAAGAAGAGATCTCTTTCTGGCGTCAACGATGGTGGCATTATTATTTGGGGATTTTTTTAGGGGGGTTTCGTTCTTTTATACGGGCTGAGTTAGAGAACCTACCAGGCATGCGTATGATGATGCAGGGAGATTTGAATATTTCATGTTTATGTTAGGTGATTCTCTATGAATTGCCACATTTGGAGACTCCGGTGAGTTACTATGACTAAAAAGTCGAAAGGGACGATTCCATTTTAAAGAAGAAACGAAATGGTATTGATGAAATCGCTCCTTGTATCAACCAGTGATAGTATTTTTGGAAAGCAAATAAATTATGTACAAATGTCACCATCACACTTGGGTACGAGTCACACTGATCAATCAAGTAGTCGGTATTCGAGGTAGTCACCAACCACCAATTCATTCCTTGGTCAATCAAGCAATCAGCACCCACCAATCGGTTAGCAACGCCCGATCACCTGCTACTCGGCCAGCAACACTGTAAACTCAGCTAAACGGCTGCTATGGTTCAGCGTTACAGCTGCTATGGTCAACGTCTATGCGTATCTCTGCAGCTGGTACCACGTCGACTCCGATCAGCTGAAAATACACGTAACACCGTGTACCATTCATGACACTGGTATATACGATAAAACGTAATGGCGTCTAACGGTAAGCTATACAGATTATATTATTGGCACAATAATTACAAAAACTTGCACAGGTCCAGAAGTAAATCTTTCTGTGCTCGATATTTATGATACTAAACGTTTATTAAAGATGCAACTTTATATTGCTAATATAAATCTCTTACTAAGTCACAAACAAGAATAGAAAATACTTACATTGTACTAGGTAAGCCGATGCTACATGTAAAATATACAAAAATAAACGTGGTAGTACAATAGTTTTAACTTACACACAAGAAATTAATAAATAACTCACATAGATCTGCAGCTGAAGCTGTGCAAATCCTTAAAGAAGACTTCTCACTGCCAATACGTTCCGTTATGTGTAGTTGTAGTTGTAGTTCTTGTTGGGTTTAATGCCATTTTTCAGCACACGATAGGCTATACATGGCGGCCAGTATTAATGGTGGAGGAAGAACCCGGGAAAACCCCAGAAAGAACCACCAACCCACGAGAAGCTACTGGCAAGCTTTCTCACATACCCACATTGGCTGAATCCGAGACTCGAACCCACGCAGACAGAGGTGAGATGGCAGTCATCCGTTATGGAGAGCGCTTTAGACCACTCGGCCACTCGGGGCCCCTCCGTTATGTGTAGATTTGGTCTTACGGTGAGGTATTTATACACAGACTATGCCGCCATACATTGTCTGTGCTCTGGAAGTATTCGGTTTTTCCCATTGAAAGCACTTCTCATGTGCGGCATATGATGAACCGAACTCATTGTTTCGAAATATTGTACAATACACATAAATCACCCTCGGGTATCATTGTACACAAAAAACGAAAAAATATAAAATATAAATTATTTATAATTCAAATGTTCATAAAAGGCATCATGGGACATTCAGCAAAATAGGGTTATTTTAATTTAAAAAATGAAGCAGTCTTAAAATATGAGCAAATGTTTAGATCAGAAAAGAGATCAATTCAAACAAAAAAAGTTTTTATTAACGATTTATATAAGGAATAAAATCGAAAAATCAGTCATTGACTAGACGGATGATGCTTAATTAAAAAGTCATGAAATATACCAAAGTCAAACAAGACATTTTTCCCCACTTATTTCTTTTTCCTGGGTCAATTAACCATGCATAAGCATCCCAACGTTTTTTTTCTGATAATATAATCACTCATGAGCCCCAGTGTTGTTACATAGGATGTAATGGAGGGGGAATGCTATTATATAGGACTAAATGGGGTAAGAGGAGAATCCTAATAAGACAATACAAAAATTTCGGGCTGTCATTGACACTTCCTACTCTATCAAAGATAATTAATATTTGTAACTTTAGTAATAAAATCAATTTAGGAAACGTAGGTATGTATTGCAAGATGTTGGTAGATGATGAGTGTACATAAAAAATAAATGAGAGAGCAAGGTCCACAACGGAAGATTCCATGGTGCAGCTCATTTCAGGTTACGAAGATATTCGCATGAGTTACTTGAGCACATGATAGCATTTGTATGCATAGATCTATCAATGGACCAAATTTTGTACGCATTTATGTATCAGCATGTATATATATATATATATATATATATATATATATATATATATATATATATATATATATATATATATATATATATATATATATATATATATATGAGTGCATGCCATCTAATACTAAAGGACTAAAGCGCTGAGCAACTACAACAAAATATAATCCAACATATATACGAGCAATCGCCATTTAATTATACCCATACGATGTGCTTAACGGGCAACTTAAACAGCGTGCTTTAATGTAATATCTCATATAACGCTCTTTTTGACACATACCTCAAAGAAAGCGCTTCGATCACATATTGCACAGCGTGCTTAATGACTTATGCCTCATAAAATGCTCATTTTTAATAAGTACTTCATACAATGCGCTTTACGGACTGATACCTTAACCATCAGACTTTATTGACTTATAACTCGTACAACTCACTTTATTAACTGCAATGTAAATCGTTTAAGCTGCGTAAAACAAAGAAAACATATATTCGAACCTATTTCCGGATAAGCTCAAAGATTAAGAGAGAGAGAGAGAGAGAGAGAGAGAGAGAGAGACAGACAGAGAGAGACAGAGAGAGAGAGGGAGAGAGAGAGAGAGAGAATGTGTGTTCAGATGTGCGTGTAGGGTTACCCTATCATAGAAAAACCCCAAGCTCACAGCCTTGAAGTAATTATGGCAGCATAACTAGCTTTATTTTTATCCTGTTATGATTTAAACATAAAGTTATGTGTGTGTGCGTGTGTGTGTGTGTGTGTGTGACGTAATTGTATAACTGGTTATTTATTAAATACATTTACTCGAGTTTCGTTTTTTGTGTACAACGATACCCGAGGGTGATCTATGTATATTCTATAAAGACTTCGAAATAGTGAGTTCGGTTCATCTTACGCCGCACGTGCGAAGTGCTTTCGATGGGATGATCTGATTACTTCCAGCGCACAGATATGTATTGCGGCATCGTATGTTTATAATTGACTCACCGTAAGACACTCTTTACATTACGAAACGTCTTGTCAGTGAGCAGACTACTTTAAGGACTTCTTAAGCTGTAGAGGTATATGAGTTATTTATTAATTACTTTTGTGTAAGTTATAACTATTGCACTAACACGATTTATTTTTGTATATTTTCTATGTAACTTCTGCTTACGTAGTATCATGCAAATATTGTATATTCTTGTTTGTGACTTAGTAAGAGATTTATATTAGCAATCTTTAAAGTTGCATTTTTAAGAAACGTTTAGTACCGTATGATTCTTGTCGGCACGGTTAGGTTAACTTCTTAACTTCTTAACTTGTGTATTTTGTAATTATTGTGCCGATAATGTAATCCGTGTAGCTTACCGTATCTAACGTCATTACGTTTTATCGCATATGACTGTGTCATGCATAGTACACAGTGTTATATATATTTTCAGCTGACTAGAGTGATCGGAGTTGTCGGTATGGTCGGACTTACCAGAGTGACCAGAGTGATCGGAGTGGTCTAAATGGTCGGACTGACCAGAGTGATCAGGGTGATTAGTGTAATCAGAGTTATCAGAGTGATCGGAGTCGTCGTGGTACGAGCTGTAGAGTTAACCATTGGAATTGACCATATCAGCTTGGAAGATGAACCATAGCAGCCCTATAACTGAGTAAAGTATTGCTGGTCGAGTAGCAGGTGATCGAGCGTTGCTGACCAAGAATGGTGGGTGCTGATTGCTTGATTGACCAACCTGGAATATTGTCTGATTGATTGACCAGTGTGAACGGTAGCCAAGTGTGTTGGTGACGGAGTGTGTAAATCCATATATGTAATATTCAGGACGCAGGCTAATCTTTGGGGTTTGTAATAGTCAGTGTGTTTTTGGGACTGAAAATTTTATTTTGTACACCTTCCCTTTATTTTCGTCATTTTCACCTTTTGATTGCAAATAATTTTGCTATATGAGTAAAGTATCAGTTTTTACTATTTGAGTAAAACACATCATTCGTTCGTTGTGAAATCACTGTGAGTCGTTTACCTCTTGTGCTTGTACTATGTACAGTCATTGATTTGTATTTGTATTATTTAGTTCGTGCGAATTATGTTAACTGATTTAATATTCGGATATTATAAGCACGTATTATACATAATTCTTTTCTCATTCATCATTAAACATTGTAGTTGTATTACAATCAAAAGTATTCTGTTGTAAATCAGAAATCCCACCCGGTTACAATATATATATATATATATATATATATATATATATATATAGAGAGAGAGAGAGAGAGAGAGAGAGAGAGAGAGAGAGAGAGAGATTTGGTATACAAATAATACTATCATACAGGTTAAAGAGTTTTAATTCGTACTCTACGGTGAATCGAAGCCAGGTCCGCGTGTGAACGGCACCCATTTCCTTGCCTGCACGCACGAGCCCATATTCCCTCACGACTAAGCACACATCCACCCAAAACTGATGTTACTCAGTCGGTGTTATATGCACTCGTGTGAAGCATGCACACTCCCATGACGATTCAGTAAATAATTATCGAGTATCTACTATACAATGACGCACATATAAGGATATTAAACGATTCTGTTATACGATGGAGGGAACGGTATTAGGTGTGGACAAAACATTTAATCTTGGAGAAATGTACTTAACATCAACAGTTTTCAAAAACAAAGCACTTTTACGAACCGATACCGGACTTTCTCCTATTTTTTTAGACCCCTCTTTTCTACATGGTAAATCTGACTTTGAAACTTACAATGCTTTCTTCTCACAAATTGCCAGTCATTTCACAGATGAAGAAATAGAAAACATCATTTTCGGCTCAGATGACGAAACTGCGATTCGTAAAAGTTTAAAGCGATCATTCCCTGGAGCGACACATATTGTTTGTACACTTCACTTGAAGAAAAATGACACTGATCATTTTAAAAATAGGGTCGGCGTCAACGTGCAAGATAGAAAAGCAGTTGTAAACACCCTTTTCGGTGACGAAGGAATTGCACAAGCTGATAATTATGTAGTATTAGAAGCAAGAATAAAACATGCAACATATGTCATTTCGAAAAAAGCGTCGGGTTTCCAGCCATACTTCGAAAAACGAATGCTACCAATTCTAAAAGATCATGTTAACTATCATGCGAGGGTAAAACATGTTGACGCCCACTGGACAAATAATAATTAATAATAATATTAATTGTAAAACCTTAACTTATTTAGAGGTTCAGGTTGTTTCCCGATATATAGGTTGATAAGGTGGGTTCTCTGAAAAATTACTTTAGGACAGGTAGGTTCCTTAAGGATGTAAAATATTTGCAAATTGTCGCTAGGAATAGTAGCAAATGCATTCTCATCTCATACACGTGACAATAAATCTCTTGGTTTGGACAATAAATTCGTTCCTTTTTCTAATAGTATGTTTGTATTAAGTACCAAGAATCTATTTAGGTTGTATTTAGATAGTATGTGTGAGAAAAACATTTGTTTGGATTGTTCTTTGGAACTACAAGTGCTCAGTGGACTAAAATTATATTATGTTACTATGGTGAATAATACAAAGGAAAGGAGCTATGGAATCATGCCACATATTAACGGTTGGTGGACCAATACATTCCAACATACTTTAATATAGCTCTTTTTATTATTCTGGATTTGCATCATAATACCGTAACAGCCTCCTACATATTCAAAGAATAAGGTTGCTAATTAAATTGTTTGTTCAGTTGTACAACACTTGTTGGCTTCGCTTCGTTATGTTATATATTATTGCTGTTTCTATCGGAGACCTAGAAGGCAGGCTAGAACTCCAATAGAGGACAACTTACATGGTCACAACTCAACATAGGTTTTGTCAAGCAGCAGTCCACTTTACGGTTGGCTTCCTGTTTCAAAAAGACCTGTAAGGCGAAATACCTTAGAACGGGCTCTGCATTGATTGTATATTAAGAAGTACATACACAATAACTTCAAACGATCTGTGTCAGGAAGATGTCAACATTACCGATGGCTAACTGACCAAACTAAAATTACCTTATAGTCGGATCTGCCAAAACAGGGTATTTATTGATTCTTTGTTGAGAAATGCATACATTAAAATAATCAGACCAGTAAGATATCGTGTTAATTACACGTAATATAGTATGACGAAAACGAGTGAACATAGAATACACTCAGAATATCTTTATTAAATTAGACAAAATATATTGACAATTTGTTATGAACAGAACTATATTGTCCTCAAAAACACTGTTCTGGGCAGCAAGGAATACTAGAGTAAAGTGAGTAAGGTTGGGCAGGCTGATTTCGCAGGCCATCTTGATTCTGTTGGTGCTATATCTACGCAGGTTACACACGTATACGTTCATTAGATTATATTTATTTGACTTTCATCCCTAACATATGAGACAAGGTCAAATGTTGAAAGGTTATATTATAAAGTAATTAAAGAGAAGTCGTCCAAAGCTAGTTCACTACACTGTATATAATAAATTGTGCAAGATGTCTAGAGTAGAAGATCTGAATGGTTATGACTTTGTTAGCTCATTTCTTGCCCCATCGCCATCTGATCCAGAGCCTCCGATCAGGGTTACTGGCTTCATTTTTGTGCAGTCTGTGGAAAAAGAAAAACTTTATTCAGTGAAATTCTGAAGGCTAATAATTTTTTCTAAGATCAATCTATCTGTCTATCTATCTATCTCTCTATCTATCTATCTATCTATCTATCTATCTATCTATCTATTTATATATCTATCTATCTATCTATCTATCTATCTATCTATCTATCTATCTATCTATCTGTGTGTATGCCTGTTGGCTATTATATTACATATGCGTGTTTGCCTGTCTTTGGAGTTATTGTTCTTTATGTCAGGCATTATTATTTCTATACTGGTTTTTCTCTCCCTACTTTTTTCTCATTCTGTTTATAAAACAGTTATTCTATCAAAACATGAATGTACATTCTTATTAACCGATTCACCTACAACCTGTCTTCAATGCTCAAGACCGCCCATCTATCTATCTTGCCAGCCAATCACCTACCTTGTAGCTATTTTCCTCTCTGTTTTTTTATTGCTAGTATAGAAGTCATTGCATAATCAATATGACCTCAATGTACATTGAGCGACTTATGATCAAAATGTTTCTGTTCTGAGACCCTGAAACATGAGCAATTTCAACCATTGATTTTCTGCTGTTTCTTATAGATCCGTAAAATATAAATATGGAAGAGTTTACAGAAAATGTACAGTATTTGCAGAGATTTACTCATTAAGGTCAACTTTTCCATCCTCGATGTCCTTTAATAGAGATTCCAACACAGCAACATCCTCGGTCGAGTAACTTCTCTGTTTTCCAAGATCTGTGGATAAAGCAAATTTATTGGTGCCCACATGCATTATAATAATTAATATAGAGATTAATTTCAAAAGGATGATTAACATGTGAACAATAAATATGGGCCTCGATTTGTCAGTTCCAAACAAAGTCCGTTTCTTGCGCAAGTGAGATAATAATGTACAGGAGTATGACAGATTTACATAATTTTCATTTGTTTACAAAGATAAAAGTGATATTTTATTGATATAACTTCGATTTCTTCTAAACTTCAATATGGTTTGATAATGTTGTCTAAAACGTAATTATACGTCATACTCATGATGTCTTATCCAATTCCACGAATGTGTCAGCTTATACATAATCGGCTGACATAGACTGATTTGAAATACTGCATCATCATAAACGGACTATAAATAGCAGGTATCATATTACTCCGGAAGAAAAAAAAATGTGCCAGAAAGACTAGCTTCCAAAAAATGTTTAATGAAGAGAGGATTATGTCTGGAAAGTAAGTGAGGCATTCGGTGCATGATAATAGTGATGAACCTTTTTATACCCATTGTATCTGACTTGAAAATTCCGTAACGCATTTTAGAGGAAACAAATTAGCATCGATGAGGTTAGAAATTAATATTTTTCGATCATCATGATTCTGCATGTGAAAAGAATGAGTCAGCTCTTTCTGTGACTTAGGTTCTTTCTTTTACATTTGGGCAAACTATCATGTCTCAAATTCTCTGTGTGTTTGTCTCACCACACAACTCTTAACATTTAGCCCACCAGGATTTCCATTAAAGCAATAATTGCACGAGAGCGACTATATTCCTGCAAGAAATCGCCATGCCACTACAACTATGTGACAGATAGCGTGACGCGTTGTCCCATCTTCATTTCGAATGCCAAATAGTTTCCCCAATAGTTTACGCCAAAAATGTACAATAATCAGTGGATTTTGATTTCGAATATCGGCTTTTAAGTTTATTCAAAAATCTGGGGTTGCAATATTTTTTAGAAATACTTTTGAATTTATAATTCATAGAGAAAGACATGACAGTCAAGTGAGATTTAATATTTTAGATATTACAATTAATGGCAACAGAATAACCCTCGTGAATTTGTATGGTTATAATGATGATAATTCTAGCTCTTTTTAAAACGTTAAAGGAGGAGATTTTATTTGTTGAGAACTCATCATTTATAATGTGCGGAGACTGGAACTCTGTTCAAGACTTAGATTTGGATAGTTATAATATTTTATATGACAAACACCAACACTCTAGGGCAGCGATTCGAGACCTGAAAAACAAATTAGAATTAATTGATCCCTGACGAAATTCCAATCAAAACTTAAAGATGTATACCTGTAGGCAAAAATCTCCCTTGAAAGAAAGTAGATTAGATTAATTCCTTGTATCGGATGGCATTCATATGAATACAGCTGATGCGTGTATCTTACCAGTGTATAAGACTGATCATTCAGCTATTGTTTTGAGTGTGGCGTTTTCAACGTGTCCAAGGGGAAAAGGATATTGGAAATGTAATGCCCAACTGTTGAGGAACATTGAGTATACTGATTTTGTCAAAAAGTGTATAACTGACACTGAAAATGAATATTGTGTAGGGGGAAATAAAGATGATTCTCTCCATGTTTTTCTTTCCTATAATGATCAAATGTTCTTTGAAATTTTGAAAATGAAAATAAAATCTGAAACTATATGTTATTATATTAGGAAAACAAAAAAGAAACGGGATTAAATAAAGAAAATTGAGCAGGAATTAATAGAAATTGGGGGGGGGGGGCTGTCGAATAACATAGATGGGGAAACTCTGAAACATTTAGAGAAAATAAAAGCAGAGTTAGAGGAATCTAAGAAAAAATACCTAGAAGGTGTTATATTAAGATCTAAAGCTAGATCGTATGAATTTGGGGGAAAAAAGCACAAAGTACTTTTTAAATCTTGAAAAAAGGAACTATGTCAATAAGACAATAAACGAAATTATTTTAGATGATGGGACAAATATATCTGACCAAATAGATATTTTAGAAGCTCAAAAAGAGTTTTATATGGAACTGTAAAAAATTGTTCAGCTTGATGATGAGGCTACTCAAGAAACTCGAAATAGATTTCTTAATCACAATATTAAACTTAGTCAAGAGGAAAGAGAATCATGCGGTGTCTGCTTACAATCAATGAACTCGGTATGTCTCTAAAACGGATGGAAAATAGAAAAAGTTCTGGCTCGGATGGATTCACTGTAGAGTTCTATAAATTATTTTGGAAGTCTCTTGGGGGATTTACATGTAGATCAATAAAATACGGATATACTGTTGGAAAACTTTCAGATTTTCAGACTCGAGGAGTCATCACATGTCTACCAAAGGAAGAAAAAGACTGGAGACCGATATCATTTGTAATGACTTTAAAAGTTGTGTTATAAATAATGGGAATATGTCATATTTTTTTACTTGAAATAGAATGTCGTCATGGAGATCCCCTTGCACCTTATTTGTTTATCATTGGGGTTGATATTTTAGCTATAATTTTAAAGCAAAATGTGGATGTATGGGGACTTAATCTTTGACGCCAGTGAATATAAATTGGGTCAGTATGCCGATGACGCTTTTATTGTTCTTGATGGATCTCAGCTTTCTCTTGAAGCAGCTTTGAATATCCTGCAAGTTTTTTTCTATTATCTGGACCTAAATATAACATAACAAAAATAAAAGCTATTTGGATTGGAAACAGGAATTTTCTAATGAAAGAATATGTCCCGAAATGGGCCTACTTTGGTCTTCTAACTTTACACACCTTAGCATAGAATTGTCTCTAGATTTACAAAATATGGTGGAAATTAATTATATAAAGAAATTAACAAAGGCAAAGCGAATACTGGCAAGCTGGAGCCAAAGACATCTGTCAATAGTTGGTAAAGTAATTGTTGCAAATCTCTTGTTCTGCCCATATTCATACATCTTTTATCAGCACTTCCAAACCCATCAGCAACAGTTGAAGCAGAACTAAATCGCACATTACTTAAGTTTGTGTTTGGTGGAAAGTAGAGAAAATAAAACGTGATATAATAGTTTCCCCAGAAAACGAGGGAGGACTAAATATGATACACATATTTTAATTCATTATGGTATATTAAGATAAGATGGGTTAAAAGATTGCTGGAAAAGAAAAATGGAACGTGGCAGAACTTAGCCAATAAAAATACACTCAGAAATAAAAAGGATTTTTGGATTTAGGGAGAAGGAAATTAGAAGAATTTAGCAAGTTCATTAAAACAGTTTTTGGAGAGATTAATTTTAACAGTATCTAATTGGAAAGAGGAACCGCAAAGTTCTAACGAGTATCTATCCAAAAGTATTTTAAATTTTGTTCCCCCCAAAATGTCCTATCAATAATAATCCTGGACAGAAGCCGGTTTTCAAATTCTGAATGATCTAGTAGGTCATTTAATACCTTTTGAAATAATACAACAATAAACTAGAAGATTTCTTGAAATACTTCTCCTTAATATTCAAAATTCCAAAAGCATGGAAAAACTTCATATAAAACCATTTAGTACATAATAAGTTTGATAAGCAGGAGGATAAAAAAATGAACGTGCAAAAAAAATTCACTCAAGTTTGTTTACAAAGGTCTTTTTAAAAAAGCTAAAAGGCAACACACTGCGAAGGAAGAAACATGGATGCAAGTATTTAATACAAATATTATTAGTGAGGAGTGGTCTGAGATTTATAGCCGGGCTAAATGCTGTACCAAGGATACCAAGTTGATCTCTTTTAACTTTAAATTAATCCATAGAATAATCGCTACTAATGATTTTCTGAAACGAATTAACATATTAGATGACAACAAATGTACTTTCTGTAAGAGTGAAAATGAAAGCATTGAGCATCTCCTTTATGATTGCAGTATTACTTCTCAGTTTTGGTACCGTTTTGTTGAAGTTTTTGCACCATTTTACCCAAATATTGTACATTTGTCCAAAAGAGAAACATTCTTAGGAAGTGAACAAATGGACAGTTTGTCTAATTTTCTGCTGCTTTTGGCAAAATATTATATTTAAACTTGCAGATTCAATATAAAAAATCCTTCTATTTTACCTTTTAAACAAATAGTTGAAATGCATAAGAACATTGAAAAATACACTGATAAGGTAGATAAAAAAAGAGAACCAATTTCTTCAAAAATGGACCTCAATAATGAAAGTGTAACTTGTTTCTGACTAGATGGTAAACAGGAACAAAATAATGTAATATCACAAAGTCCACGTCACCTAGATTGTGTGCCATATGCATGTCTGCATGTGTTTGTGTTTTCTTTTCCTGTAGATTATATTTATTATCCCTAGATTATCTGATAACCAGAAATAACTTAGTGACCATCATTCTTCAAGAAATCTTCGTGCCTCTAGTACTGCGATGTAGCATACAATCATGCGCCTTGCCAACAGCATTTTAAGTACCTTATTGTGTTCTCAATGGTTTGCGCAACAATTCACACTAATCACTGGGTTTTTAATTGGTATATCGGTCTTTATGTTCCATTAAGGACATCTCCATCTAATCAAACAACTATAATCTCAACGAGAATGAATTCTCAGTTTAAGGGCATCGTTCTGTAATATTTACACCGCTGTTTGAAAATGATTTTACTGATGTACGTCATATTGAAAAATGACCCAATATGAAAAAGACACATAGAGTACGCTTTAAGAATGTCTCGGATTTGTTTGGACATTTTTTAGTTTAGTTATAGCTAAGCTTGACCGATATATTATGTAGACGAAGCGGTCCACCACGCAATATTACCGGAAGGCGCAAGGTGGGAGACTGCTTTGAATATAGTTTGAATACGAAATAATTCGAATGCATTTCATACTTCCAATTAATAAGTTTAAGGAAAATAACTCGGAGAGAAAAAGATAGATACAGACTAACTGTTAAATCTTCTGTATACTCATATACGTAGAGACAACAAATTCTGGAACAGTGAAGAAATGAAAAATTAAAGAAAAGAAAGAATGAGCGACAGAAAGAAAGAAAGACAGAAATAAAGAAAATAGAATGGCAAAATAAAACAAATACATACCTTCAGAAAACGCCACAGCACACAGAACCAGAAGCAGCAGCAACAAGGTGAGATTTCTCATTTTTGGAAAATGACACTGTACCAGCTCGCAGCTTGTAGTCGCAATGTTGGGTGGATCAAACCTTCACTATTTATACGTGTTCTCAGGTGAAGTAGGTATCAGTTATCACAGCGGACCAATAGGAGAATATTTTATTGATAGTGCAATCAAAACACATACCCCAAAAGCACTTGAATGGAATCATGGCTGACGAGATGTATGCTCGGGAAAATATTTATTAGGATGCAAAGTACTTAATATGTAATTTGTAACGTCAAGCACCTGGTAAAGTTGCGCTCGATAACACTATTTTAGACTAGCTACAGTTATCAAGGATCTTCAAAAGAACTGATTTGTAAGGAGTGTTTCTTTTCAATGAGAGTAAAGACAAATCAGTAATAACACGTGAACGTATTTGTTTTGTTGCGATGATTCTATCTTCAGTATAATAATAATCCATCCATTGCAGAGTACATTACTTCTAAGCACCATTGAAGGACAGCTGTATTGAACATGCCTTCGGTGTAATCTCTAATGTAGATATAAAATCTCTAATTGAGTCTCTAGGCAAAGTGACGTTTTCAATAAAAAGGTATTGCGTACTTACCGCTGTTTCTACATAAAACGCTAGTTCTACAATATTGGCACTGCTAGAAAGACTCGGTAAATCCCATGTTCAGTATTATTTTCTTTGACAAATGGAAGCACTCAAAATAAGCAACAAAATTCCTGAATACAGTAAAGCATCTTGTTTTACGGATGGCCAACTCAATCATGTGGAACTGGATAGAGAGGCAGTGGATAATGTGCCCACAGTGAGTAGTGGACTTCCACTCATACTGGTATATTTTCCACCCAATCTAGTGGAAATACACTCAATCTAGTAGAAGTCCATTACGGAGTGTATTGAAGCTGTAGTGGGTTTCCTTTTATCCCTCACTGATTCCATTGTATTCTCTTTGCGAGTTGACACATTATACAAACAGATTTGAGACACACCGAGAGCGGAAACCAAACCATGGCTGATCCCAATTAATACCTTTGGCTGTACGAACTCTAGAGTGTTAACATTTCGTTATATATAGTGGTCAAGCTCGGGATACATAACGACAAACCCGAGTAACGTAGCAAAATGTATCCATTATGTAACGTACGCCACAAGAAAATGCCTAGTTACAGGTTATATTTGCATACTATTCTGCATCAAGTAGTAAATTTGATTTTCATTCTCAATAAATGACATTTCATAAATAGATTTTTGCGCTAGTTAGAAATTTTTCATAGATTCTCTTTTAGTTCCAAACTATTCTAAAAACCCACGTTAAGAAATTAATGGATGCAGAAATAAACATACAATTCCACAGGAGATTACGAACGAATGCCGTTATCATTTATATCGGACCTGTACGATCACGAACACTGGATCATGATGACATATATGTACATACATGTCATACATCTTTTCAGTGTTCATACTGCAATAATAAGATCGTATCTGTATTATACATTTAAAAAAGCGATACACGAGATATACTATTAAAAGGGAGGGAAGGGTTGCCATTTTTCCTTTACACTTTGAAACCAGTATTGATTTGGAGAGTGAACGACATTTATATTCAACGGACGGATTTGTGTACACAATATTGACTGTTTCACTGTAACTGATACTAACGAAGAATAGAAAGTTTGTTACGCCCTCACATTTTCCTTGAAATACACATGCGTATCTATGCGTCTATATGAGCTGGCTTAAGGTGTCTTAGTCTGAAATCAGCCCCTAGCCTGTAGCTGTAACGTCCTGTATCCAGTCAACATCAGTCAATCAGGACAGGTCGAACATGAACAAGTTACTAGTGCTGCGATTCGAAGGTTCAAGATGTACATTAACTATTGAACCGAAATATTCCAAAACCAAACACCATAAAATAAACAGATGTTAGTTGTTAAGAAATTGGACTGAGAAACACGTTTGATGTTAAGTTATCATATTATCGCGTAAAACGGGTCCCTAGCATTATATTATATTAACAAAAAATATCATGGCTGGATCGGGGGTCCCAGACCCTCCCCTCAGAGCCTAGCGTACACACACATACACTCAAACGTACATATACTTGTCACTTGAAATTTGACAAGCATCTTATTGTTGTGCAAGTTTACTGCATATGAGACTAGTCGTTAAACTTGTATTTACACAAAAAGGTCTAATAACCATGATGAACATGATGAACATCTAATATTTGCAGTGTATGTCTGATGATTTGAGAGTATTTTTAATGCACCCAAGTCTGCTCTCTATCAATAGCTGTTCATGAAATAAGAAAAGTGAATTTTATGATAATAGGTTGCTGCATTTGTATGGGAAAAAATAAACGAGTTTTGAGAGGAAAACTGCACGACATTGGGAGTGCAGTATATCCTTCCGACAAAATGAGTTCATATTTTCCCATACAAATGCAGTAAACATTTTATTATATGCTCATTTTTTTATTCTACTTAAGATTTAATTATATAAACAAAACACACTACAAGAAACAACGTAAATGAATGAATGTCGAATTCCAAACTAAATACACAAGCGCAGATTTGTCATTCCACAATAACATCATTATTATTGCGGACATAACTCCGCCCAGATAAATTTGAACTTAGTCGCGCGCTCGACATAACTTTCGAAAGAAAATCGCGTCATATTGTGAATGAATGCGCATTGCAACAACTTTTCCATTTGATCTGGAATGAATATATTTTGGCATTTTGTTTCGATTCGACGAAAGTTTGTGATTTTGGACTGGATTCATCTGTGCAAATTATACATGAAATACATCGGATTGAAGCGGCGCGTGAGAAGCGTGTTTACATCTGCAAATGTGTTTCTGTTTCTGTCATTGAATTTTTGAAATCATAATGTGGGAAAAATAAGAAGTCTTTCAATTGTAATTATCAAAAAGACGATATGGACTTTAATGCTTATTTCATTTTGAGTGCAGCATGGATGATGCAATTGCACTTATCATCGAAATTACAGCACAATTTCGAAATGTGTAATCCAGATTGAAAATCTATGACATGGCTCATGTAATTCGGATTTGCAGAATCAAGAAAACACATTTTGAGGAAATTCAGAATGTAAAACTGTAAGTATATTTTATTTTGCCATTCTTATCACAGCTAAAGAAGAGAGTATATGACTTGTCACTTGTATGTTATTTGCAAGGACCTAATCTTGCGTATCTTATATAATGTAGCTAGCCTAAATCCGTAACATTGTATCAATGCGGATTGTGCCAAAGCAGCTGGTATGTGGCAGTCCACGAAACATCTGTTTTAGTTCATTCAGAAACTAAAACGTAAAGAGCCTCTTACGCGAATGTACATTATTTGTGTAAAATCAAAAGTGCTGGCGTCTGCGTCCATTGTTTGTTTACAATAGAAAGTAGTTCCTTTATGCACATGAATGATATATGTGTATTGTCGCGCGAGTTCAGTATCGGGTAATACTGAACGATTCTGACAATGTAAAGTTAACGGGGAAAAAATGAGGATATAATAAAAAAGGTAACTGTCTTCGTCACCTTTTCATGAATCTATAATCAAGCACCAGCCGAGAAGTGACATTTTACTTTGAAGTATGCCGCTACAATTCTTAATAATGGCTAATCAGGAAGGTATTGGGCATCGCTGTTGTTTTTTTAGCCCCGATTTTTCAAAAGAAACATTAACTTCTGAATGCAAATGTTTTATGTTGTATGTGTTGAAAAGAATATTGAACTTATAATATGGACTGAGAAACACGTCGTGGTTGAGGTGTGTAATTTTCGCGTACTAATGTCCTTTTCTTACTGTCCATTTTCTCGGTTGTCGAACCTTGTCATGATAATCATGTAAAAACTTAAAGCACAAGAAATGTATTTGATTGAAAGACGAACGAATGATCCTTACTTCACTAATCACAGTGAATCCAGTGACAATATTAGCGTCTACCTTATAATATATATGAATTTTTCAAAGATAAACAGGAAATGATAGATCTTCACAAAATTTGCAGCTACAACCTCCTCGATTTCCAGTCTGGGGGGTATCTTAAGAAACAAAAAATGTCCCATTTTAATAGCAATCAGTGCAGTTAGAGATCTTTTAGCCTTGCCAATTATATGGCTTTGTCATTTCGGGCATTATTTACAGCTATGGTGTTTTAAGCTTATGCTTAACACCTTCCACGATAAACAACGGGATGGGGCGGTGGAGGTAAAGAAGAAATTCCACTGAGATAAACTAAAACTACGTAACAAAATTTGGGGTTATTTTTAATTGTACGTCAGTTAAAATCGTATTCACCGCAGATGACAATATATCTACTAAATTTGCATAATAATATGCATTTCTGCTGAATTGCTTTTGATTATGATATGATGGACGTATGTAGAAATTGACTGTTGCTGCAACACTGGGGAACATATTTTTCTCACATAAGCACATACTTACTCATCCCACCCCTTTTTACCTTCCTTTATTATTACTTTTCGTTATACTTGCCCAATATTTGTTCATGTGACTCGAAGCTAGCTTAGTTTTGGTTCCCAATGATTCAGTGAGAATTGGTTTTGCTTGCTTGGCTAATTGCTAAACCCTGTATAAATAGGAACTTGGATCCACGTTCCATGTCAACGTCTTGATATAGGATAATTGCGTCCAAATATGACAAGTCTGTAACTACACTGGTACATAGTATTTGGATGACATTCGGGTAGTGTTTGCAATAGTTCTCATGTGGATTGAAATAATGTACTTACCAAATAAATAATATCCCCGTGAACTAAAATTATACATATACTTCCATCCCCTATGGAAACTTTTTAAGTGATTACACGTTTTTTATTACACTCCTCCAGTTTGTAATGATAAATAAATATCGTCAAATGACCGAACCAGCAATATTAAGTATATTTATTAAGCGGCAGGTCGTGGAAAGCGGTAAACGTGCTTCGTAGATCCTTCTTACCTTTTACCGATTAGGGAACACAGACTGAAATGCAATACGATATGATATTAATATATTCTTTCTAAATGTCGCATCAAACGTATTTTTTGAAAACAAAATTTGATGCACACCAGTAACGCATAGAGAAAATACACCGTCTTTAGGGGGATTCAGATGAATTTGCCTATTAAAATCTGAAAAACCGTATGTTACCCCACATACAGGCTTTTTTAAAATGAAAAGTGAAATGTGTTTATTAGATGTAAGCACGAGAGACAAAGAGAGAAAGAAAATGAGAGATAGATGGAGAAATAGAGCGAGAGAGAAAGAGGGAGGGAGATTACGCATTATAGCTTTTGGTTGACGTCAACCTTAGCTTACGTCGTCTACCTGGAAACAGCCATTGATAACTAGAGAGTATGCTTTTCTAAACGTGATAGATTCATCGTCAATTTAGAATTGGGCTGCTGACAAAAGTTTGAAGTTATTTTTAGTCTTATCTGTATCGAAATAATTAAAACAGTAAATTGTTCCGCAGTCGGTCATGCTGTACTCAGGAAGAATTTATATAATAAACTGCTAGTATTTTGCTTTTCCTCTGTTCATATTATATATTGTCGAATCTGGTCTTAATTAACATTTACGAACTGGATGCTTCAGAAATTTCATAGACGTAAAGTGGAACGAGTGAGCATTACTGGAATAATATTTATCGCGACCTTTGAATTAATAGGAAATGTTCAAAATTAGCAATAGTGATTTACAACTTTTGAAAGAAAAATCTCTTACACTTTCAGTATGGAGTGAATTAATATTTACAAGGGGTACCTGTTTGAAGCTGTGAAAAATAAGAAGCCACATTAACAGCAACCAACGCAAATAGAAATATATGTTATAGCCTTAGCAAACTCACGGTTTAGTCATTTCGGACGATTTCGAAAACGTTATTAATCGATATGTGTTCAGTGGAGAAACTAAACTTAAAATGGATATGACAAGAAAAAAGTCAGAATATGATGTATTTTAAAACAAATAAACGCACTAGATGCACTGTAAATGCAATCGTATCTAAAGTAGATTTCACTGACAGTAAACATACCCTAAAATGCCGAAAAAGTGTGACTTCTAGCATGGACGTAATGGTAATAGGTGACAATAAATGTTAAAGACTAGCTTGATTCGTTTGTGTTGCGCATCAGAACAACTTGAATGTATGAACTACATCATTTAGAGCAGTTGTATCATCCTGATGACTTGCTTTGTGATTTTCTTTACTCATACTTCTCTATACACACTTCTCTATATTTATAGGTTACTGCATTTGTATGGGAAAATATGATTAAAAACTGCACGACCTTGGGAGTGCAGAGTATCCATCCGATAAAAGAGTTCATATTTTCCCATACAAATGCAGTAACCATTTTATTATATGTTCATTTTTTTATTCTACCTAATGCTTAATTATATTAACAAAATACGCAACAATAAACAAAGTAACTAAATGTATGCCGTATTCCAGACTAAATACACAAGCACAGATTCATCATTACACAGCAACAACCATATTATTGCGCAAATAGCCCCGCCCAGATAAAGTTGAACTTAGTCGCGCGTTCGACATAACTTTCGAAAGAAAGTGGCGTGTTTAGTTAAAATTGAAATTTGGAGTCATATTGTGAATGAATGTGCATTGCAACAACTTTTTAATTGGATCTGGAATGAATAGATTTTGGTATTCTTTTTTGATTCTACAAAATTTCGTGATAATGGACTGGTTTTCTATAAAACAATTCCACATGAAATACATCGGATTGAAGAAGCGTTTTGACATTTGCAAATATGTTTCTGTTTCTGTCATTAAATATTTGAAATCATAATACGGTAAAAATATGAAGTCTTTCAACTGCAATTATCAAAAAGACACTATGGAAGTTAATGATTATTTCATTTTGAGTGCATTAAGGAGGATGTAATTGCACTTATATTCGAAATTACAGTACAATTTTGAAATGTGTAATCAAGATTGAGAACCTATGACGCTGCTCATGTAATTCGGATTTGCAAAGCAAACAAAGTACATTTTGAGGAAAATCATGATGTAAAACTGGTAGTATATTTTTGCCATTCTTTTTACCAGCTAAAGAAGACAGTTTATGCCTTGTCACTTGCATGTTATTTGCATGAACCCTTTGTTTCGTCTAAGGTATAGCTAGCCTAAATCTGAAACATTGTATCAAAAACGTTAATAATGAATGTGCCAAAGCAGCTGGTATGTGGCAGTCCGCGAAACATCTGCTTTACTTCATTCAGAAACAAATTTAATCAACCTAATCGTAAAGCGTCTACTACGCGAGTGTACATGATTTGTTTACAAATCAAAAGTGCTGGCGTCTGTGTCCATTGTTTGTTTACAATGTAACGTAGTTCTTTATACACGTGAATGCAATATGATGGTGTGCAAAATCTTAAAATACTGAACAATTCTGAGAATGTAAAATAAACGGAGAAAAATATGAGCATATAATAAGAATGAATTTTCTCTCTTTCATTCTAAATCCAAATATACCGATTGTTGTTTTTAAAAGGAGTCAGTTACCAATTTTGCATATGCTCCTTCCTCCTATATTCCCAACAGTGTTGGCATAATGAAACAAAATACAATATGTCACGAGGTTATCTGTATTATCTATTTTAAGAATCGTGTATAAATGGTATGCTATATCTCATTTTAAAATTATTATATCATCTAACAATGGCGATGAATCTTGTTTTCATTAATTGCAGTGGATAGTAGTTTTGGTTCCCTTGTTGACATGAGTCAGATGACCTTGGAAACTAATGTGTTTATGATTCAGTATATTCAACGTTATGCAATAACCTATGAAGCGTTACGTAAGACACTTACTTGATCTAAGATTAATAAGAGAGCATCAACACTTTCACAACTTACCTGACGCCATGTATCTGATGAACCTATTCATATTCGTTTTGAATATAACAATGCTAATGAACATACTTGAAATAGTACAAGTCGGGACTATTTCCATTTTATTTCTTCCTTCAATGCCAGATAATAACATAATTGCATAACAGTTTGAAAATGAAATCGTGATGTTCCTGATTTCGACTCATGAAAACAAGAATTATACAATGCCTGCTATATTATGCCCTAGAAGAGATTTTGTGTTAGCTTGATAATCATTTTTGAAACTTATGGATATATAATAGAATTTTAGGAGCAATTTGGCTTCGGTACAGTTTTGTTATTTACACGTATCACACTATAATATTATCTGGGGTGTTGAACACAATCAGATACTCAATTGCAAATGTAATTCGTGATAGAGTTGAGTTGAAGAAGCAATCCGTATGCATAAATTCAAAGTACATTCATCCAGGGGTAATGGAAATATCGCTTATGAATTATGATCTAGTTTTGCATGTTTTTCCTCTTAAGACCGGTTTTAATAGACCGCTGCTCCGTTTGCTTTTTCACAACGGTGCGTCACTTTCAATACAAATGTCCTTATCTATGTGTCAACATGTAATAGAAAGTATGCATAACTGATCTGAATAAACATCTACAAGATTATTGGCTGGTTGGCAATTAATAATTACTACAGATTCAGTATTATTTTAGTTATTTTACATTTAATAATACGATCTAGATTTTTATTTTACGTCCGCATCGTGTGGAAAATCTGTAACGGACACGGATTTAATCAAACGCACTCTTTCTATACAAAGTCCGAGAGTAAGATATAAACCTAAATTGTGCTTTTCATTTAAACCTATGATTCTCTTTAAACAACTGGAACAAAATGTGTACCAATGGAAAACGACAAAGACATAATTATTGGTGTACATCTCCTTTGGTTCTTTCATAACATTCTATACTATGTCTAACTAACCTCAGAGATTAACATTAGGTGTTACCATGAAATCATTGAAATCTTTAACGTCATTTACGAGCATCTTTCGGATGAAAGGCATATCAAAAGTTTGAATGACTTGGTCATATGTTAGATAAAGTACTTGAGAAACAACGCCAGTAAAATATATAAAATGAAATAATGTCATTTTCCAAAACCATTCAAATGCGATTAGTAGTGCATCAAATTGCATCAGTCAGAAATATTCAAGAACTCTTTTCAAACCATAACTGGCGGTATCGTGAGCTCCAAAGGCAAACGTTGTGAAATACTTCAGGAAGGTAGGATCTCTACCTCAGACCACTTTCATAAATTCTGTTCACTTCAGATCGAAACGAATATAATCCTAAATGTATCTAAACTGTACGATCGAATGCACTACTCAAGGTGGACAACAATAAGACCAGTCACATGCAAAACGTAATAACCACAAACTTCCAAGAAAGCCAAATAAGAGACTTTAACAGTACGAAATAAAGAGGCCGTTGGATTTGAGCACGGAATATATGGTGCAAGCTTCACGAAACGCTCATAACTTAGACCTTTAGGGGCGCATAGCCTGCATCAGACAAAGCTGGCATAAGTCTAGCATCATACAATATCTGCTGTCGATAAAAGGGTAAAGTGTGAATTCATGTACTTTCAAGTAATATTTAGTGAATCTAGTTTGAATAACTCCCTGATGGAAATTCAAGAAACAGCAGACTCCGATGTACACTTCTGCTAACATGTAATTAAAAGCAGCACGTCCTACAAACAATGCAATAAAACATGTAATATAGGTAAACTTGTATTTAAATAGAAGCTTTTCATTATACATGACATAGAAATAATTCATGAATATGGCTACGTTGTCAGTAAGAACACGTGATAGGCCACATCGTTATGTCGATTAAATCACCAACATTGGCAAAAGAGGAAGGACGGTCATGTTTGGTCTCGCAAACGTTCGAATCGTTACCCTAAACGTAAACACAATACCGTCCTCTAGTTCATTCCTATTCACACGTATTTTGATATTTCTCAGTGTGTACAGTCTGATACTTATTCAAGATATTTCGAATTTTTTTGTAAAAGGAAAGCATTTGTCCTTTAGAGGCTGTTGATTAATTATCAATAGCAAATTTCAGGGAAAACTTTATCACACTATTAATCATTAGAAAGAGGTAACTAGCTTGGCTTGCTGTCACGATAGCGTTTAATGTTCAATGAAATACTGTTCAAAAGTGTACCAATGAAAAGATGCAGCTGTGATAACCTCCCCCTTGCTTCGAACATTTTGGAAACCAAAGGAAACTAATAGCAACAATATCTCGATTTTTTTTCTCCGTCTTGGATTGTCTGTCGTCGTGAAAGTAGAATTTTTATAGAAGTTTTAAGTAGAAATATAAGAGTATTTCACTCTTGATTGCCGGCAAGTGGCTCTTAATTTCTAAAAGGCCATATAACAAAGATAATGTTGTGTATAGATACACCATCTTCCTTGGTGTACAATACTTCTTATGTTCTATCATGGCTGCATCTTATGGGAATATAATCCTAAAATGTTCCTAAACAGAGTCTGATTGGGTATTAAAATGCATCGTCATAACCGACCAAAGGCAAACTTGAACTCCATTATTTACTAAATGGTAATATAATATTGAAGAAAATAAAAGTTATGAAGTAGCATGCTTTGTGAATGAATAGTGTAGTATTGATTGTAAAGATAAAACAAGCATGCCATTTTTAAAGAAACATTTTCAGACCATAGAGTTAAAACTGTTAGTTGAGATTTAGAGTGCAACTTTTTCATGGTGTTATTTATGTAAACGACCATAATTACCGTTTTGTCTAAATCAGTATACCATATTCACGGACAAGTAAATATTTATAACAGTTATACAACAATACATGACAGGAATCTTTAAAGGAATATCATTTACTTTTGTGGAGACAGTGAACAATGTTATGTAATTTTTCATTTAATTTATATCTGATATAATTTAAATGTTTCTTTATTAGTTTTTTATTCCATTACATGCTATTACAATGTAACATTTTTTTTTCAATGTAACATTTTTTTTTCTGGAACATAGTTCAACTCTGACTGATGTTTTTGGTATTTTTCTAAGTAAATAACTAATAATAGAAACTTTGTATCTAATGCTGAACTGGTTCCTCACCTTGATAAAGAATCAGTAAGACTTGTAGTAAACAACGGCTTTTATTTTTCTTTCAGTCCTTTAACACTTGAGAGGTCCATGTGGTTTATGTTCTGTCCAGTTCGGGCTAATTATATAATTTGCTTCAAATTATTTTAGAGAAAAGTGATTATTTTAACCCGGAAATACTAGTGCTCTAAATCAATTCTTTGACAAGGACATTTATCGAAATTTATACACAGTTCTAAAATTGGAATAATATTTCCTATGAATCGACAAGAGACTGTTCACAATGCAGCACTTCACAGGTTAAAAATGATGTCATCGTCTTCCTTTTGGATTTATTCAGGACTGGAACTCAGATTCATTTAGGACTTTTTATTAATAGGATTTCTATTTTTTAACTCTTGGATTAATTTTGTATTTGATTCGTAAAGTCGTAAGTTCGTTTTCTAATATTTACCTTGTGTATCTAGGGAGTTAAATTATTTGTTACATTTTATAAAGCTTGTTGTCTTCACTTTTTTCTTGTTACTTTTTGTAAGAGCCATAACACGTAACAGGAAAAATGGGTTGCTCGTCATAGGGATATATGAATTTTGGCTAAAATATTCCCAATTTTTTTTTCACAATTTAGAAATCTTTCGTGAAAATAGCATGCCTTTTTACAACATCATTAAAAGTGGAAATCTCTCTCAAAGTCTTCCCATGAGGAACTGTACTGTTTGAGAAAAAACTGAATTAATTCAACGTGCCAGAGAATATGACTTTTCTGAGGCAAAACCTTCTTTGATGTTACTATGAATTTTACGTTAGTGCCCTCTTTTAGATAAAAATAAGTAGACACATATTTTCCTCACTTTGAAAAAGTTGCTAAAAATTTGAAACGGCAAAGGGAGCATTGGACTCAATTATTAAAGTGTGCACGTTTTGGCAAAGCCCGATATATCTATATCTATCTATATCTATCTATCTATATATATATATATATATATATATATATATATATATATATATATATATATATATATATATATATATATATATATATATATATATATATATATATATATATATATCTGACATATAGGACAAGAAGACGGTAAACAATACAGCCGCTGTTGTGCAATGACGTGTGATAAAAATATGTCTGATAATGTAGGATTCAATTCTTATTCAAAGTCATGTCGTGATTAGCTCCAAAGTCACAATAATCAAACGACTTTATCGTATAGATGATATTGACCCTCACTCGATCTTGAAGAGATGGAGGTGGACTGTATCGCATAAAAAAACGTCATTTCTACTTCAAAATCACTCGGTGTGTGTGTTTGTGTGATTTGGATTTTTAACGTAGCTTTAACAATTTTTTAGTCATATTGTTACAATGGTGGTTTATAGTGATGTCAAGCATTGAGACGTCATGCCGCAGACATGAAGCATGATTTTCCACCCAGTCCGGTTATCCTGATACCAGGCTGACCAGTCTTAACACTAACCTCCTAATGCTGAACGCCTAGCGAGACAACTGTTATTACCATTTTTATAAGTTTTTGGTATGACTTGGCCGGAGTTTGAACCCGCGACCTCCCGATTCAGAGGCGGAGTCACTATCCACTAGGCCACGTCTAGAGATTAGACTGCAAATATATGTTATGTCAAGACAGGAGCCCTCAGCAACAGTAGAAAGTTGAGCGCGATATAACATTAAGGAGTCCTGTATAAAGGACATTGGTCTTCAGAGCGTCCGATAAAGGTGTAAGAGGGAAACAAAAAGTAGCTATCAGAAGATAAACGAAGAAAATCACATTTATGCGAAGAAATTCAAAGCAAGAAAAAGGAGAAGAAATGTCCAAACATTTCATTCCAGTAATAACATTTTTAAAACATAGAGTAAGACGCACATTAATATATATTTGTTTCGGTTTGAAATAGCATTGCGATTCTTATTCACCAGAATATTGCAATATAAGTAAGTATCTCAATCTCTTAGTTTGTGTTTATAATATTAGTAACATTATGACACACACATATTTAGTTACGAGATCTGTTTTTAATTTTCCATATGTTGGCAAAGTTATCTCTCTCTGGGTATAGCTAGATGGCCTTCCAATATTACTGAAGAGGTGTTGGTGACTGCTGCTGGCGTCTTGCTGGTAGTCAGTGCAACCGTGGAGTGTCTATAATTATTGGGTAGTAAAGGTGTCTTCTTGGGATTAAGCATGGAGTTTCTCAGTTTTTTTCAAGTGCCTTGGCTTTGCCTAAATGGACGGCAACAACTTGAGAGGCTGTTTTCATTTCTTTTCTTCTGGTCACTGTTCAAAGTTTTTAACACCTTTTGCTGATTTTGCTTGTAATGCCCTTGTTGTATTTTACAAGAACAGGAAGGAAAATCCAACTCCAAGGCATTCCCACGAATAAAACTCACTACAGCAGCATCATTCGTACAATCGCCCCGGGTACATCTAATATCCATTGCAATCCCACTCTAACATTGGGCTTAATTTCAGTCATATCTGATGTAATAATCGTGTGAAATGTACAGCAGTACCAATGCTCATGGGTACACTTTATTGCAATAGCCTCATCGCTTGTGATGCTATGCAGTAAAACACCGGGCCAAGCCAAACCAACCCATAGATGTTACATCTTATTGATTTCTAATCTCAGTGCCATAAATGTTCTATTATATGGCTTGAATATACATGGATTTTCGAAGATCTGTAAGAAAAAGGTAAAAGATCATACATACATGCATACATACATACATACATACATACATACATACATACATACATACATACATATGTTACAGCAGGTACTACTTCCGCGCGTGGACGCGGTATGACGTCATATGTCGTCAAATGATATATTAACTATATTATTGTTTTTTCAATTTTTAACTAAAATACTAAAATACTGGCCGCCATGTATAGCCTATATTGTGCGGAAAAATGGCGTTAAACCCTACAACAACCATGCAAAAATAGAGGAGAACATCTCTCTCGGTAGGATGCAGTAACGCCACAACAGTCCCATAAATTAGCAATTTGAATTACCGAAAGTTTCAGAAGCATCATAATTGTTATTTGGTTAGCAAATATTTTATTTCAGAGATCTTACTGTATACACGACGTTGTCAATATTTGTACCAGTCTTCGACCGTATAAATTGTTACCATATGAATAAAGTATTGATCAGTTTAAAGATCAATGTAGTATTCTGTCACGATACAAATAACGCATCGTTAAGCAATTATGCCGTGATGTCTTAAAAAAATGCAATTAATCAGAGTTTAAGCGTCTTCAAAGCATTAATATTAATACCTTTGGCTGGTTTTTCTAACAATGTTAATAAATTTGTGAATTTAATTTATCTCTTACCAGCCTAAACTCCTTCATCTCATTAATCATATGTTTCATGTGACATAGCGTAATTCATCTTTCTTTTGCAGCAAATGTTTCACATTCTCATAAATAACATTTTCTGTTTATGAATATAACTTGTCTCTGTTATGACCATGGCAACTATCACAACACAAGTAACTACGTCAGCCTTAAGAAAGTATTAGCAAGACACTGACCACTTCCTCACAGAGTACGAAGATGCTTACGAGACAGTCATCACCACCAATTCAACTTGATGGTTCATTAACAAAGGAGGATTGACACTGGTGCCGATGTAATGACAAGATCTTTCCATCTTGGAGCAACACTACATGAATGTATGATCTCCCTTGCGACGGAAATGGATGTTACAAAACAAACCTAATGAAAAAGTGTCATAGACATATTGCTTACAAAGGAAGTCGATATCAGCGCTATTGACATCTTTTGGCTCTAATATGTGCTATTACAATTGTACCAACTACAGGATTAGAAGACAGTGATGCATATGAACCGGAACCAAGAATAAACATTATTGATGTTTGACGAAGCAAAAGCGAAATACTTGAATAACTACTGCATAATGGGCTGAATATAGATGTCATGCTAAGCATGGAAATACCGCTTTGTGTACAGCATTGGCAAACCAGAATGTGAATATAGCAAACACTCTCGTCAAGCATGGCGCAAACATTAACCATCAGGTAAATATAAAGATGTCTGGAGCACATATAATTTGCTGCGAAGGTGATTGGTCAGAGAAGATGATATTGAAACTACCCTTCTTCCCTCACTTCGTATATTGCTGAATGCGGGTCATAATATCAAAGAGCTTGGTGATTCAACAGTTTTATAATTAGCTGCTGAGAAATCAAATAATAATATTTGTGAATTATTCGTAAAATCAGGAGCTGACATAGAGGCGAGTGATTACCTTTCCATATGGCAGTAAGGAATACAAATATTATGGTGATAAAGACACTGAGTAAGCTCAGAGCAAACATTGAAGCTAAAGATATCCATGGTGACATACCCTTGATTCATGCTTGTCTCCATGGCAATACAAATGCGGTTCAGATTCTTATTAAAAATGGTGCTGATTATAAGGCCCGCGGTGATCTGGGACTGCAACCAATACATATTGCGGGGCAAACGGGGACTCTCTGACGATGCAAGTTTGCAAAACACAGGTTGTGATCTTTCCAGTCCAGATGCAAGCGGATCAACACCCCATCATTATGCTGCATCAAATGGAAGTCCTGACTCCGTTCTATATCTTCTCTATTAAATTGTCAACAGGAACTGCGAGGATTCTCAAGGACTAGTACCTCTGGATTTGGTACTTCTGAGAGGAGAATACAGGGTCTCTACTTTTGCTGCAGATTCAACATCTGCAATGAAATTTGGGAGACTAACCGTAGGTCGTTTCCCAAAAAGACCTCATCGTGAAATGCATGAGTTAGACGACTACTTGGAGGAAGTCACAGAACCGTTGAAAGCCATTGGAGATTCCGGAGCTGATATCGGAAAAGCTACCTTAGATCCACCTTGAAAACTTCACTTAGATGAAGAAAGCATATATATATATATATATATATATATATATATATATATATATATATATATATATATATATATATATATATATATATATATATATATATATATATATATATATATATATATATATATATATATATATATATATATATATATATATATATATATATATAGGATCATTGCCTTTGTAGTGAAGGTGGAAAATCTCGACATCCCAGAATACTGTAAAATTATAATGAACGATTCACTGACTCCAGATATATCCACATTAAAACCTTAATGTATCTGCCCTTCTTCACCATTACTGCAGACTTACTAGAATTGAATTCTACTATGTTCTTAAAGGAACGCATCAAAAAATCTATTCTGGATTCCTTTTACTCATTGGAAGCGCAGTAGTTTCCGGATTATCCTGTTCCGTTTGCAAACTTGCAAGGATTTGCTGTTTCTTGACGAGGACCAAACTCCAAACATATTGATGTATCCATCGACATAAATCCAGTACTTTATACTACCTAGTGACCTTCAAAAGCCGTGCATAGCTACATCTTACTTTCGAATATTCAGGAAGAAGGAAGTTGATTCCGACGTACCGCAACAAATGTTGTTTCGCCGTTGCTGTGGAAAATGTTACCATCGACTCAGACTTGTGGATGTATTCGTCTCATCATGTCAAACCAATTATGACGCAGAGTCTTCCTCAAGAAGCAAGGAATTCCTTCTTGTTTTGCAAAGCATTCCGTAGGAACTACTCACGTGCGGTATTCCAAGTAAATAAAAATGAGAGCTGGATGTCCGAGACAGATTTTCAAAAGCTTTTTCATCTAGATGAACGAGGAAAAGTGATTTCATACAGGGATGATGGTAACTGTGATGATTATAGTGAGGATTATTATGGTGATGATTACAATGATGTGCAAGCGAAAGAAAAGAGGAATGAGGGAAAGAACTTAGGACTGAAAATGGAAATAATGATATTGTTATGGGTGAAGAAGGGCATGATCTTGATCGTGGTGAGCATGAAAGTGGTGTTCGTACCATACGTGATAGTAGTATTTCAACCCAAAAATATGGTGGCACATTTAAGGTTTTAGTCGGGTATGATCATGCTGAGGACACGTATGAAAGAACAGCTGACAAATGTATGCCTTCATACCACCTCAAGTCTCTCTTTCTTTAAGATGCATAAGCCATATTATCCACAATGAGGCACATTTATTCCGACCGTCAGTTGCAAACAATTCCGTATACAATTTACAATAGACTTAAAACTGCTGTTGAAAACATACGTTTGATAACCCTCTTCTTCCAAGGTCAGAACAATTACCGTCAGCCACAAGACTGTATCGGTTACTAATATGTATAATATTTAAATAACTTGCTGTTTTCAGATAATTTGTGTGCTGTAACAGTTTTTAAGGCAGGGTTTATTTAAAAGTGTAGTCTAGTTACTCTCTTTTCTTTTCACAGCTTAATCCTCTATGGCGTCAAAAGCCTTATATAGTTTACGCTAGCGTTCATAATATTATTTACTATATGAAAATATCTAGCTACCACTGTTGTTTGTTGGATGTATCCTAGGTCAATCCGGGGCATGCCGCAGTTTTGCGACAAAAGGCTAGGAACTAAGAAAGGATCGTAGAACGAAAAACCATTACTAATGCTGGATATGAATATGTTGGTTACCAGTGCAGGCAATTAAAACAGGCTCTGAGTATTGTGGGGTGTGTGTTGTCTATAAAAGGGGCAAAATGTAGACCACTTGAGTCAGAAACTTTGGTCACATCATTCTTACTAAAACGAGGTTTGTAACTGAAACTTATCTAATGTGTGTGTGGATTGTTTTTTTCACACTTAATCAATTCTCACTCACTTTCGCAAATCAATAACGAGATTGCTTCGCTATAGAAACGTCAGTTGTTAGGATCTTTAAGAAAAAACAGAGATGGCTCAACCAAAATACAAGGTCTATGTATAAACTATATACAGATGTAAGTAACTAACTAGACTGGTAATTAGTTGCCAAACATCAGATAAATATTTTTAGACCGTAAAAAGCCGGGTTATATATGGCTGCTAAAAACATACAATAATAACAATTTATGAGTCCACACTAGCAATCAAAATGTGTACGGGCTGTAGTTTTATTGTTGCATGTTGCAGTTTTGCACTTGACATTTACAGCATTTATTATTCTGAGATTCGGATATTTGGGAGCGACAACGAAATACGCTGTTAACACCAACATTAATTCCGCCAGGTATATGCGAATGTGTGAGAATTGGTAACATTTGCTTCCTTTAGCTTTGATGCCGTGGAGTTGTACATTTTCTGTCTAAGGTGTTTTCATTACTCTCTAGCCTGTCTTATGTCCATTTATAATTGAGTGCAGGTTATTAGGCGTGGATTTCAGTGAGTAGATGTGGTTGATGGTCGGCAACATTCTGTATTTATTAGTTGGCTTTAATGTTGATTAGCTGATGTGGGTGCTGATCAGTAGCAGTGGGCTCTGACCAGTACGTGTAAGTGTTGATCAAGAGAGGTTGGTACCTGTCAGTAAGTTGTCGTGTAGATTAGTAGGTATCGATATCGATGAGTAGATGAAGATGTTGGTCAGTAAAGGTGGGTGATGTTCAGGAAGATGGCGCTTTGGTCACTAATTATAATTGTTGCTGAGTCGGTGGGAATGATGGACAGTATGAGTAGGTGCTTGTCAATCAGGCTCCATTTTGGTCACTAGGTTTGAGATTTAGTAATAATATTTAACCTCATGTTCCATTCATCGTGACCACAGACCGACCCTCCCTGTTTAACCCATGGATATATTGAATGCTATATCTTCCCCTGTGGTCGAAGTGTCACCTAATGTTAATACTATGGACAACTGAACATTCCATTTCCACTCATGTCCATAATGATGGTTAATGTTAACACTAGGTGTATTTGAACATCATGTTTTCTATTGTGTCCGTTGGGCAATATTAACATTAATCCTATGGACTAATGTTAAGTTTTCCTTTGACAATATAGCCAGTTTTCAAGACGGCGGCGTGATGTTAATTTCCCGTGCGTTCATAGTGCCACGTTTGTGACCATATGGCCTTATTTTACTACTACTGAAGCATGAAACTTTCCAAGAAGATCATCTTGAAGAGGTCCTAGATGCTCATTAAAAACTCTGGCTTACTATTCACACGTCACTGACTTGGGTTGAACTGTGTACCCTAAGCTTATTTCTCAAGCACTGTTCATGTCGTAGTCGTGAAAGTAAACAACGGCAATCATCTCTATTACAGTAAAAGTCGTTATGTATACATCAAGTTTGATAAGTAGTCTAGAAACTTCACGAAGTGATGCATTCTTATGTGTAATATGCCTTAGTTTTGAACGTATGTCATCCTTACCCATTACGTTTCTTTAATTATGCTGAAATATACTTTTTGAACTGTTTATGCTTGAATCATTAAACTATTGCGGGTACTACATGCTGTACCACACCCGTGCATTAATAATTCATTTGACCTATGTTTCACATTATGCTGGCTTATGTAAACTGTGTTGCATTTAGCACATGGCAACACGAGGTCGCTTTGCATGTTATGTAAATAGTATCTTGACTCGAACAAAAATTTTAAGGAAGGGGTCAATGCTGATTATTACTACTCCCTCGTTGCAGATGTAATTTAGTTCATTACATATTTTGTCCCGATTTAATTTGGGTTAAATCTGTGTGTTGTATTTATTTCATATGACTGCTAGAATCGTTGCATTTATGATGATGTGTGTCTATGTTAGTATTACGCCCTACCAGCCTAGCTAACTGACCGTGACCTATATTATTTGTTTTGCATTTAGCCCATTACCACTTGAGTTTACTTTGAGTGCCGTTGTTTTCGTGTTAGAATGATGAATCTCGTTCTACTACCCCTCTGCAACCAAATTGAATTCCACTGTAACCTTTACAGTATGCTTTGTTAAGATGAGTATTTGTGTTTAGTTCTTGGCCAAACATAACTCTCTTTATTATATACGTCATAGCTTATACATTAGACCCTTTCTGACCAGATTGGATGGAAGCGTGAAGATATATGTTTCTTCAATGGTTAACATGATTAATGTCCACATATTGTATGTTGTAATAGGTTGCCATCAATAAGCTAAATTCATATTGTGATGTGTATGAGTCAAGGAATTAAATATGTGAACTACACACACATCAGGTTGCTGAATTATTTTTCTACATTACTCTCGATTCATTAAGAATTAAATAAGTACTAGCCGATTCAGTAAGGACTAAGTAACAAGCTACCAGTTATGTAATGAATAATTAGCAAATTCCAGATTCAAGACATTTAGGCATCAGTTTAATTTACGACGTACCTCTTCACTCTTCAGAAAATGCTAAATTAAATATGAACACTCTTCAGAATATTCATTGAAAAGGGTTGGGAAGAAATAATAGGTATATCCCAATCAGAGAAATGGATAAACTTTTATGCGTGCCAGCTATTTCAAACTGATTACTCAGTGCATCGATCATATTTGAATTTTAAATGAAGTGACCACTTCCTGTATTTTCGAATGTTTCTATTAAAGGATGTGCTGTGGCAGTAGAAACGGATATAGAGAAAATAAATTTGATTTAGACAAGATTCATGCGTACTTTTGTAAACTCGTCATATTCATCTGCATTGACATCACATATAAGAGTGTTCATTTTGGGGATCCTGCATCACAATGATGCAATCGAAATTCCTCACGTGTCAAATTTGACCACCACTCTTAACGACCGTTATCCAGTTGTAACAAGTATGCTAACTGAGCTAGCACTTTCAAAGTTGATCATTAAATTCAACAAAAACCGACGGTTAATAAAAGATGATAACCTAATGCTTTGAAATTAAAAAATCGGTTGAATCCTTAAAAGCAGAATGGAGAAAAGACAGACTGGTGATAAATTAGCTTCCTGAAAATGTATCCTAACTTAGTCGATATAATATGAAAGTAATTATATGTGATGAAAGTCAGTCAAACAAAGAACATATATTTCATCTTGGCTTGATACGATCAGTTCAAATCTGTCGAACTTCATAATCTTCGTTTTCCATATATACATTGTTCCTCTGTTTGTCACTTTATTTCCCCCTATAGCTTTGTATTTAACTTTCCAGTAAAACATTGATTTTCAAATGTTTCTAAGATTAATACGTCAGTTTTCCGTTCTTGCCTTGTACCAAAAAGGTACAAATCTCTATTCCTTGCATCGAGGGTTTTGAATGCCGACACAAAGGGTCAAAAGGAGTCAAATTTATATTGCAGTGACATTGTAAAATCACTTATTTAGTATTTATTTATCTTTTTATTGCCTCTCAAACTTTATGTTGCTGTATTAAACAGTCACATCTTTGGAATTATGACCACTGCGTCACCGGAGGTGGGGGTGGGTGGGCTTGGCTGTAAATATAGTATAGAATATAGTCATATGACTTTCAAATAAGGCAAAATGTAATTCTATCGCTGGGGGGTAGCAAAGTCTCTTTCTCTGCAATATGGACAGTCTGAAACTTGGAAGGTATGCAGTAGGTAACTTAGTAGGTTTCTTGTGATTGTCCATAACTACTGATATTTCGAATCTTTTAAACGTTAGTTGAACCGTGTCTCATTCAGTAGTATAATGTGGGACATGAATTAAGCATGAGAGTGACATAATGGTTTGAAGGGTCATACTATGTTGCTGTTCACAGCCCGTGAAAGACACGATCGGTGTTCTCTGTCAATAGAATTGGCAAGATTATTAATATATCCTTAGCGATTATCAGTCTACTTTTCGTTTTGCTGGTTTCACCTGAAATCGAATCAAACTCAGGACCTGTGACTGGTAGACCAGGGAGATTGCCAAGAAGCTAAGCACGTTTGAATGTTGGTTCGTATGTATCTGCCACCGATACACACAGAGACTTGTAAATACGGACTAAATGTCTCCGATATGTTCGTATGGCTCAGCTGACCTAACCGATACCGAGGCCTGCTTTTTGAGTGAGAGTAATATGCTGCCTTGTCTTCAGTCATACCATTTGCAGCAGGAGAAATCAAGATCAGCATTTCGCTTTGAAGAACAGCAAAGATTAAATAGTACCATACAGATCGTGCATTATAATTATATATATATATATATATATATATATATATATATATATATATATATATATATATATATATATATATTCTTGAGACTTGGAAAGCAGGTGTGAGTTTTTATTCTCAGAAAGGAAGGATAAGTACTTTGGTGTGTTTATAACTGGCATTAAGTCTCTCTGTTTCTCCGGTATATTTTAAAGTTTAACGTTTACGACATCTCAAGACTATACAAACTTTGTCCGATATTTTCATTCCGCCCTTTGAAAGAAATATAATGTAAAAATGTTTGTATGCACAGACATTACAGGGAACGTTGTACTAAAATACACTTTAAAATAAGTTCAAATCTATATCTTGCTCGGTTAGTGGTCCCACTTATATGAACATGGTCAAGCTGGATAGCAATAAAGATTTGTTTCATGCAGACTCATGCAGCAATAAATCTTAAAGTAAGAGCAAACTAAACATTTTAAATTTTATTTTTGTTTGCTGACAGACGTCTTTATTTCATCGACACTTTGTGATTGAAGTAAAGGCTGGTATACTTACAAAATTTTATTTAACGTACTCGTAATATTTACTCGTCCTAAAACAGTCCTGTTCTAAGTGAGTTATTACCGTGTACAAGATTAAATTGAAAATACGCAAATGTTAAGCAAAGGAAAGGTATATTCAATGTATGTAGTTGAATAACGTATCACATAGAGCAGTTACCATTGAAATAATAAAAAGATCATCGTTTGATACTAAAATGTAAATCGGATATCTACAAAAAGAAAAGTTCTTTTTCCACAATTCAACCATTTTGCCTAGATATATGTTTGCCTGTTAAATCTCTGTCGATTTGACCTATATATGTCTGTGTATGTTTTTATTTTATTTTCCACTTGACCTAAGTAATAATTACTGTAAGATTCGCAAATCCATATTGAAGTCAATGCATTATATTTACTATATATCGGGTCACGTCTATCACCAGGACCATGTGCTTGATGGCAGTTACAGGACAGTGCTAGGCAGAAGAAAAACCACACAACGATTACAATCACTCACGTCGTCAGTAAATATTTCTTGATTATGGGAGTCAGTGTTGGGCAAATATTTCTCAAACTGATTGATTAACCAATTACAAGATGCAGGAGTCATTATTACAGTATTCAGGATACTTTATTGGTTTCTTTGTTGTTGAGCGTTTAACGCCAATTTTCAGCATTCGATAGGCTGTAAATTCCGGCCAATATAACCGGCTGAGGACGGACCATGGAAAAGCCCGGTAAGAACCACCGATCCACTGAAAGCTATTTGAAAGTTTTCTGACTTATATACATTATTCGATCCAAATTCGAAGCCACTTGGACAGAGGTGATAAATCAGAACCGATACAATTATGTGCCACGAATGTGTACAACTGCGCTAAAGCTTGAAAATAGTGTCGATAAGAATGCACTATTTTCAAAAGGCTAAGACTGAAACTATACATCCGCCGTTAATGCTGTACGCGACAGCGAAACCCATTTACATTTTTATTTATATAAAACCATTTTAGTTCATACAAGTTTGTGATGATGGTGATGATGATGATGATGGGGAGAAGGATAATAATGATGATGATTTTAGAAGCCGTAATGTTTCTAACAATTGTAATAAACTTAATTGCGCCTATATTTAGACTGCATGCAAGGATATCGAATCACATTCAGTAACATTTCTAAAAGAAAATTCAAATCATAAAACACATGTTTATAATTAGACAACAACAACCTTTGATATAGCGTTTTCTACTCAAATCATAATGTAGCTACTATCCAAAGGTTCATATTTTGCGATTGTTTTATCTTCGAAGCGCAGATGGTTCACTTGTAACTAAAAGATAAAATGCACAGGCATATCTGAATGGTTATATTCTCTCGTAAGTGTGCTGAAGGAAACCTGCGTAAATCTTACAAATTTATCCGAAATATTGGTGTTCACAATATTTACAAAACCTTCTATTCGCATTATCATTTTTTCTCTATCTAAGTTACGGATTGTGTGTTATTATCTGTGGTTATGTATTAAAAGAAATATAATAGATTTTCTTATCTGTGTTAAGATGAAAATATATGGTTCGTATTTGTCGACACTTACATGCCAGATTTGAATTCTGCTAGATCTTCTTGATGCCGTCTTTAATATGTATTTCGGTAGCACCGTGCTAATTCAGCTGATATTTGATTATGTTACCGCTTAAAAGGGGCCTCAGATTTTCGACTGATACACACGACGTATTGAGTCGACTAGGACGTGTGTAATTTTTTGGATGGTATGATGTGAACGAATTCCAACCAAACTGGGACATAAAAGATTCAAGGTGTTTATTACTAAGTTAAGTCGTGGCAAAATGTAGTGCCATATGTAAATAAAACGAGACCATATTAGTTTGCAGTGAAGAATCTGTAAGTATAGTATACTCGTAAGCATCCATTATAAGCCAATGCATATACTCTGCACTTTACATGACGTCTACACGTCGAAAAGAAGTTGTAGGGATGAAAGGGTCATATAATTTAATGACAGAAACGTGTCGGATTGGTGTTTGGCAAAGAAAAGAGAAATACATCGTTAGCTTCAAAAAGGTTCTATCCCTTACCCATAGTGGTTACCCATACTAGCTTAAAATATTAAATGACATTAAAATGAATGATAACGATACTTGAATGCCCATTGTTATCAGACTGCCATGACGTGACACATATGGAACCCCATTTCTTTTCAAAACCCACCATGCCACCACTGACGTCTGCTTTCCTCTTGTCCTCGTGTTCTAAACTTGTATCTGGAAGGTATATGTAGTAATCACACAGTGAACATTTGAAATTTATTATAGGAAAATAATGGTATCGCCACATTTGCAATTCGACGTTTATTGCCACAGTAAGAACATCACTTTTGGAACTGCATTGTGTTTCCACTTATTGTATCTGCCCTTATGCATGTTTCAAGACCTGCATTTCCATATTTAGATCTATTTGTTTCTTTTTCTTTCCCTTCCCCCTCGATTGTGGTCAAAATATCTTAAAATGTGTCAAGACTGCTCACCCCCTAGTATAAAAATGTAAAATGTTACGAATCTATGGTCATAAACAAAGTAACTAAAAGAAATAAGCAAAACCAAAAAGTTTGGAAAACTGAACAAATAATTTAATTATCAAAGTCACAAAATAAAAATGTTAAGAGGAGCTTACAATACTATGAACTGAATCCAAAATAATCCCAAAAAGTTTTATTCAAGGCCAAGAGAACCGAATGTTCCGAAGGATTTTAGGTCCTCGAATGTATGTATCACAAGGTCATTGTCCATAACTCCTTTGAATAGGTCACAATAGTCCAAGAATAATAATCAATGAGTCGGCGCCATAAATAGTACGTAAAGCTCAACATCAGACAACAAAAGTAGGTTTAAAGTGTTAACTTTTTTGTAATTAGTTTTCCACACGAATCATGCAAATTGTCAGCGAATGAACTTTCATGACCTTTTGCAATTCGATAATCTAACACCCACTGAGTATCGCATACCTACTTCAAAACTATATATATTTTTCAAAAACACTCTTGATTACATTTTGTAGTCAACATTGTTTAACAATAATCACAATCATATTCATGTCTAAAAATGATGGAGAAATCAGGCATTAATTAATGTCGATTGCATACCAAAGTAAAGTGACAATCAAAATTTCGGAGTTGCGTCTATAGCCAACACACAACAATTCACGTGTGAATGCAGAAATAAAGAAAAGAAGAAGAAAAAACCAACAAATCCTTACAAATAAATTTAAATCTGTTGTCTAATGACGATGTGTTCAAAAATATGTTGTGTCATGTTTATTGCAGTGAACACACACTACCACCCCCGTATTGGTCACTATCAATCCGCGCAATAAATATGTTAACGAATATAAAAATCTCTTTACTTTCGTTTGGAAATAGTCAAAATTGGAAATTGACAAAATACACAATTTAGAGCATTATATGCACAATCTAAATTTATAAACGGTTCCAATTTCGGAAATTCTTTATGTCGATGTAGTAATGCAGCCGTTAGTCACATTTGCACAGGGTGGATAGACAAATCCGTCCAAATCGACGGCTTTTGTCTTATAAATTTATAACGAAAAGAAAATTTCCGTTTTTTGATTAAATAAAAGGAAATATCTGACATTTTGTATTGTCGCATGACGTAATTGCTATGTCTACTAAAGAATGAAGCTATCTTCGACTTTTTGTATTCCCCCAAAGTAAATATATGCAAAATGTAATTAATGGAAGCAAATGTTAATCATTATCATATACTATTTTTTCTTCGTTAACGTTACGTTGTCAAAATTGTGCAGTATTTTTCATACTGCACTGATTCATGCTGCACGACCCGAATGTCTAGTATCGTATTATATAAACTATTTTTGATTGTAAACAAAGAAGTACCCTCATGTAGCAGATCATATAGCCTTTGATTTATCAGATTTTGTCAGAGGATTAACTAAACAAACTGATTGGTCCATTTGAAAGTAGAAATGATAAGTTGATTATGTGGATGAGTTCACAAAAATCTTTCAACGAAACAGCGAATGAACCTGATATCCGTTATGTCTACAACAAACGTGATACACACAGTATTGTTTTATCCAATCAACGAATGAACGTGATATTAACCAAGCAGGGAATGAACGTGATATCCGCTATGAGACACGCAGTATTCAAATTACCATTCTCATCATCTAAACGGTTATTTTGGATATGTGTTCATAACTATTTGCCAATGTTCATACTATGACCCGTGCAATCAAAGGTCTCTTAAAAGAATAGGAAGGCATATTAAAGCCAAATCAGTCCAAACACTAAATTCGAGCAAAAATGCAACTGAAGTAGGGTGTTTCGATAGGAAACCAAGAGACTCAGAGCCAATATGCCATGACAAAATGGTCTTATTTCAGCTGGGAAAATGGGCCATCACAACGCAATTGCTTTGCAATTTTTCCGGTTTTACTTTTTGAAAAAAATGCTTTGATTTATAGTAGCGATAAAAGTCATACAGGTCGTGTACATACATGAGGCTCTCCAACATGCAAGTGACGGTATAAACATGTGTCGTCTTTAGGTGGTAATAACAATAACAATACATATATTTACCTTTCTGCATTTTGAATTTATTCAATGCCCTGTACTAACTAACTTCTGCCAATCAGAATTACTTGAGTTCCAAATACTGATCATTGCCACGAAACCGTACTACAAATTATTGTTACTGCACTGAAAGCTAGATGAATTCCCTAGCAAACAATATTTTTGAGAGTCAATTTAAAAAATTCTTATTTTACCCCACATTTTGATTCCAAACAATTATTGACATAACAAAAGCATAAGTGCAACTGCAGCAAGGCGAGGTCCTTCAGTGATATTTATATCTTAAGGAATTGATCAATCTAACAAATCCTGTCAGTCAAAACTAGAGATCAATATATATTGTCACAATGTAGACATCATAGCGATATGAGTAAACAAAATGTTAAAGATACGTTAAAAGTCTGACAACACAAACAGAAAACACATAAATGTAAAATAGTTTCAGTATTATAATACATTCAACATGGGAAATGTAAGCCCAACAAACCGCTAGGAGTTCATCAATAAGCATCCATATTTAGAACCATTGTCAACGTTTGTCCGTCCATAAATGATGCTCAGGTGAAAGTAAGTGCATTTTAACCTAAGGTATAGCATCAAGGAATATATTCAAAATTTCATCATAGGAAAAGTAATAAAAAGCACCGAACGAATATATGTTCAAGAAAACAAACAACATTAAACTTTCAGACAGTACGGTTATTGAATTATTGAATCTCTACTGGAGACTGCGCTTTTCTGAAAATGAAGACGAAACCGCATAATGTTGTGTCTGCATGAATAAATGCACTAAAACCACAAATAAATGTCTAAAGAAAACGTTCAAAATTATCATAGAAGTATTCAAATATTTAACATCTCGCATAGAAAAGACGTTAATGCCCTTGTCCCGTCTACATTCAGATGCATATGACGATATCTAGCGACATACATCTGCCTATGATTTGCCCCCATCTCCATTTTAACATAAAAATGCTCAAAAATTATTTGCCAATTCTGTATTTCAGATTTTGTAAAGATTCCTTGAGGAACTGCAGATTGGTCTGATTTATTATCGGTGACTTCAAAACAATTGACAAAGGAATGATAGCGCAAAAGTATATTAATATACTTGTCATATAATCAATACCCGAGAATATGCCACTGACTAAAGGACTGAAGTCCTGAACATGTAGAAGGTGGCCTCAGCTGTATTTAATAACTTTAGCCATTTACAAAGTATTTCTCCACGTCCAGTATTAACTTCTGTCAGGTCATTCCAGGTAATACATTTGGCTATTTCTTCAGACAGCAAAGTAATTAATTTTGAAGAACCTGAAATATACTGAAAGAATTTGTATGCTTCATCCTCCGAAGAAAAACAACCCAGAAATTTACTTTCCATGGAATCTTTCTTGTATCTGTCGCTCTCATTGTCACAATGAAGATAAATATACTCTGACGATGCACAAGAATGAAATGTTAAGCAACATTTTCCCTTTTAAAGATTACAAATTATGGGCACCTAAGTCATTTACAGCTCTTGGCAAGGCTCGATATGTCCGAATAAGTAGTCTGTTCAACTAGGAAAACTGGAGAATCCGGAGATGCAGGCCTTAATTTCTAAGCAGTGGTATATGTTTACTCTGGACTAAGGGCGGTCAATCGATTTTCGGAAGTGGAATAAGTAATACTCTTTTATCGGACTGAATGGATTCGACCAGGTCATTGAAATTTCAAAGGTAATTGGATTAAGCATGCTATTGTGTATCTAGTCTGATGTCTATTACAATCAAGAATCATTAGAAATAAAAACAGTTCTCTAAATATTAACAAAAAGATTATAAGAAACAAAAGCTAATAGGTTGCATATATAGGGACTGATAACTAAAAAGCTAATGAAATTCCTGTAACATCTGAGAAGTTACAGACAGATTTGGCTGAGGTTAATGTGAACAATCTGGTAATCCCAGACAGCTGAAAACATGCTGTGCACAAATTATGACATTCAGTTGCTATTGGAGGGAAAAAAGGTGCCAATCTGACCTTAAATTGGCTTTCAGATATTTAAAATGTTGTCTCTAATTCTCCTGGATAAAGGGTCATGTTAACATGGAGTTTGCACCAAAATTCTTCCAAAGGTGCATTCTTTGTCCTCACTGAAAATGATGTCGATCTTACATCTAATAACTTCTAAAGTGGCTAATTTGAAAGTCTTCTCGCTGAGAAGTCTGAGATGGTTTTAACACTTAGCAGTCAAAATGAATCAATGGTCTTTTCTTTAATTCTTGGTTATTCTTTGCAGCCATTTGTATGTGCAATTTTTCATTTTAATATTTTCAGAACTTTATTTGGCTCCATAGTGTCAAGACTGTACTGGGTTGCCGTGAAACACTACGACATTCACATTTGTAACAACCTATTTTGGTGTGGAAGAATTATACTCAGTTGATGGGACATTCGCACAAGCAGGTACGAAATAGGTTCCAGGCAGCAAGCTATTAATTCAAGATCATAACGGATCTTGTGACACTTGGGACCAGACTGAGTTCAGGATTTCTATTGAGCATATCACTGTATGATCAATATGTTTACTCCGGACATGTGTTTTAATTTCCTATTGTACATGATGAAGGAATAGATACAGAAGCACTGACAAACAGAGTGCTCTAGCCACTTGTTGCAAATGGTGAGATGGATCGGCAATAAAGACAAGGGTTGAACTGCTGCTGAAAATAAAGCTAATACGATCCTGTCAAGTTTACATTTACACTCTTTGGTTGTATTATTACATTCTCCTGGAAAATAAGGTAACAAGTGATTTTGGAAGACGAATGACATTGGTCAATTGAGTGTGATGGGGCTAAAGTTTATGGACCAATGGGTCTGCAGGGTCGCGGGATTTTGAAGCATCCTTCAAGGTCAAGAGGGAGAAAATATACATGGACTAATTCCAAAGATATTCATATTGAGTACTGAATTGGAATTATTAACGTTCGGCTTGGGATATCATTTGATTACCGTACCATTTTCGACGATAGCCATTATATTTATGGACGGAGAGGGGTGATCATTTTCTGTTGTTTTATTTGTGTTATATGAAATTCAGTATTGTTAGATCTTTAGATCTATGAAACGCTAATGCAACACCATATCTGTTGATGAACTACACACTTTATCATACTTGTTAATGAACTATATGTGCATTTGTTATATCTGTTTATGAACTAATAATACATTATCCCATACCTAATAACTTACACTGACATTCGTTCTAGTAACTTCGTATATTTCTAAATAATACTATTTCGTTGCAACTGCATCTGGTGTTTACATGACGCCAATAGATTCACGTTTCCATCTTTTGAATGACGCCATCGGTGCTGTATCAGCATGGTAATTCCTAATCAGCAACGAGTTACAACAGTAACTGCAGTTCAGTCAAAAGCGAGTAGAAAGGATTTTCAATACTACTTCTTAGGAACCAGTCAGTCAAAAACGAATAGAAAAAGTCTTTAATAATACTGCAGGGGATTCAGTCTGTCAAAAGCGAATAGACACGGTCTTTAATAATACTTCATGAAGATTCAAGACTCATTAGAATCACACGATTTGTATGCAGTTGTAATCTAAGTCCTTCACTTTTTTAGTTTATTTAGCCCGATTCAAATAAGGATATGCGCGATGGTGTTAGATTTGTATATTCATCAAGTTACATATCATAAATAAATATTTACCAGTAATATGGACTTTTGCGTCTTCACAAGATGTAGCCCCACGCACTTTCGTCTTTTACACTACCCTCACTTCACGATTCAAGTCCAGAATATTTCATGAATATTAATTCCGTATTCTCAGTGGATACGCAAAAATAATACAAACTTGAAGACTAAAATATAATACATATTTATAGGTGTATGTGTGTTCTCCTACTACTATTAATAATTACTGTACACTTATCTTCAGAGCTGCTGTGGAACTAGTATAGCTCACATGTTAATATGACCATCGATTCAAGAGAATTAGCGACAATATTTTCTGTATAGCCGAAACCACATTTCAGGTCAGATCGGCTCTATTTTCAGCCACGACCAACTAGGTATCATAATTAGTCTTCTGGTAAACACCTCAGGGCAATATGACGTTCATAATGACTCTGGTCCGAGGTTTTAGCTTTAGCGAGCTTAAGGTTCTACATTTTATTACAAGTTCATCGCATATTGGACCCTTAGAATACCATCGTTGATACTTTTTCTCTATCTCAAATCGATAAATTCAAGCTGTTTGCACCTGTTGCTGAACGAAATCCAGTACAGATTGCATTCCTCCCCATATTACCTTCAAAAAAGTTCTGGAGTCTGTGCTTCATGCTTCCTTAACACCTGCATCACTGAACGCCTAAGAACTTAGTTCGATCAGAATAATATATTTGTACTAACATATCACCTGTATTTGTTACGGATCTTACTATTTTTATTTCTCATTTAGAAAACAATATGTCCCTACAATCCAGGCTCCATTCTATAACTTCAGCGATTGTTTGCGGTCAACCATTTCATCTTCTTTGGGAAAGGCAGGGGCTGATATTTTCTTTCCAACCAGGATATCTGTTCCTTTCAGCAGAAGATTATTTTTTCTCTCAAATAATTGGAACAAAATGAATTAATTTTTCTAGAATTCAGTACAAGAGATTTTGTAAGCAATATCAATTTGGGAATTCTAATTTTATTCATAACAAATCCTAGTGGCATATTTAGCCCCACCCCCTCTACCCAGAAAATCAAATGGCCGGTATCTGATGATACACATTCCACATGAAATAACTAATAAGAAAGGACCTATTACAAGCTTGTTGCAAACAGCAAGAAATGTCGACATGATGTTGCTTATTTATAAATGCTTGCTTTCTGAACTGGCACATGTGTTGCCACACAGTTAGCAATGTGTGCCTTCTATGTAGCACAAGCACATCATTTGCTCTTTCTTTTCATGCATTTTTTCTTGTGAGCGAAATCACCAGAGTTGGTGCCAGAATTTTATCTAAAGGGGGCAGCTCCTCTCCTGTCGTTAAATTAACGGATGAATATAAGAACAAAGAGGGAGAGGAGGAAATGGTTATAGTGACTTTTGATTGCCTATTGATATAACCTTGGCATGTGAGATAACAAAAGTAATTAAAGCTCATTCTCAATGCACTAACCATTCTAAAAAATTAATTTGCCATCTTTAGAATGGTCTTGTAGAAGAGCATTTCCTTTCTCAAATCAGTCTACTGCTGCAGTGGAAGGGTTGTTCTCTAGCTGAAAGACACTGCTAAAGTTGAATGAACCATCTTCTTCCTTGTACAGGCCAGAGGACTTAGCTTCCTTCGTCAGGTCGGGCGACATCAGGTCTATATTCCCCTTAATTGATAACTAGTTGGAGATGTTCCTCACCCCTTCTGCAAAAACGAAAATCAATAAATACAATGTAAAGCTATTATAAGCAGAACTACTTGAATTATCTTTTATAAATTCACGTGTATGTATGAGAAAGTGTGCTTATGTGAAAAAGGCCAATTGGGATATAAACAAACATCACTAGACTTGATATAAAACTGACATTATCTTGTCACTAAGTATGTATGATAACAGTGTATCACATTCATGTTAACCCTCATTTTGATATCACATCTTTCTGTTGTATCACATTAATGTCAATCTTCATTTTGATATCACAACTTTCTATTGTATCACATTCATGTTAATCCTCATTTTGATATTACATATTTCTGGTGTATCACATTAATGTTAATCTTCATTTTGATATCACAACTTTATATTGTATCACATTCATGTTAATTCTCATTCTGATACACCTCTTTTTATTGTATCACATTAATGCTAATCCTCCTTTTGATATCACAACTTTCTATTGTATCACATTCATGTTAATCCTCATTTTGATATTACATATTTCTGGTGTATCACATTAATGTTAATCTTCATTTTGATATCACAACTTTATATTGTATCACATTCATGTTAATCCTCATTCTGATACACCTCTTTATATTGTATCATATGAATGCTAATCCTTATTTTGATATCACATCTTTCTGTTGTATCACATTCATGTTAATTTTCATTTTGATATCCCATCTTTCTGTTGTATCACATTCATGTTAATCTTCATTTTGATATCACAACTTTATATTGTATCACATTCATGTTAATCCTCATTCTGATACACCTCTTTTTATTGTATCACATTAATGCTAATCCTCGTTTTGATATCACAACTTTATATTGTATCACATTAATGTTAATTCTCAATTTGATATCACATCTTTATGTTTTCCCGCAAAAAAGTGATTACTAAAAGAGATGATCCTAATTCCATCCTATATATTATGACATCTTAAGTACAGCATGCAAACTTGCCTCACGCAAACCGACTAAAAAATGGCATTTTCAGGGTAGAACAGTAACTCGTTCATAACTTGTGGTATTTATTTCAACAGTTGATGTCATTACTATAATAATTTTGAAAGTAGATTTTACAACATCGTTTGACTGACTAAAACTTCACTCTCTTCCAGTCATGCAACTCAAAAATATTCATTCCCCCGGAATTAATTCTTACTCAAATAGTTGTTGGAGAAATATAATAGTTAACAATGTTAATAACCTCAATTCAATGATGCAAAATGTTGTTTTCTAAAATTCATTATATGGCCGTTCAAACATAGCTCTTAGTAATTATAAAATCAGACCAATTTATTTCCTCTCAGTCGAGTAAAGATTTGTAACAATGAACAAAGCACTTCTGTGAGCTTGATCAAACATAGAAAACAATCCTCCTGTACAAATAAATTACTTTCAACTAAAAAAGTCACAAATATTCTTGGTTTAGTTTCACATCACATGTTTAAAACAATGGTGAAATACTACTAAAACTATTATATCATCAAAACTTTTTTTACTTTTTATCACCACAGTTCTTGTGTAACATGAAACAGTAACCTCGAAAAAAAGATTACACAAATTGGTTACATTTACTAAATAAGTCCCTTTCTGGTATATTTATTTGATAAATTTCTCATCCACTAAGTTATAATTTGTGCACGATTCAGCTACAAATATTTAATTTATTTTTTATTAATGTTTTCAAAGTTATTTGTGTGAATTTTCTACAGGATTTTCATAGATAACACTGACAGTCAGGTCAGACAATGCAAAAATGGTGACAGTCAATCACGTGTGTAATTATCAATGAGTACCTTAATTACATATCCAAAAAGAAGTAGAGGAAAGGTGTCATTCAAGTTATAGTGGTTGGAATTAGGTGACAAAATACTGAAGTAACAGCTTAATATTTAATGGATAGCAGGGACCATAGCTGCAAAACGGCACGTGCTTTACATACCAGCAGGCTGAAATTATGGCATATTGGGACCATAATTCTAAATGACTATGGTAAGAATACTGGTATTTGATGTTAAAGTAATCTCACAATTCGCACAATTTTCAATCACTTTATAAACAAATCAGTAGACATTCATAAACTTGGCAACACTTTTTTAATGTTGGTTAATCATAAAATGTTCTGTATCTCATGGTGTGTGTTTGTCAAACAATTATTTAATGTTATGCTTTGTGTTGTGCACCAGAAAAAATAGCAATACTATTTTTATGGTTTAAAAGAAGAATTCATTCTTTATATTCCCTCTCTTAATTGACTATATATTAACCATGAATGTATTTACCACATCTAATAACTTGTGAACTTGTCCCGTTAGGTCAGAGGCTGAAATGGCACTCACCCAGCTTGAAGTGGGTAGTGAAAATCTCAACCTAAGTCAATTTTTCATACCCTCACATGGCTTGGAAAATGCTGATTTTGAGATGACCAGTGCTTCTTAAAATTAAATGGATGTTCTGTTGAGATGTTTGTCAACTTTGCTAGCTATGACATGTCCTCATTGGAATATAGCTGAATATAAGACACCATCACTTATAATGCTAGTCACTTTTATAGATACCATCAACAGTGTAACAATTAGGGACCTATATATCTGATGGATGCCATAAACAACGTTACAATTAGGGAACTCTATATCTGGTTGATGAAATCATTAACATTATAATTAGAGACCTCTCTATCTGATAGAAGATATAAACAGCGTTCTGACACCGTGTACCAATGGTTTTTTTCTTTGGTAGTAAATGTTATTTCTAAATGAACCTACGTTCCAGAACAATCCAGATAGATAAAGTGCTGAATAATCTTGGAGCAACTTCTAGAACGTTCTAGAATTTTCCAGTAATATAAATAGTAGAATAAATACAGGGCCCGTAAACCCAACAGGTCAGTTAGTTCAAGCTGCCTAAGTGGATAGATACCTACATTTTTCTCAGATGGCATCAAGAGACTGCAATTATCTGGCAGACGTATTGTGCTATGTTTGCGGCCATTTTATCAAGACAAAAGTGAAAAATACTCCTTGGGAGCATCTACTAAGATGTGTGAGGCCAACAAGGCATATTTTGGCATGCCTGTTCGCGATCAAGACAAACCCTGAGCATCAAATTTCACCTGCGCGCACTACAGAAAAACCCTTGAAGGTAAGATGGATATTTGTTGCTCAGAATTTTATGTTATAAAATTTGTTAAAATTGTAAAAATTGTAAAAGTGTTTAATTTTAAAATCTTTTACAATTTTCAATGTTATTTTAAAATATATCATATATGAAAAATGTTGCGAGTGTTTTGTACACATTAGCTTTGGGTAAAATAAATGTATTTTTGTAGGATGGTACAGAGGGGAAAAGAGAGCCATGAAGTTCGATATCCCAAACATTGGGCGGGAACCCACTGACCCCTCAAGCAACTGCTACTTCTGCATGGTGGACCCTTCCAAATACCGGACTGGTTGGAATGCGCCTGCTATCACGTATCCGGACTTTCCTTCATCCATCGTCCCAGTGCCACAATGCCACGGTGCTCAACGTACCCACTCCTCCGGAGAGAGCGCAGCCGTGTTTAGAAGATAACAGCAAGTCAGAGAGCAAGGAAGACGTTGTAGATCCAGAGGACAGCTTTCAGAGGTGGAGCTGAGCAGAGAATCCCATGCTACCCCCAAAAAACACCTCAAAGACTTGATCAGAGATCTTTGTATAACCAAATCCAATGTCGAAGTTTTGACGTCTAGGATCAAGCAGTGGAACTTGCTTGATGAAAGTGTGCAAGTCGCAATCAGAAGAAGCGTCACCAAGATTTTTCCAGCTTCTTCACCCGTCAAGATGGACTCTGCTTCTGCCTCAATGTGACCAGTCTGTTCAAGGCAATCGGAATCGCCTGTAGCCAGAATGAGTGGCGCCTCTTCATTGATAGCTCATCCAGGAACCTCAAAGCCGTCCTGATCCATAATGAGAACAAGTACTCATCTCTTCCCATGGCTCACTCGGTGCACCTCAAGGAGGATTACAACAGCAAACAAAAGACCTTGCTGGACACCTTGAAGTATGATGAGTACGGCTGGTAGGTCATCAGAGACTTTAAAATGGTGGCAGGATTTTACTCAAAGTCCATATCCTTGATACTCATCTTGATAAATGCAAGAAGAGCATGAGAGCGTACTCAGAGGAGCAAGGGGAGAGCTTCTACCTGGATATATTGGATTTAAAACGCCGCTACCAAGGACAGTATAACGAAAACATGATAGGTGACTACATTTGGGAGCTGCTTAGTGAAAGTGATTTACAGTATAATCATAAATCTCGACAAACTGCTCACTTCACAATCTTTTGTTGTCATTTTTGTAATATTTTTGTATAAATATATATTAATTTTGATGCTTATATTGTTTTTTATCTGAATTTATGTGAACGAAAAGACAAATTTGCCCGTTTTCTCACTGGAATAGGTAAATTTCAAAATATCACTCGTCTGATCATAAAATCAAAGTTTGTGGAGAATAATAGCCATTTTCTATACTTTTTAGGAATAAGCTATTACGAAAAAACACTTACTACCCAGGAACAAAAAATGTGTTACATAGTGTAATTAAGAACCTCTCTATCTTGTGGATGCCGTAAACAAAGTTATAATTAGGGACCTCAGTGTCTGGTGGATGAGATAAACATCATTATGATTAGGGACCTCTCTATCGGGTGGATACCATAAATAGCATTATAATAAGGTTTATTTGTATATGGTGTGTACATTGGTGAGCAATAAGACTTAAATCATGTGACGCCTTTTATAAAATTCCTTTACAATGAGCATAAATATATGATTTTTATTTATCATATAAAAAGAAAAATGATTTATACTTCGAAGTATATTATTATGTATTCCATTTCCTTTGCATGATGTTCAATCATGTCTGACACTGTGAAGAGTTACTGCGCATTACTTTAAAAAAATGATAACAAGAGTATACTGACATAACTAACACAGTAGTCATGTAATTGTTACTTTTCTAGATTTATGATAACATTAGACCCATGGGCTGTACAATGTTATGGCCTTACCAGTAATAATCGCAGCAGCCCACAGTTTGCCCACAGTCTCCTGGACCCAAGCGTCTGAACTGTCAGTAATCAGGAAGCTGTTGTAGTATGTCCATTTACCACTATCTAAACATGGCAGATCTGGATCTGTGCAGTTTTCAGTTGGACCAGACTTCTAGGCAAGTATATACGGTATATGGAATCAAACATTCGAAAATGGATGACTGCAGCGCAGTATTATTTGCTTTATCTGCTGCTTCACGAATCTTCATTCCAATTTGACAAGGCAGCCAACAGTAAAGAGTACTTTTTCCAGATTGCATGAGGAAATCATTTCTCTTTGATTTTGGGATATTAATGAGTCTTCAGATTGCAAATTGTTATGGATGATACATAACAGAAGAAAGACCATACAAATAGGTCACTTTGGGAAAGAAAAGCTTGGAGCAGAAATATTTGCTATATCGTCTATTAATGCTGGTGTGATTTATCTTCTTTCCAAGACCAGGTATTTATACATGGGTTTCTCCCATCACTTGAGTACGTGGCACTAGTTCATAACTTGGAAACTGTTCATAGACCCACCCTTAAATTATGTACACTTACAAGACATTGCAAGGGGAGATTAACTATTTAGTCAACATAGAGTCCTGATTCTCTCATTACCTCCTCGGGTACTTCCCCTTGAATCATAGCTTGGAAACCATTGTGATCTTTACCCAAGGGAGCTGTTAGTAACTAAATCTGGAAGTTATGCAGGTGAAAAACATACTGGGTTATTTCTAGTATATATTTATTTCTATTAAAAGCTATAAAATAAAAAGTACACATTAAAAATAATCTATAAGTAATGACAATGAATATATCCGATACCTTACCATAATGCACGTTACAAGTGATAGATATAACATAGATATATTTCAGGCACGTTTTATGGAAATAATATCAACTGTTCAAATCTGTTTAGACAAATTAAACCTGCTTCCAAATATTTAAGAATTACAAAAGTAGTAACGACTTTAGCAACAATTCTCTTCAAATAAATGTATAAATGTGGACATGGATTGTATGAGAAATACATTATAAAGCCAAGATTTCTTCTTCTACAAAATATATAAAGAAATTAGGATAGTTGTATATATATATATATATATATATATATATATATATATATATATATATATATATATTTATTTATTTATTTATTGGCGTTTATCAGAGAGGTTTTTAGAACTTCAACCTAGAATCCACAATGCATTATTAATACAATTCCCACACACGTTATTCCAGTTGTAAAACAAGATTCTTAGTGGGCAGCAGAGGCGCACAACATTGCTGACTTGGTTGGGTAAGCCTTTAAAGGTTACTTTAGCCAGTGTTTATTTGGCAATGAAAGTAGTTGTCTAAGGACAAAACATGGCAGCAAACATAACTTGGTGAGATAATCAATCAGCCATCGGTGTCCAGCATGCTAACCACTGGTACTTTATAAACTTGTCTTATATAATTATATTATCACATTATTATCAACATAGAATGATACTTGTTGTATTGCTGTTTTATATTTTTCTCCAGATTAATTTAAAAACCAATCTTAATATGTACTATTTTATTTGTATTATAGCATACTCTGTGAAATTTATGCATCATGAATTGTGATTCTTTGTAATGCTTTAAACTCTCTTTCTGCATAGCGAAGCCTTTGCCTAACCCAAGCCTGTAATTCTATCAAATCCTTTATCAATGGTTACTGCTCTGGCTTTATGATAACAAGAAATCTGGATCAAAGGAAAGCATGCGGAGTAGAGAATTTCTCTTCATTTTCGTGTTTAGTCTTTGTTTGATGAATCTAAGCGGTTTTTCCTCTGATGAATAGCGTGAATGTTTAGGTCTAAAATTCGGGAAACTGTTTTGTATTTGAGTCATCAATTTGTGTGCCAAAATATCCAACCCAACCTTGCTTACGTGGGCAATGTCTAATAATAATCAACTGATAAAAACAGAAGATTTCTCAGTTTAAAACAAACTTTAACCAAATGTTGCTGAGGGATAGGTAGACAGATGGAATCCGTAACTGTAGTATATTGCTTTTTATGATATTTGTTCAAGGTGAGGCAAATAAGATCCCTTCCTGTACATTGAAAAACTCTACGTGTATGACCAATATTACTTAACTTAAAGATCCCTTCCCATATATATATATATATATATATATATATATATATATATATATATATATATATATATATATATATATACATATATATATATATATATATATATATATATATATATATATATATATATATATATATATATATATATATATATATATATATATATATATTCCATTAGTATAAGAAATATAAATTATATTTTCCCTCTTAAAAAGATCTTAAAAATCAATACTTATAAAATGTTTAATTTGCACATTTCATACCAGATAAACAAAAACTGAACTAAAATCTTTAACAAGGCAATTGTGTACAAGGTAAAGTTTAATTGCATATGTCAAATTATATATATATATATATATATATATATATATATATATATATATATATATATATATATATATATATATATATATATATATATATATATATAAAGTATATACTTTCAATCCGTTATGTTTAAAAAAATATTGGTGAATATTATGTGCAAAGAACATATATAGAATATAAGAATATTATCAATATGGTTCGGTTCATTGTTAGACAAATTTGATGAATGCCTAGACGCCTCAAGGGGATCAAAATGGTTTCATTGTATGGATCTCAACTCAAGATTCTGGCAGATTGGCTTAGACCCAAACGATGAAAAGCGTTTGCAACAGGCCTTGGCCTATGCCAATTTACTGCAATGCCATTTGGATCTGCTGGAAGTCCTTCAACATTTGAAAGATTAATGGAAGATATATTACGGGGATTGCAGTGGAAGAAATGCTTGATATACATTGAAGACATTCTCGCACCAGCGATTTTGTTTGCTCAGAGTCTTGAACGCTTGAAACACATTTTCAGGAGACTGTTGGAGTCATATCTGAAGCTGAAACTATCGAAAAGTATCTTCATCCAGCGCAGTGCTAAATGTTTAGGCCATATCGTTTCGGAAGATGGCGTGCATACTGACCCAGATAAATTGTCAGCTGTTCAGGAGTGGCGGCAACCAAAGAATCCTAAACAAGTTCGCAGCTTCTTAGGCATATGTTCTTATTACAGGCGGTTTTGAAGAACTTTGCTGATTCTGCTAGACCTTATAAATTGTCTGAAGAAAGTATGAAGTTTGCTTGGACGGAGGAGTGCCAGGCATCCTTTGATGCTTTGAAATTAGCCCTAACCAGTACTCAAATCCTTGCTTATCCACAACCTTGGCTTTGTTTTATTGTAGACATTGATGCTAGTAAATATGCAGTTGGAGCTGTACATTCCCAAGAGCAAGATCGACATGAAGGGTGATTGCTTACATGAGCAAAGCCTTGAATAATCATGAAGTTTCATACTGTGTGACAAGAAAGGAATTGCTTGCTGTAGCCTAAGCACTTTGGGAAATAGGTCCTCATACGCACGGATAACTGTGTAGTTAGTTGGATACAACATCTAAAATGTCCGACAAGGCAAGTTGCAAGATGGCTGCAAGAACTGTGCACTTACAATCGTCATGTCTCTCACAGAGCTTGCAAGAAGCACTCTAACGCTGATGCATTATCCCGAAATCTCTGCGTTGTTTGCCGGCGGCAACAAGAATCTGAAGAAATCTCAGGTGATGAATTTGAACTCTCAAATTACAAAAATGAGTCACCACCACTGTCTCATATATCCGGTACTCCCTCCGACGTTGCTCAGGCCTCTCCGAACGAAAACAATCAGAAGAAAAGTTTACATGTGAATTCTTTCCCTATACAATAGAACGCTTTAGACTTCGTGAGGGTCATAATTGGAGCTCAGAAGGCACATAAACAGGCTGGTCCTAAACATACTCAATATGTTATGGTGGGATGGTCTAGCGATGAAATACGTCAAGATCAGCTGCAGGATCCCAATATTGCCCCAATCATGGTTTCAGCTGAAGAAGGTTCTGGCAGACCTGAGTGGTCAAATAGCTCAAGCAGTTCATCAGAGGCGAAGACGTTATGGCGCAGTTGGGATAGGCTACACCTGAAGGATGGCATGCTGTACCGAAAATGGATAAGTGAAGATGGCAAGACCACTCATTACCAGCTTGTTGTCCCGACAAAAATGAGGGTTCATGTACTCAAGTACTTTCACGACGTTCCATCGGCTGGCGATCTGGTTGGAGATAAGACACTTGAGAAAATCAAACATAGCTTTTACTGGCCAAATATGAGAAGGGAGATAGAAAGCTACTGCACAACCTGCGATAGCTGCGTGGCAAGGAAAACCCCGAAGATATCACGCAGGGCCCCAATATGTCAATGGAGAGCCAGTGGAGCAGCAGCAATATATATTTTGGGTCAATTTCCTAAGAGTAAAAATGGATACCGATATATCCATGTCATGTGTGGCCTGTTTACAAAATGGACAGAATCTTATCCATTGTCAGATCAGGATGCTCAAACTATTTCAAAGGCCTTTGTTGACTGCTTTGTTAGTAGATTTGTTACACCACTTCAAGTACACTCTGTTCAGGATACTAACTTCCATTCAAAGATATTTCAAAAAATGTGTAATCTTCTTCACATCAAGAAGACAAGGATCAGCAACATGCATCATCAAGCGAATGGAACTGTTGACAGATTCAATCAGACTCTCACAGATATGCTCTCAATGTATTGCGAAAGGAATCAAAATAGTTAGGATGAGTATCTCCAACAAGTAATGATGGCCTATAGGTCATCAGTTAATGCCAGTACTGGATTTACACCAAACATGATGACTTTGGGAAGAGAAATTACATTACCAATGAAGGCAGTAATAGGTACTCTACCGGGGTTGAACAACGTGGACACAACTTAAACTGAAAGTGCAGATTATGTCAAGAATCTTCAGTTGAGGTTGAAGGAATCATAAAGCATCGCTCGTACACATCTTAAAGTCAGCTCCAAATACAACAAGAAATACTACGATCGAACGGCAAAGAAGAGATCATTTCAAGTTGGACAAGCAGTCTGACTGCACAATCCAATAAGAAAAGTAGGAATCTATCTAAAGTTCGTTCCAAAAAGGAAAGGACCTTATCTGATTACAACAAAGCTGGACGATTTAACCTATTTAGTTAAGAAATCGAAGAAACAGCCAGAAAGAGCTTATTACGGTGACCGTATATTGCAGTACAGAGGAAAGAAGATACCAGTTTGTTTCTACTGGCATAAATAGACTATCACAAATTTGGTAGCAGGAACCATCTCCGTGTTAAAATTACTTCAGTTTTCTCGACGGGTATGAAAAGCCAAGAGTGGCAAATTGAGAGAGCACCTAAAGAAATTCTAAGAGTAGGAGACGATTGCATGATGGTGGACGGTTTCGTGCAGGCAGGGGAATATTTAATTAGTTTGACTCTGAGGAGTCAACGCTGGAAGGTAGCGCTGCCAATGATCGTTCGGTTCGGGCTATGTCTGCCAACCTGTACGCCAAATCACTGGATCCCTGTTCTCCCTTCTTGTAAATAAGTACAACGAGAGGAACCTGCATGGTGAAGTGTCCAATTATTTGAGCTATTGTTGTAATGAGGTGCTACAGATGGAATATGTTGGGTTGCAATACAACTGAGCTGATTCAGAAATAGAATATGATAACTTTTCGCATGGGAAAACGTAAAGAATTGGACGTTCTGCCATTCAAGTTACAAACTGTGGTGGGAAAAAGCAGCAACATTTTATTAACAATAATGTTTCCTGGTAAATAGACAAAAATGCTGTTATCAGAGAAAAACAAATATATTTTTCTTGTTATTTACATATATAACGGTCTTCCTTCTTCCAAATGATGATGGAGTTTTGAAAATGTATGAAGCAGCAGCCGTCAGGAAGGAAACAACCTATGACTTCCTGATAAAATTAATCCTGAAAGCTGGAGTCAGCCATAGCCTTGAGAATTAGCTCACATACATCAACAATAAATAGAGTATGTGACCCAGATGTTCACCAGTTAAGGTGGGAAGGGTGTAATACCTAACTCAACAAATCAAAATACTAGGCACTATTAAGAACTACATTCCTTTTCCAATAATAATAATGATAATGTAAAAACATGAAACAAAGTCAGAAAAACATGAGATAGTTCACTATCTTGTAATACCTTAATGGTATTGTGAATGGAGTTTTGCATGCACAAAGATTGTCCATTTAAAATGTGAAGATTTTTTTCTATTTTAAACGTTGAGATGTGAGATGATGTTTGACCGACGAGACTTTGGCATATTTGATCATGTCAATTTTATCTGTCACTGAAAACATCTACCACGTGTGAATTACTTCTTCCGTTCCTAAACGTATACCACCCACCCACCATTGTTTAGATCGCCATCTGCATCTCTTATAAATGTGTACTCTGTGTTGTATACTACATGTGAGTATAAAACCTTGCTCTGGTCCTCGTAATGTCATGAGTATCAATGAATTCGTCAAGTACATCAATAGTTCTACAAGCCCCCGGACGTCAACATTAAGTGGAAAGGAGTTCACATGTTAGAAGCTATTGTGCCATACTCATTTTCATGTTGGACCATTCGTGTATCTTGCTGTGATTTCTCATGAATAGTTTAGGAAATGAAGTATGATTTTAGTCTATAAATTAGTGAGTTCAACCATCCAGTGGAATTGTGTTGCCAAAACAGCGAAGATGCAGGATAGTGATGGAATCAATGTGCCCAGCCGAAGAATCACATTTCTCTTGTCAGACCTTTCTTGAACAATAAGTTAGAACTAATGTTACTGTTCAGTATGGTAAGTTCTTGGTTATGTATAACTTGTTATTTTACTTTATTGACCAAAACAATATGCATTTGATAGGGACTATGTCTAACCGTATTACGACTCATTGCATCAGCAGCACGTTGTACTCTCGCTCGATTCGCATCGAAATTCACTTGTCCGTTTCGTTCAGTTCTACGTAATCATAGGTATGAATATACAAATAACATTAAATGTAAAAACGCACACCACAGACGTTGAGAGGACAACTTAATTATGTCTAAATTTTGTATTCATAGGGATTTTTCCATGAGGTTTGAACAGTTGACTTGGTTACCGCCATGGCTAGCCATGAGAAGGACAAACATTGATTGGCTCACTAAGGTCATGTGACGTAAATAGGAGTCTAAAATATGAGTGCAGACAGTGCACTGTTAGATAGCTGTCAGAGCGGCAAAGTTCGAACATTTATAAAAGTAGTAAACAATTTCGGCCATGTGTGCTAAAATCATCAATTATATTTTTTTACACAACCGATATTAACTTTGGCACCTTAAAATTCCAAAACTGAATCAAATTGTTATGAGAAATTTTAAGTAGATTTGTTACATGATTGCTATTGAATTTAAATACCTTATACTTATTATATTGTAATTCTTTATAAAGCCGCTGCTATCTCCAACCACACTGCTCAAGTACACTAGTATTAAAATTATATTTTTCATTGAGATCACGCTACTATGTCAGAATGTGCTACAATCTAATAAATTAATTATATTAATATATTCCTGTGTATATTAATATCTAAGTAACTTTCCATATGTCAGAACATATTCTTTATTTGTCCTGTAGTTTACATTAATTTCCATTTACTCGAAGTTGACCACATGGAAAAGTTATGGATATTTCATTGATATTTCTATGAATATGGAAAGCTGAAATACACGTGGAGAGCAGTAACGTGCTTAAAAAATATTCCCAGCATCCACCAACTAAATGATTGATCCCTGATGTAGCACAGTTAGACATGCAGTCAGCATGACTCAATCCCTACATAAGTGAACTGACTGATATCTAACTTTAATGGTCAGTTGCTCGTCTTATTAAAATGGTGTGACTGTAACGTGCGAGGCTTTGTGAAAACACAGACACTGCTTAAGATGAGGTGGCTTACTTGACCTAGAGCATCTGCACTTAGTACAAGTTACCAGAACTTTAATGCACCTTTGACACGATAAGTGGGTGGTAATTTCTTTAAAGCGTTACACTGCTAGTTGTAATAGGAATGTCAATTCGCTAACATCGGGAGAAAGAGTGGTATATGCAAATGTATTAATTAACATAACACTGCATTATTGTAAAGCTGTACTATATTACGATATTATACAAATCAGAGTAAACATTAATGATCTCGATTTTACCAAATTGTTACCGGGTTATTTGTATAAAATTCTTGAAGCAATTCTTGAGGCCATGCATGACTTTAATTAAATCCTACCATCATCATCACTACTGCGTGCATGTGTTATTAAGGGAAATAACTCTTGTGAATACAGCTTTGTTATACAAGGGGAAACAACTAGACTTTATAACCGAAGTCATTCAAAAAGTCAATTAAATGATGGTTTCTAACAGGAACATATAATAAATTGAAAAAATTTGAAAACTGAGTAGGAAGTTTAAAATTGTACTCATTTAGTGTGTTCAAATCTCACTAGGTTAACACATAATGCAGATAGAAGTAATCCCAACGTAAGTTATAAATACGCATTAAAATGTTTGATCCGTTTCTTGTCATGTACTTTTCTTTAAATTCTGTCTGGAAATCATTGATAACATCTAGGGTGACAATATTTGTTATATTTATATTGAACTCACATTGACAAAGATCTCACAGAGTTTCTTGATTTGATTTTAATCAATTTCTTCCATCTCATTGTTAGTGGAAAATATTCCAGTTAGCTCATTTCTATGCTGGTTTCCAAATCTTTTTTGAACACTTTTTTCAAGGCTACTAATGTGTTGGCTTCTTTCACTTGTAATTTTATCTTCTGTGAAATCGAAGACTTTATTTTGTTAAATTTGAATAGCCCAAAAATCAGAAAGTGATGGAGATTTGTTCATCATCTTGCTTAAGATGAAGATGATTACGTGGACGAAATTCCTGATGCAACAACTGCTGATATTATGACTGATAAAGATTTATCTATTGGGGGATTTAAAATTCCTAAGCAAGTATAATCTGCAGTTTTAACGGATGAATAGCAATAATTTGTTTAAAATGCGTCAAAATACCTTTAATACAACTTAATTTAAAACTTAAGGTATAATCATTGCAATGCACGAAGTATACAAAGCAGAAACGACGATTTCTAAAATAGATTAACCAAATCAACAGTTGTGAGTTAACTCTATATCTTCAAATAAGGATGGAAGTGACTTCATCAACGTTTTATATTGGTTATGGGTGGAAATATATGGCAAATCTGCTAACATGTTTGCTGTTTAAACCCCCTGTTCAAGCTATGCAAACAATACAAGTTCTTGAAGAAATAGTGATTAAATTAATCAGCATAATTAAACCATATGATCAGCAGGTAAGATTAGCTGAGACAATGCTGGCATATTATATCCACATTCAGAGCTCATACTATTAATCTACAATGATATAAATAATGCAGACGTTTTGTCAATGCCGAATAATTAGTTTTTTTCTAAATAGAATAATTTGAAACAAGAATGATACGTATGACGAAGAAATACAGGATTATATAGAAAAACACCAGAAAGAAACAGTTAAACAGAAAAAGTTAAATTAACAGAAGTGTTGATAAATCCTGAAAAGATAAAAGCAGAGTTGTTCAACAGTAAATGGATGATATGGTGAGTAACTTTAGCAACGAGACTGAAAGCATACATTCAACAGCTGAAAAAAGATACAGATAGGCGAAAGGTTAAAACTGACTTTCCAAGGGAAAGTTGCGACAGTTGACACGAGTGTTACACATATAGGTACAATTGCACAAACTCTCGCGCTGTTTGTAGCAAATTTGATGAATGATGTTAAAGAGGGATATCGGTGTTGTTGTTATTGGTGTTGGTGCTGGAAAATGTAGCACTGAGACACGTTGCAAAAGTCAAACAGGGAATGAAAAATATATTACCAACTATTTGTTCATGCTGTCCAAAAAGGAATTAGCAGCATTGCCTGTTTGTCATAGACACTGTAAGACAGTGGGCAGGTTGTTTCTTTCTGATCATATCAGTTTGCTTATTCTAGAAACATTGTGGTTAATATCTTCATTGTGATCACATGTAGAAGACGGGATTAACAAGGATAAAGAATAAATAGAACATTTCAAGAAGAAAATAAATAAGCTGGTTTTTGCAACCGCTATCATGAATCTACACGTTTATATATTTGTTTTTAGATCATATGCAGTTGTGTTTTTAACAATCCCATCCATTTTGAATATAAGACTGTTACCATTTTTGTTATTCTTGTCCTATAATTCTTAGGAATGGCCTCATCTTTCATTATATTGTCTGTCTTTGACCAATTGTACATTTACTTTTCAGTTGCCTGTAACATTTTCTACCACGTTTATATATATATATATATATATATATATATATATATATATATATATATATATATATATATATATATATATATATATATATAACAGTGTTCATTGTTAGTTTGAAAATGTATATGACGACTTTATTCAATTTTACTTGCAAAAAACAGCGCTACCAGTATACAACCGTATCACTAGGCAATTCAAAAATATACCATCATGGACAATAACGTAATTGAGTCTAAATCAGAAATAGATTTCGGAAGTCTCTGCATGATGTTTATAGCTTACCTTTTTCTCCTAATGTTAATTTCCCAAACGTTTGGTCGAATCTTGAAGAGTTCAAACAGGCTGTGAAATAAAAATGCACTATGATTAGCACTTAAGACATAGCACATATGACTTCATACTACGGTTCAGTTTCTTTTTCCTTCTTTTTTTCAGTTTTGTGATCTCGTGCATAAACAATATGTCCATTTTCTTGTTAAGCTACGTGTTACCACTAAGAAGCCATTTTCACCAGCATTAAATAGCGCCTGTCTATAGTGTGCGATGAAGTTTATAGGCTTTCATTACATCATCAAATGTAGGTACTCCAAACTCCTGCTACAAAGTTGTATGTTCTTCAGGTCTATTATCATTCAAAGATTTACATTTCCTCCATCAAGGTGTATCCAATACTGATTTGGTGGAATGAAAAAGTTATTACAGATTATATTAAAGTAGTCCATATTAATGTTCTATTTGGCTGAATGTAAAAGTCTTGTAATGTGTTAATATTGCACATTCAGATAATATGGAGTGCTAAACTGATTTCATGGACAATGATAAGGTGTACTGCATAATAATCAGTTTTTGTTCTCATACATGTGAACACTGTCATTTACTTGAAACACATTGTCAAGTTACAGTTATAACATACATAATAAAGCATTTACTCATTTGCTATCTTTTCCATCCTAATCATTCGAATATTTCTTCACGTACCATTTGTTCATTCGTGTGAATCTGATTTTGTATGTGTTATCTAAGTTGTTTCTAATATATTTTGTGTATTCGTTATCTTTAAATGTGATTACGTTGTTACCTATTTTAATATATTTCCATGTTTGCATTTCAATGTATAGATCGTAATTGCTGTTGATATGTTATACAAAATCCGCGATTAGGTTCGCTTGTATTGAACAATATTTGTACCGTTTTATAGCATTTACCAACTCAAATGGATGCAAATACATACAGTAAATTATTTCCTGCCTCTTAAAACATTCATATAAAATAACTGAAATGAGAAAAATTAAAACATAAAAAATGAAGATATATTTACTAGATTAAAACCCTTTGTTACCGATGATGTTCAAAACTTTAAAAACGTGTTTGTGCTTTTATAATTTTCATCCATCACGTCAGAGTTTAACGCGAATATATCCCCCTTTCTCTTTCCCAAATAATCACACAAACCCTCGTGTTCTTTCAAAAACACTACCTCAATCTCCTTCATGAAAACGCATATACAATCTGTTGTATAACTCTATCTCGATCATAGTCTCTCTCTCTCGCTCTCTCTCTCTCTCTCTCTCTCTCTCTCTCTCATGACACACATCTACAATATCTCCCTCTCTGTTTAATACCCTGCCTTTATAGAAACATACACATGACATAATACTTATCTCGATCTCAAATCCACAAAAACAGTCTCTCGCTATCTCGCTCTAATATATTTACATATCGGACCTATTTTGGTGTGTTTTTCTCTTTAGCAATGCAGGATTAATAAAGATGATTAACAATAAATGTGATACAATTAAGACTGAAATGTATCAAAATGGATGCAAATAATATTAACCAAAATTTGTAAAGATCTCTATATTTCCGTTGCAGGAAGAATATTTCGGAATGTGTTTTAATTTTAAGATGAAGACTCCTGGTGTCCATAACATTGGTCATATGCACTTAGTTAATTAGGTATTAAGAATTATTGATTGTTATATCCGAAAGGCTTATTGAATTTAATACGTTATTAATTGAAAATAGTAAGTTAAGTGTCACCCATGACATGAATTGCTTTGAAGATTATTTGTCCGCCATCACAACCATCACTGTACCAAGCCCTCAATCCACGAAAGGTTGGGGATTACAACAAGCAGTTCAATGGCAGTGCTAGATTGAATAGAAGTTGAAAATACATTGAGAAATAATGAGATTGCCGAGTCATGTTTTTAATGGTCTATATAAGTAAAGGTCCTTAGTAAATCTATATATATGTATGTCCGTCTCTCTCTCTCTCTCTCTCTCTCTCTTGCACAAAGTCAGACAAACACACTAATATAAGCAGTGAATAATGGCATTTATGTCCCGCGTGTCAAGAGGTACACAATATACATAAAGATCAATGCAAAGTAAACTATTGACGTATTGATTTACTGTCACTCTAGCGCAAACATGGATGTTGATGGCTTAAGTACCAATGTATTTAATGAAATCTGCAAATAGTCTTCCTGTTTACATGATCCTTAGCAAAACGTAACAATATAATTGTGTTGCTACAAGTATAATTGTCAAGCAAACAAAAAGAAATTTAAATTTGTTCGATGAATTGTATGCGTGTAGTACGAATTATTTGTTAGATAATAACTGAATATATGTTTTAATGAAACGCAACAGTCGATAGATGCTTAGGTCATTTATCCTTGGCAAAGTCAGACATTGGTCATGATCATCTTAATGATTGATTGATTTTCGATTTTCTAAAAGGATATATGAATACTTAAGATAAAACAGAACAAAAGGCTGTGAAGAGTTTTGTTTACAGTGACAGTAATTAAGTCAAGAGTTCTATTTATAGTGTTACTATAAATGTATCGACCTAAAATCTAAGTAGGATGTTCAAGTAAAGTTGTTGTATGTAAAATTATGACGATCAAATGGATGTCATTCCATTATATAAAGTTTGTGTATTTATTTTACAATACATAGCAGAAGATTTACCCCAGCTCTCCTATTAATTTAAAATTGTATTATGAGCAAGAGCTTCAAATTGATAGTACTGTGACAGCAATTAAGGCATGTTCAGGGTCACTTTAAATATAGGCAACAATCATGATACCATTTAGTCACTTTTAGTCAGCTCTCAAGGCGATGATGTGTCTATCAGATAGGGAAATATGGCTCTTATAGTTAAATACATATCAATTATAACGTGATTGAAAGTAGCTAAGGGCAAGAAGGAAATATATAATCAGTCACTAATGTGTCATTTAATCGCTTGAAAGAAAGTTGAAAGTGTTGCTTATTTAGCTTTTGAACAATAATCAGAATACCAACTTGAAGCAGACCGTTCTGGAGGCCTAAATGGTTAGAATGTCTGCCTCGGATGTGGTACGTCGCGTGTTCGACTGAGTTAAAAGAAAATGACGTCCTGTATTTATTTATAACTTATTTTCAGTTGGCCAATGGGAAGGTAGTATTCCATTCATGGCGTTTATTCTTTATGCTAGGGATACACAGTCGAATGCCTGAGCTAAATATCGTTACCAAATTTATTTAGCTACGCAAAGAGTAGCTTGAAATATCAGCGTTTATTCTTAAATAGGTTGCGCGAGCAAGGAGACAAGTGTCCTCCCTTGTAGTTATTATATAGTTCATGTAATAAAGTGCAAAAGTAAGCAATGATACGAGCCCCTCTGACCAAACCAAAATAGTGTCTTTTCAATTATAAAAAGATAAAACCATGAATTATATGTTATCTCATTGAACCATAATAATAGAAGAAACTAACATAATTTAAAATGATTCATACCTATTAAATAACTGAGGAAAGGTTGTAAATTGCTGAAAATATTTCCTGTTGTAGATGCATATCCTGATGTTTTAGAGATAGTTTGAGATGACTATTTATCATGGGCATATTATTGTCTGGATTTTGTATACCGTTTAGAATGACTTAGAAACTGTTACGTTTGAACTGATGTTACTAAAATCTAGTAAGTCAAGTTTCTTACACAAGTATAAATTAACAGCAGGAACAGATAAAACAGAGCAAATAAAAATGAAATAAGCTAATTTGAAAAAACTTTTAACTGAACAATCTATCACTTTTTATAAGAATAAAGAAAAATATTTCCCATCAAACAATTTAAACAAGCCAAGTACGTGACTAATGACATGCATACTTTGATGACACACAAGTAGATAAACATACAATAAGTTTGTCAGAGAAATATATTCATGTGGGCTGAGAAAGCAAACATGAATGAGGGAGATGACGTACATCATACTTTCAGAGAAATCTTCAATGAGCAAAAACACAATTAACAATAAATTCATTTTTAATTGGTTTGACGACATAATTTCCTTCATTCGTCATATATATATATATATATATATGTATATATATATATATATATATATATATATATATATATATATATATATATATATATATATTGGTCCGTGTGGTAACTTAATTTATTATTACATATATTGATTGAGACTTCTCCACATATCAGTCACAGGAGGAGGCTATACGTCTAAACCAGAGTCTCTTCTACACTCTATGATAAGACTTTTTCCATACTAGAATCTGTGTCGCGCTGGTGTTATGTTGGCCATACGATGGATTTTATTTCACCGAGTTTGTTTTACGGCTTTCTTACCTTGCCTTGTTTTTATACTTACCTTTTTTATGTGTACTGGACACTGTCATTCTTCTTGTACCTCAGTCATACAATGTATTGTTTATTTATTTCCATGTCTTACTTTAAATCTTAACGGAGTTTATATTTTATTTTCGTTCATTTTATTATTCGGTTTTCAACTTTTAAACAGTGGGATCGGTATAAGTTTATATATAAACTGTTTTTTCCTGCAAGTCGAGATATCTATCCTCTTGTTTCTCAGTTTCAAACAACACTCTTATTGGTTTTTTAGGGAGTGTATTTAATAACACTGTAAAATTCCACACAGATTGTCATACTAACATACAACATTTAGTGGTTTTTTGTGCACAGGCTGTGCCGTTTGTTAGCATAGTTGTATCTCCATCTGCCTCTGATTTGTAGTATCCCGATACTTTAGCAGCTCCATTTATTAACGTATGATTATTTCGAAATTATTATCTTAAGGATTGTAAATCGAAGAGTGTATAAACATGGCCGAAATTACGTTCTAATCCGGATCGTTTTGATTTTAATTCATTGTGCGTGTACAAATTCTATCCAGAAATAAGATTACAGTAGTAACATGTCACTATTAATCCTTTCGCTAATAATTTGACATAATATAATGTCATGATTCGTATTTGGTTGGCTCAGGACGCTGTCTAATTCAATAAATGAATTACTGAACTGTCAAACACAGATGTGTTACTTACTGAAGCAGCAAGGGAGGTGGGGTGTGTGGAGCCCACCTCAAAAAATGATTGTTGTATGGTCCTAATTACAAAATGATGTATCCTCCAGGAAGTAATTTATTCGCGACCGCGAAATAACTTTTATTCAAGGACCCCCCAATCAAAAAGAGAAATAAAACACTGGGGGGACCAACCACCCCCAAGCTGAAATTGATTAGAACCATTATAATATTAAAATATGACTGTAAAGAATCAATGCAAATGGGGACAGCAACTTACTGTTACCAGTAATATATTAGTTAATACTGTGTATACAGGCCAATCGTGTGAGGAAGGGCGGCGGGCCAGTTCCATGTGAAGTATGCCAAACTGGTATGAGTGGAAAACACCACTGCGTAGGGCGCACGGCCGTCGCGATAAACGATGTAAACTCTTGCATGAATCATGCAAAGTGCATGCAGAATAAATACACGTAGACACACATGATTTCCTTGAGGAGATGTGGTAGGTGTGAAGACTCCTCTGAGCCACCCGGAATGTCATTTTGCATCTAGGAGCTCGCTGGGTTGCTTCACACGGCATAATTAACTTTGATCAGCACACATCGGTTGACCGGAAAAATAGTTGTATACGCTCAAGTAATATAATCGGAAAAAGCCACCCAGATTTTATTATCTCCTTTAGTAAAATCTTCTAAAAAAATAAATCTCATATGAACATGAACTATGACAGAATATACACGATTCTTTATGAGATAAAACGTTGTATTGTTCCCTTAAGCTGAAATATAACTATCTGAGGGTTAAAACTGCACAAATGAAAGCGAGAACGTGGGCGTTATACATCATCGCCCGAACATAAATTTATCAATGAGATGCAGTAATACTCGGCCGAGTTCACCGTGAATGTGAAAGAATATGTACCACTTGCATGTCTTCGTTGAGGAGGGCGGTGGGGGGGGGGGAGAGAGAGAGGTGGGCACTAGAAGAATAATGCAAGGAAACGACGAGTCAGGGATATAAATCAAATTGTCAAAAATGAAATATATAACGTTCCGGTAAATGTGTAGCAGCACAGATACATTTGTTCAGTGTGGACAGCTACAGGTCTATGACAGTCAAAGCTGGTAAAAAATAGAACGCTATTTTTACCCCAGAATGTTTAGCACACAACACTTGATTTCGATTTACTTAATTAACGGCACTGCTGGCGATACATTACTTTTACTTTCTACGGAGTCCGCGATGTTAACATTAGTGATAAATCTCTTCGGGTGTGTGTAAGAAACTTTAGTCACTTTAATTAGGTTGAAGCTTTTCAACTCAGCCATCAAAGCGCTGTATTCATTTGCGGTAATGGCAGCGTCATCAACGATTTCCGAACACAATTCAACAATCTGCAGATACCACTTTGCGCGGCTATCATGATTTTGATATGACAGCTTATGTTCGTATGAAGATGCGCTAATACTATTTTTTTTCAGCTGCATTAACCGTTCCAGCCATAATATAATGTCACTGATTGTTTTCCAACAGGGCACGTATGACAGTCATCATGCTGGCTATTCCAGTATCACCAAGGCCCATTGTGGCTACAGTTGCTATAGCACATGCGACATCGGTGATTCCACTGTGTCGTTTTTATCGCAGTAGCATCTGGTGGAGTTTATCAGTTTCAGCACGTAAATGTGCTTCTTCTGCTTCATTGACTTTTTCAAGTCGTTACTTCAGTGGGTCTATTACTGACTCCTGGCATTCAACAAATACATGTATTCAAAATGGTAGCATTCAATTTCAAGTACTCCGAATACTTGCTCACGAGATTATGTATACAATTTCCATACACGGAACATAGTCTGCGTGTGCTAGATTTGTAGTATCCATGACTAATTTAAAAGCATAATATCTAACCAAACTACTTCCCCTCTTCGATCATATCAAGAGGTCCTTTCCAGTTGTATTAAGCTTTCGTTGGACTCAGCGGGAGTGTATCCGACCTCCAGTAGGGTGAGATGGGGGTCGGGGTGGGTACGTTGGACACTAACGATAAATGTTGTTTCACCGTGTAATGCAAATCGATAAACACCAATATGTACAGATAGAAGAGTAAAATACTCGTTTTCTCTTATTCCTTTCCACGTCCCCGTTCCAGATGCAGCTAATAGTGGGAGTCTTTATTCTAGTTTATTAATTACCCCAGTAACTGATTGTATGCCGCCATGCACATTCTTGTGGCCGAACCGAGATTGATGCCCACTTTTCGATTTGTTCTGCCATTGGGGGATTGCAACTAAGCTGATCACCAAATCTATACAATACCATCCACGTGACATAAACGACACCATAGATGGGTTTGTCTGTGTTCTCCCTCTGTTGTCCCAATCTTCGGAAACATTTTAATCTTATTATCCCCCGTTTCCAACGCGGTTAGTTGGTGCAATAGCGGAAAGTTTTATTTGACTATTATTTGGCTTTCCGAAATTGTCGCCGATGGCTTTTGAGTCGTCCTGGAAGCTTTGCTTAAACAGAAATATGATTTTACACGATCACCATAACTTTATTTTAGCTTGGTTACCTTAGTGTCGCCGTCGCCACGTCCTTGTCTTGATTTGGGTCAAGAACTTAAAATATTTTGATATTGCTGTCACTGAGTTCTTCTCTCATTGTGTATCCGGCTCGTGCAACTCGGCCGTTTATTTCATCGCCGATGATCCTGTGGGATACCCCATAATCTCTGGTTCCACCAGTTTCATAGATCTCAGCAATATTATCTGAGGCAGATGGCAAGCAATCCGCCGCTAACACCTTATTAATAATATAATAATATATGTCACTTTGACATTGCTGGTTTTCAGCTGGCCAACTTGATTTTGCAACATAACAAGTTCCTTTCGGTCGGCCACAGTATGTTACGTTTACGCGGCTAATTTCGATGTGACTAAGGAAGCAATCACTTGCCGTTTGATGGTTCATATTTGTCCACGGTTATATTTGTCAATTAAAACAATTTTAATTGTCGGCTACTAATTGAAATCCAGTTGTATATTTATTTAAGGCACCCACAGGACTGGCTGGGCTCTTAATCGTAAGTCGACATATAGGTGGATCCGTCACGGTTTATATGGGTAGCGTCTATATCGACATCGTTTTGTCTCGAGCATGTTTGGTATTCACGATAAAGTCACGTCCTACTTAGCTAACAGGACACAAACCGTGTCCGTAAATAGGAAACATTCCAGCTCAGTTGATCTATGAGTTGGTGTTCCTCAAGGCTCTGTTCTCTTCATTCTATACACTAAGCCCCTCTCAAGTTTTATAGATCGACATCCGGTGTCTCACCAACTGTACGCTGCCATCCAAGGCGCATATTTGTGAAGTTATGGATGACATATAACATGCTTCAGATGAAATGAAAGCGAAATTGTAACCATCCTGATTTATATACTTTATCTCGAACAATAAATATCAGCAATACTAACAACAAATTTACACAGTCTGTACGAAACCTAGGTGGCACTCTCGAGAGTGCGCTCTCATTCCACCAACATGTAATATGCATGGGCAAGGTTGCATATCTGGAAATGAGACGCATCCGGTACATTCGCAATTTTCTTTCCACTGAAGCCACTAAAACACTCACGTGTTCCTTAATACTTTCAAGACTAGATTATTGTAATTCAGTTATATCTGGTTCGTCTCAGTATCATCTACATAAACTTTAAAAAGTTCCAATCACATCCTTAGAGTACGAAGAACTGAGAACACGCACCCCCCCCCCCCCATCGTAACCCTCACTGGCTTTCCATTTGATCCAGTATCAAACACAAAATCTGTTCAATATGCTACATTTGGTTGACTGACTCCAGTCCATGATACATAATTGACCTCACCCATGTGTGTATAAACTTACGGTCCTCTTCCGACACTCGCGTTCTCATTGTTCCAATAGTTAAAACGAAGTCATACGGGTAACCTTATTTTGTGTATAAGGGCCCAGCTATGTGGAACCAATTGCCCATAGACGGTAGACACAATGACACTGCGATCTCATTCACGGGTGTTCTTAAAACTCACTATTTTGTCACTGACGCATTTTATATTCTCGCTAGTCAAAGCCTCTGGCCGTCACCTGTTTTGGTGTTAATCTAAGTCCCTGCCTTCTATTTTTGTCCATCGCGAACCACTCTCTCTCATGAGGCATTTTCAGTGCTGTTCCGACAGCGGTTCCAACAGCGCCCATCTCGGCGGCTTTTTCAACAGCTGGTGTTGCAGCGGCAATCAGCCCAGGTATTACCACAAGAATGAACAATATTTCATCAGTTTTAACCATATCGGAGACCCCTACGGCCCTCAGTGTTATTTGGACTGCACGCAGTGCTTCTCGCGCTTTACTGAAATGAATCATCTACAGCTCCGTTAGCGCTAGTTTATTTGGATCACCATACAGTTCGTATTGTTGTCCCACGGTTGTTTTTCGCGGCCGTTCGTAGTTCTATAACTTGATTTTGAATGAATGTCACATCCACGTGGTTGTATGTGTTGTTGGGCATGCTTATGTTGGTAAAGCGATTATGATCTATTGTCATAGTGATTTATCGTCTGAGTGTTAGCACTACGCTACGTGTTTGTTTTCCAAAGGCGCCTCAACGACCTTCATTCGTCACCTGACCCCCTCGAGCATCAATATTTTGTCCGACAGTGCCAATGCGATACATATGTAGCAGGAGCATATATTTTATAAGTTTATATATTCATGTTTTAATTAGGCAGAAGTAGGCATTTTATTATTTTATGTTGTTAATGTTTATTAATGAGTGGAATAAAGTCATCAATTGCAATTATTGTGTTATTCTCATTTTACACATGTTTAGCCACTTAAGTAATCTTGAACCAGGATAATCTGTTCGAGTTTTGTTCACTGAGCAATGCAACCACCCTGATTGTTGTTCATGCTGGGTTGTTCCATTGTATGACAAGTGGTAAACAACTTTCTGATTGGTTAGTTTGCTAATTGTCTGTATAAACAACATTGTATGAACAGCATACTAGTGGTGGTCAGTCCATTGGAGCTTCTGAAGGGTGCTGGTCATGGCATTGCATTAAAGTGCCTGATGATTCTTGTGTTTGCAAGAAAATGTGAATTGGCTTTTGTCCCATATGATAAGGTAAACAGATTTATAATATGGTTAATGTAACAGTTTAGTTTATATGTACTCAGCATATTTCTCTGGTATGCATGTTGATGTATTTTAGTACATTTTGATAGGTTATCAACCTGCATTTTATTTTATTACCTTGTCGGTCTGTCTGCTCTCTACTTTTTGCTCTAAACACTGACTGTTGTTTAGGTTTAGTTGATCCACTATCTCTCTAGATGGATAATACATATATGACATTGTAAGTTATTCGTATTGAATGTACTGTAAACAGAATCAATGTAAACATGCATAACAATAATGCACTGGTGAAGATATTTTTTATTATTGTTTTAAATGCATTTTTATTGTATTTGTAGGGTGTATGTAACAAAGCAGGAGAAATGTATCAATCTCCACTTATCAACCTCAATGCACAATACACCCAATAATGAACAAATACTGGACTTGTATCATCTATTCAGTGAGTAGAATGCAAGTGTTGTAACACATATATACGCGGCAACACCACCTGGAAATTATCCTAAGCGTGTTTCAGTATGGTTCTGCTTAAAATGTACGATGTATTCTTTGCATGGTTATTGATGCCTGTTAAGTCTCAGCGATTTCTCAGGCACGTTAAAGTGGTCAAACGCCATCGGGTTTCGTACCTTTTAGTTCAGCCGTCGTATGTCTTGAAACGACATAAAAATAATTATCATGGAGCTGAAATTCCTTCTAGGCACTAATTTGTTATGTGAACAGCCCTGCCACTGCACCTTAAATTCAGTTGGTAGTCATGATCAGCCAAATGTTTACGTGCTGAAATTCAAGGTTGAATGTGGGATTAGCGTCCTGTAGAAAAGCAAAAGTAGTACCATGTCATGCTATCATTCCAGATAGTTGTGGATCAATACCCGCATCTCGCACTGGTGTGTCCATGTCAAATGCAGGATCGGATACACGTTTGAACAATTTTTTTTTTTATATTCGCGACGATCAGCTGGTTGTTTGTCGCAGCCATCTGCCCGTATCAAGACTGATGTTATGTTGTCAGGCAATACATTGTCCGGGGCAACTTTGTATGAATTCACCATGATGTTACTGACCTGGGCTGGCATTTATGCAGTACTCTGCGACGATGCGTTTTTTTTTTCTTCTCGGAAAATTACTTCAGTTTAAACCATGCTGAGCATCGCTACCAGCTGCACCAATAACCTTATCCTTGACAGCCACAATCGCCTTCTCACCGATTGTTTTGTTCAGCGAAATTCCATGTTCGCGATCAACTGGTTCAATTCTGCTAAATAACTTCTGGACAACAACGCCATGTCCAAATCCATACTAAACTCGATACATAGGCAAACGTGAATTTACTTCCCCGACCGAGGAACTCGCGTATTGATCGTCATTTCTGATTCAGTTAAAAGCGGTTGACTAGATGATTTAACTCATGTTAGCTGGCTTCCGCCGTGTCCCTGATGTACAAACTCACCATGAATTTTCAACGTAAATCTTATCCCGGGAATAATATTGTTGTGACATTGTAGATAACAAGCTGTTTAGGTACTACCCTTATGAGATCTCACGTAGATACATTCGGGGAAAACTTTATAAATGCAGCAACATCATCACCTGTATGATTGACTGTGATTGTCGATGTAATGTTAGCGAAGCCCATGGCTACATGATGTCGATCCCAGTCTGGAGAATAATCTGCGGCTAGTTCCCTAAGGTCGCCGGGTCCCCACCCAAGCATGGTCATGATCGAAGATACTTCAATGTTGACGGCTTACTCCGCAGTGTATATTTATATGGCCGAACTTAGCGTTGGCTCGCGGATGATAATTGGGGTTTTATAATCTCTTTCCCTGATTATTGTTATGCGCCATTAAAATTCAGCATCGATTTTGTAAGTGCCATCTGAGATTTCAACGATATTCCAGTTAGGTGGGTCTTTCCATGAGAAAAGTGAGTTATTAGCTAGTGCTATTTCTAGCTCATGTTCGTATTGGGAAATACGACCTCAAATTCCGGTCTCGTCGTAGACACCGTCACCATCGTGCAATAATACTGTCAAGTCGTGATATTACGTCCTCATTTAAGCCTTCAGCAGAATATGTCATGAGAATATTATATTCTAATACAGCCGAATAATTATGGTGTGTTTTGGGGGACTTCAGTCACATACACATTATATCGTTTAACTTGTTGACCAGCGCAAGATTGACAGTGGGTACCCTGATCGCACGTGCGTACAATATCTGTTTGATTGCTTTTGCTTCTTTAATGGTATGGTGGGAATTTTTGCGGGCACGTAAACTTCCCACAAGGGTTTCTAATCCATCACCCTGAGGATAACATTGTCGGAACACACCAGACCGCGCTGCGGCTGCTTTAGAGTACTAGCACTCTGCGGAAAACTTTGTTTTGTGTCGTGACTTATTTTCTGAGGACTCATATGCCCGTTGTTTTTTCGGCTTGGTCAGGGTGTACCTGGAGGAGGAGTATACGTTACTCATAAAAATAACCCACTCGGGAAAATCCTCGTATATCTTTGTTTTTCCAATTTACTCTCGATAAACTCATTTGTTCCAATCGTAGCGCAAATTAGGGACGTGTCCTGGCAATAAATGATTACCCTGCACACATACTCATACTCATACTGGCAAACTTTTACAGCATCTTAGATCTTCAGCATTTGCCTCTGAATGCTATAAGACATTTGATTCAGCGAGCTTCACCTCATCATGCAAAATCTCAGCTATTTCACGGCCTCCCCACCCCTCCGCGGCTTCTTCTGCACGTGTTGCTCACCCAAGGGCTTCTTTCATTTGTTCTGGTAACACTTTCATCGCGCCTCGGATTTCGGCAATGTCCCCAGGAGGAGGATGCAGCTGCAAATCATTGCTCGAATCAGATCTTCACGGGTTGATTGACGATATAAAAATTGTTGTTTGACTGCATCGCGCTCTGGTAAATATCGCTGTAGCGTCGTCAAGCACGCTTTTGCTATTTGTTCTGTTCCACTCATACTTGATATTGACTAAATGTGTGTTTAACATATCGCATCAATGCCAATCCAGTATCGTTTGCATGGACTAGAGAGATTGTTCACGAAGAGTCCATGTGGAGGTGCTTGTAATAATTGTTTTGAAACTATTGTAACCCATATCACCTGGACAAAATGTTGTATCAATATTTCTAAGTGTGCGTTTATCAGCCCCGATTGACATATTGGCGTTGTCACTGATAACATTCGGGATTTGTGTGCATCAAATAAATACGTTGGTGTTTTTGTGCTTGTCCAGAATCGCGATATGTACACTATGATCAATGCTGTTCAGCATACATATAGTGAGGTTTAATATCTCATCGGGTCTTAAAACCTTCTTTTCAAAGCTTTACCTCCACACCGTGGTAAAGTCTCGCCCTTAATGCTATATATGTATACTCATTTATGTTGTTATTCTTATAACTCCTAAACAAATAGATTGTTACCTCGATCTATGTTAAACAATTTATTTGCTGTTTTGTATTACTTTCTGACACCTCTGTAAACTCTGATCTTGCCATTCAAAACATTTATAATTTAGTTTAAATTTATATCCCGAAATTTACACCATTGTTATTTAAGGGCAGTGTATATTACAGTGGTGGTGAACTTGGTATTGTGTTCGCGAATTTAAAGGTGGAAATAGCTTAGAATTGTAATTTTGTAATTGTTTATCAGGCTATTTTCGGCATGTAGTTGATAAGTTTTGAGATCATTTAAGTGTTGCTTTCACTGATTTTTTCTCCACACTTTGCTTACATTTTCCAGAGATTTGCTGTTCAGAATTGAAATAGAATCATCATTCATAGGCCCGTTAGTAGCCATAGCCCTTGCATTGTGCGTATGAGTGGCTTACATCATTCAACTACCTAACTCCGATTAGAACCCGTATTCTCTAGCATCGTGTGTACGTCTACGTGAGTCAACTACCTCAGTCCCATTAGAACCAATATTCGCTTGCGTTGCCTGTGTGGCATACACCACTAACCTACCTAAGACCTATTGTTACCCATCTACTCTTGCGTTCTTTGTGTGACATACAACACTCAGCTACTTAGTACCCATCTTCTCTTGCGTTGTATGTGTCGTTTACACCATTCAGCTACTTATCACACATTAGTGCCCTTCTTCTCTTGCATTGCTTGTATGATATACACCACAACTACTTAATGCCCATTACTACCCATCTACTCTTTCGTTGTGTGTATGTGTGTGGTTTACACCATTCAGCTACTTAAGGCGCATTAGTCACCACCTCTCCTTTCTTTGTGTGTGTGTGGCTGACACCATTCAACTACTTGAGGCACATTAGTCACCACATCCTCTTTCTTTGTGTGGGTGTGTGGCTGACAACATTCAACTACTTAAGGCTCATGAAAGGTGTTGACAAAAGACGTATCAATATAGCGCAACGTTTTCTAGCGCCGCCTTTGACATATTTGACATAGAACAGCAGACACCTGCTTTCACTGAACAAGCATTAGATACATGACATCTGTGAGAAAGATGTAATGAGATAGGCTGCCCTTCCAAATATATAAACGAGAAAGCAATAAAAATATGGAGAATATTCACATTTAGGGCACATATTTTAATCAGATTTTCAGCATCGTGTCCACGCTTTTCTTTAATACCTTTAATTTAATTGTTTAACTATGTAATATATAGATGCTCGTGCAATCATTTGTTAATGCATCGATTACAAAACATTGATTTAGATATTTATTTGCCATTATGTTCAGTCTTTCTTTAGCTGCGTTCTGGTTATCGATGAGGTGCCCTGGACAACTGCCTGTGTCGCGATTTTACCAATGTTTAATTCTGTTTTTAACTGGGCAGATCTGATGTCCTTCAATGTTATCCAGTTGATATTCAATGCATATAGAAGTAATCCCAAAATGAATTACAGAAGCACTTAATACCATTTTGTGTAATGTTCTCTTCTTTTAAAGTACTTAATACCATTCGTGTAATGTTCTTTTCTTTTAATTCTGTAATTCATTCACAACATTAATATCTACAAATTTGCTCATTAGAGATGCTATTCCTACGATGACATCTGAAAATAGTCTTTCTTTTATCATAACAGATATCGCATTTACAAAGATCTTTATAATTTTGTTGAATTGCTCTCAGATAATTTTGTTCAATCTTCTTTTGATGTTATGTCTTACCTCACTATGTGTACCTGAATGTTTTATTAATTTTGAACTCATTTTATTTTTCCAAGGCTACTAACGTATTGGCATCTGTCACTTATAATTTGATTTCATGTGAAATCATTTTAAAATTTTCTTTGGTCTATTTGATTTCTGCAAAAATAGCTACAGGTGGTGGAGATTCTTCTAAGAATGGAATCATCACGAGGAACAAATTCCTGATGCAAGAGCTCATTTTGTTATCACTGATAATTCTGAATCTGATTAGAGATTGGAAATTTCGTTTCAGCTATGTTTTGTTTCAATGGTGGAATGTAAATAATTTGCTAAACCCATTTCATCATAGATGTTTACACAATATATCTTTAAATAAACCCCAGCGTAAGTATAAACATTACATTGAATGCACTGCATTTACTCCGTTGGGAGTAAATACTTTATGTACTACTCTTTACAAGTGAAGCATTGGTAGACGTCGAAAATATTCAGTTATATTCGATACCTTTCCCATCATTTAAATTTGTTAAATATAACCTCATATGTTACAGTTGCGAGCCACATTAGTAAAATAGGAATGATATGTGTGTTTGTCTATCAGTAACGGTTGGTTGAATTCGGTCAAATACTGCGTCTAAGAGAATGAGTAGAGGGGAGATAAAGGCAAAGTAAGGGTGTTAGAAAATGATGCTTTTTCTTTCTTCTTTTATGGCATGTGGATTGCGAGTCACTGTATTATTTTATTGTCGACAATGTAAAGGCTCTTTCGAAAGGCACATTCTAATTCAGTTCATATATTCAACTTAGTTGCTGAGATAGCACTGTTTGAAGTCATTTATTCTAGAAGATCCAATGTTGCCTTTATAATGAGAAACTGGTGACTTTGTTATAGAAAATATTTAGACGTTCAGCTAGAGATTTTGAAGGAAAACAAAACTTATTGCTGTTGCGTTTAACTGAAATCTTTGGATCACACTACAATTTGTCTAAAGTTTGTACTTTCGTCTGCTAGATGCCGTTTTCTTGTATTTGTAAACTGACGGATATGTCTTCATAATGTCGTTCGCTTACGAGACTTCGCGTTCCGTGTAATCATAATGTAGTTCGCAGACGAAACTCCCCTTTCTGTATAATCACAATGTTGTTCGCAGACGATAATTCTCGTTCCGTGTAGTGGAACAATTATGATATCCTTCTTATTTGCCTTTTGTTCTTGTGTTCGTTTTATGCTCATCGTAAATAAAATAAGGCAGAGAGGTTCTATCAATATTTTTCATGCTCAGACTCCGAGTCAACCACAATTCTGGCATTTGAGTGGGTCAGTGGCTGCGAAGATAGCCATCATAATTTTAAGTTGCATTTGAGCAAGGAAATGTTCCAACAACTTCCAATATTCGATTAATTTAGATTCTGAGTTTAAATATTGACATGTGCTATTTATTGAGGTAAATGTTATTTTTATTCTCCTTTGTAATTATTAATGTGGCATGACATGTTAGCCTGCATACATACATTTTCAAAGCATGAAATGCATGTAAACCCAAAGTGTTGTAAACTTATGCTGTAAACTTACAAGCAGTCAACGACACTGGGCATACCGGAAACTATAATTTGATATTTCTACCCAAAATTAGAAGCATATGTTAGAATAATACACAAATATAATAATCCTCTCAACGTAATTGTGCGCTTCTGCTAATCTTTCTCATCCGACGTTATGCATTTTAAATGTGGTTATGGCTTTAACATATTTCTTTTAGGTAACTGAATTCCACACAAATAAATGTTTGTATTAAGGTTGCTTGCAAGATGACTTACATTTTATTTAAACTAAGCTTCACATGTTGAAATTATGTTGACATAGGCATTAGTAGCATTTATATAGTGAAAAAGTGAATATAAATGATGGCAACTAAGAAATGTTCAAAATGCGACAAATAGCAATGTCATATTGTACTTTGAATGTGTGAATTAATACAGTTCTGGTTGATTACAGCTGAAATAATAAGTTGAGCATTCAGCAAAACGAAACTAATCGCGGCAGCAATTCGTAACCATTTTTAACCCCTCTTATAGAAAATAGTATCAATCTATTTGGGGTTTATTACACTCACGCACATGGGAATAACCAAACTGACTCATTTTAAAAACGATTCTAATTTTAATACATGTTGAATATCTATTCAAAAATAATCAGACTGATAATAACATACAGAAGGGTCTAGATAGGTTTATAGGTTATTAAGTCCCTCTGTTGCCTTCCTGCATATTTTTAAGAAATAAAGACACGATAATGCATATGGAAGACCGACATTCAGTTTCCACTTTTGACGAAAAACACCTGTTTAAATATTCAACTTCCATTTTAATGCAAATTAAAGATCATGATGGGTGAAATGTCAATGTATAAAATATAATCTATTAATAATGTGATTTGTTTAAAGCACTCATCAACTTTAAAGCACCAAACTTTGCTAATCCAATTATAACGTTTTAAGCACAAAATCGGGTTTAAATTTGCTGGGTGGATTTGATACATATAGTACATGCTATATGTAGCTAATAATTGAATATAGATCATTTAATCAGCTGCATTGACTGTAAAAGAGTGCGGGTATTTTGGAATTAAATGATAAAGTTACTAATTGCTTGAATTGATAAAGTACTTGGTGTGAAAGGAATAATGAATGTTTAGGATAAATAATACTTGCTGCCAAAAGCTGTGTTTACTATGTTGCAACTAGTAGCCTTCTATGCGCACATGTCAAGCATATAGCTTAATAGAAATTATCGAATCAGAGTCTGGTACGATGTCTAATCAAAGTTGTATTATAAAATATCATGACAAAAAGCAACACTGTTTTCAATCAGTTGAAAATACGTTCTTGAATAAAAGTGTATGTATTCAATGGTATAATGTCATTGTCAGCATATGTTTAAAATGCAAAATAATTTTCAACGAATAAGAAAGATTTCTTCAAAAGTGCAAAATAAGATTCAATCGACAAAAGAATGTATGTATACATACATACATACATACATACATACATACATACATACATACATACATACATACATACATAAGATAGATGAATAAGATAGATCGCTAACTAGATGCATTTTACAATATTCTGAAATTTAAGTTTCTTTAAATTTCATTATTATCAGGACCGCTCCGGTAGCCTGGATGTTAGAGCGTCCGCATCGGATGCGGGAGGTCTGGGTTCGATCCCCGGCCGAGTCATATGAACGACTTACAAAAATGGTACTAACAACTGCCTCGCTTGGCGCTAAGCATTAAGAGGTTAGTGTTAGGACTGGTCGGCCTGGTGTCAGGATAATGTGACTGGCTGGGACATCATGCTACATGTCTGCGGCATGATGCCCCAGTGCTAGACATCCCTCTCTCTCATCTGGGGAATTCCCATCAATTTTCAAAACTGCCATTGTAAAGCCTCTGCTGAAGAAACCAACACTAGACCATAACGATTTAAAGAACTACCGCCCATTTTATAATCTCTCATTCATTTCAAAAATCTTAGAAAAGGTTGTTCTGTCCCAGCTTGTATCTCATCTAAATTCAAACAGTCTTTTTTAGCAATGTACAATCTGCATATCGCCCTTGTCACAGTACTGAAACTACTTTTCTAAAAGTAGTTAATGACCTTCTCTCTGCGTTGGATAGCGGAAAGATTACAGTCCTCACCCTCCTTGATTTGTCTGCAGCATTTGACACAATAGACCATGATATATTACTTCACCGTCTCCAGCATGTATTTGGCAATCATGATACAGCCTTGCTGTGGTTCAAGTCCTACTTGGTCTACAGGACACAAATTGTGTCTGCAAATGGAATACTCTCCAGCCCAGTTGATCTATGTTGTGGTGTTCCACAGGGGTCTGTTCTTGGACCCGTTCTCTTCATTCTGTACACTCATTTGTTCTCAAGTGTCATAGATCATCATCCAGTGTATCACCAATTGTACGCTGATGACACCCAAATATACAAATCTAGCCACCCAACTGAAGTTGATGCTATCATCCAAGGTGTAGAGAGGTGCATTTCCGATGTGAAATCATGGATGACATGTAACAAGCTGCAGATGAATGATGATAAAACTGAGGCCATTCTGATCACAACACAAAGACTTTCTCATTCAGATCCTTTACCTTAAACAATAAATATCAGCAACACCAACATTAAATTCACACATTCAGTACCAAACCTAGGTGTTACTCTGGACAGTACTCTCACATTGCACGAACATGTCATGAACATATGCAAGGCTGCATATCTTGAGGTGAGACGCATCAGCTCAATTCGCAAATATCTTTCAGTTGATGCCACTAAAACACTTGTGTGTTCATTAGTACTTTCAAGACTGGACTATTGTAACTCAATTCTGTCTGGTTCATCTTAATATCTACTCAAGAAGCTTCAAAAAGTTCAAAATACAGCTGCTCGGATCATACTTAGAGTACGGCGATCAGAGCACACCTCCCCACTGATCTGTACCCTACACTGGCTATCCATTCGATCCAGAATTAAATAGAAAATTTGTTCTCTGTGCTACGTTTCACTGTCGGACTCTAGTCCAACATACCTTTCCGACCTCACCCATGTGTACACACCAGCAATATACTTACGCTCCTCTTCTGACAATCGTATACTCATTATTCCCACTATGAAAACAAAGTCATATGGACAGCGTTCTTTTGCATACCAGGGCCCACCAACGTGGAATGAATTGCCCACTGAACTTAGACACAAAGACGCAGTGATCCCATTCAAGAGGGCTCTCAAAACTCACTTATTTCGACTGCAAGAATAAACTTAAAGACCTTATAATGTTTTCTACCTGAAATATTCTCAGCATGTTTTTTATTTTTTAATGTTTTTCTAATTTTACGGTGTTTGTTTTTGTAATAATATTATATGTTTTTTATCTTATAGGTGTTGTCTAATGTTGTAAAGCGCTTAGAGCTTCTAAAGATTAGGCGCTATACAAAGTCCTCATTATTATTATTATTATTATTATACCTATAAACTGTCACACTGCAGAGATCGTTAAAACCATGTTAAAAATCCAAATCACGCACACACACACACACACACACACACACACACACACACAATATTATCCGTATATAGCTTACTGTTTAATATCAAACATAATCTGTCCTAGTTCATGAAAACACACGCAGACCGTGGAGATAATTTGGTGCCATCCAAAGAGTTTTCAACTGTAACATGGGTATGAGTATCGCTCAATATCAACATGGTATAAAATAAATGACAGACTAGTGAGATCAATGTATCGATCTCAATATCTCTGTTCTCGTTCCATCAATATAGTATAAAACTGAAGCTTTTATTTTTATGGCAATATGATTGGATTAAATAACATAATTTCTACGTTATATTGATGTAAGTTCGATGGTAAATAGGATTGTTTTGTGTCTTATTTATAAACTTAAGTTACATGAATAATGATTGCAGTGCTGTTATTTCTGTCATAAATCTATACATGCGTGCATATATACAATTGCATTGAAAAGAAAACATTATGAAATCTGACATATATCCTACTTTGCAACAGTTAATCGCAATGAGCACAATCTAGTAAAATAACAGATATTAAGTCGCAAGTGCTAAATGACGCTTTATTCCAATTAAGATTCATCTGAATTCTAATCCTGAGAATTTACAGAAGCTAATAGATATAAGAACACTCAGAACTTTTATGAAAATATCTAAGATATACTTCCTTTGCGAACCAATAAGGTGGACCTAACGATAGCTTAAGGTATACAGTGGTGTCTTACTGAAGGTCCGTATTGTGGGTGAATTATTAATCTCGGTACAAGATCGTTATTTTTACACTTCTTAGACAAGATTCAAATAAACCTGATATATTTAAAGTGACAAATTACGTCGCTTCGCTATGGTAACATCCACCACATGTAAGTAATACCATTTTATGTGCAATTTAAGGTAACATCTGTTCATTTAGTTCTTTGTTTATCGTCGCCAAACCATCTTCTTTAAACATCTTTGCTAGCAGCATAACTTCATAGGTATCTCCATCTACAAGTTAACTTAGCAATCATTCTTTATTTCATCAATGTATATTAGTGTGTCTTCCCCTAATATTAACTGCTTGCATCAGCAAAGTATGCATGTATCTGGCACTGTTGTAATTCGGTATAGTAAATCAAAATCGTACTTAATCTAGCAAATTATTTCGAAGATCTTTTTAAATTGCAATTTCAATGAAAATTTCGTTGCAATTATTAAAACTTTAATTGTTAAAATATTCACAATTTATAGATGTATTTTAGGTCGATGAAAGGCAATATCTTTGTATAAAACTATAACAAAAAGTTGGCGGATAATCGCTCTGATCGGACTGTCTGTAAACGAATCTTCATAGGTTATAATAAACAAAAACGGTGCTGCCGGCGTATTTTATACGTACAACCGTTTCACATGACCCATTACTTAAAACAGCACGCCAATCTCAAAGTTATTTTCAATCGTTTAAAGAAAGAGCTTGGCTAACAATTTTCTTAAATTTAAAACAAAAATGAAACGGTTAAAGCCTGCAACTTTTGAAAGTTATTGCCTTGTAACAATTCGACGGTCACAACTTTCGAAAAAGATAAAAATATGCAGAGTACTAACTACCGATCTTCGATCTTGTCACGATGAAGTTTGAGCGCATATTTGAGTGAAGCAGTATTAGCATCCTGGATTGCTAGAACGCAGTTCGAATGCCTATTTTTAGACAAATATAGGCCATAACCTACAAAACGTTGTCACTATGTTTTGATTTTCAATTTCACCTAAATATTGATCCGCGAAAGCTATACAGCTACCTGGGTGCAATCAGACAAAATGATCTACCAATGTTCAAGTATTTACAAGGCATTGGATGTCGATTTGATTCTTACGACGTGCCATAACTGTAAGAAATGAAAGATCAGTGTGCTCTCAGTTTGTTTCATTTGGCTGTAGCAACATAGGGTTTTTAATACATACAGCACCAAACAAAATTCTGATTGATTTCTCGTTTGTAATTAGCTTAAGCACGAATGGTGGAAAATTTGAAGATATACCAAACACAGAAACATACATAATTGTCATGCTCTCTCTCTCTCTCTCCCTCTCTCTCTCCACTAAGCGGTGGACGACCAAATGAAAACGAGAGCAAGGCACACGTAATATATAGAAGATATTTCAGTAGAATTTAAGATGCCGTTGGGTTATTCAAGCTTGAAGCATATTTAGTTTACTTGACAAACCTTGCAATCTAAACATTCTATTCTAAAGGAAATATTTTGTCGACAATATAATCTCACTGCCTCTTTGTTATGTATCTGCCTGTTTGTTTGTATGTATATGTCTGAAAGTCTTCATTGAACTTTGCTCTCTTAGATTATTCTGCATGAATAATTAAATAACTTCCCTGGATATCTGTTAAATGCTTGTAAATATTAGCATGTGTCCATTGGAAATATTGTCTTGTTGAGAGGTGTGACTGTTTTCACAACTGATCAACAAAAATATAAAGATTTATTTACGAATATTTGAAAAATATCAAGCCTCATTTTAGTACGAATATTGTTATTTAATTTTAATGCATGCATGATGAAGAAATAATATTGATCTATGCATCAGAGGTGATTATATTTAAAAGTGTCAAGTCTATTTGCAATGGTTGAAGCTGAGTGCACTTTATTTGTTATTTGTATCGCTGTACTCGATCCTGCCGATTATGTGAAGTCTGCTTTTCGCTACCGAAAATCTTTTTAGGATGAAGCAAATTGTGTACAAATTCCATGTCTTATCCAATTATAAATATCCGCGTCCACCTCTTACATCGTAAGATTATTATATGTACCGGATATGTAGCAACGACCAAAATCATAAATGTAAAATAGGACTGGGCATATAAGGCGGAAATAGTAATATCTGCATGTATCTGACACTGTTATAATTGTAATATAATTTCTAAAGATGAAAATAATACACATATGCAGAGCCAACGTTTTTGCCCCCTGCCATGGCCTCAGACTTTAACAGGTTTTGTCTTGGTTCGGTGACTCATTTTTACAAATTCGACAGATGCATATTGGCTATAGATACACTAAAGAATGCATTATTGGACTACTCTGTAAATTAGTACATAACTCGTCTTCAATAAATGATAAGTAACTGACATAAAAACTTGACATAAATTTAAAAAAATGGAATATGCGTTGTGAATCGGAATTTTTGCTCTAATCTTCAGTACCCGCTAGGGGAGCTAAACGGATATATGTGCGATATATGTACTCTTGGGAAGTATTTATCTTAACAGTATTTTGTATTTCTGCATATTTATATTAAGGACACGCTAGTTTAAGAACAAATATCAATGTATTTCATTACGAGCAAGATTAGACCAAGGTATAATATTATTTCTACCAAACTGTCTCAAAAATTGGGCCTTCAACATAATGTACTTCATCACTCAAACAAATATGCAGCCCCCGCCCTCAATTTTGAAAGTAACGTTTTAGTATATTTGTGGCAAACCTATTACAAATAGAGTTTATTATTATTTTTCAGGTAAGTTCGATTGCTTTTTGAAAGAAAAAATGATTCCGACTAAAAATGGAACAACGAAGAGAAAATGATAGTGAAACATTAGGTCGCAAGCATTTGTTAGACCCAGGACCCACCTGGACCGAATGTCCGTTTCTTACACTCTAACTTTGGCCAACTACTGGTGGGTCGATAGTATATATATATATATATATATATATATATATATATATATATATATATATATATATATAGGTCAAAGTTTAAGTTTAAGAAATAGATATTCGTTCGATGCGTGTTTTGGGTCGAAACAATTATTGCGACCACATGATTCACGATTGGTTTCTCTTCTTTAATTCGTTATCTGTCGGAAATATTATGTTACAAACAATCTAACTTGTTTGAAACGTAATAATAAACTCAATTTTTAATATGTAAGCACGTAGTACTCAAACTGTTGCTTTCAGAGTAGAGGGGCCTATATCTGGCTAGCGCAAAAACGGACATTATATTGAAGGCCCAGTTTTAGCGTCAGTTTCGGTGAATAGAGGCTTATATCTTTCTATAATCCTGCTCATAAAGAAATACATTGATACTTGGACTTAAATTAGCGTGTCGTCCGTAGAAATATGCAGAAATATAAAATATATTTAAGATATAGATCCTTCTCAAGAGACCAAATATCGTACATATATCTTTTTATCTCCCCTAGCTGGGAAAGTTCAGTACAGGTAGAGAAGAGATGGCGTCGTCTCGATTCCAAAGTTTATTTCATGTTTTGTAGATTGTGGCAAGTTATTATGTCTGTTAAGTCTTCTTTGTTGATGGAAAGTGATTATTTCATTCATAGAATGGTACAATAATGTATTTTTCATTTTATCTATTGAAAATTTTGCATTTATCTTATTTTTGAAACTGTGAGTCACCGAAAAAAGGCAAAACCAGCTGAAAAATGCTGCCTGGACAGGGGTTCAAGGGTTTTGCGTGCATAATAGTCATCTTTAAGCGCACGATATATTATAATAGTGATAGATACAAAAGCACATATTATCCTGTACAATCTATTTGCCCAGTTATATTTTGCAATTATTAATTTGGTCGTAGCTACATTTTCGCTATTATGTATTATTAGTCCTACTATGTAAGAGTTGGACCGTGATGGTTAAAACATGAATGTACACACCGACTGTTTCAATCTAAAACAATTTTTCTGCAGCAAAAAGCAGATACCATAAATTAATAATTGGATCTAGGTACCTTTACTAAGTCTCCATTAGTTCACAGCAGCGGTTAGCACTACCTGACGTATAAAAGGATATATATATATATATATATATATATATATATATATATATATATATATATATATATATAAGTAGTTAAGTGGGATACATTAGCCTCAGTGGGAAATAGCATTACAGAGCCCTTTGCGAACGTTTAGCCTCAATGGAAATTTAACACGGGGAAACATCGTTGCACAATATAGCCTCAACGGAAATTTAACATGGGAAAAAGTCTTGGGTCACTCTAGCCTCAAGGGGAATTGAACATGGAAAAAAAAAATCTTGGGTCTGTTGAGTGACAAGGGAAAATGGAACAGGGTCGGGACCCTATTTAAATAGGGTTCCGACCTGATGGGTCTATGAAAAGGGAACATACGAAAACTGAAACAGGGAGGATTCTCTATACTTTTAAAAAATAAAAAAATAAAAAAATGGGGTAGGCAATTGAAAGTCTATCTCTTTTCGAGAGATTGGAGTGGCCCTGAAAAGGGCCTTTGGATTTATGTTAATATGCCCTTGACATAAAGGGCATCTGTGGCATCTTCTTGTCCTCAAGCTGCGTCTTACTGCAGGGCCATAAATCAGAGTCCTCTTGAGGCATCCTTGTCTTTCCACATACCCTCTTCGTATCCACAGACTGGTGTCTGACTTGTGGACAACTGTCCACTTGGATCGGACATACATTAGCATGTCCGTCCTGAACATCATCGAAGAAACAAGGGTGGATGATTCGACTGTGGTCCACATCTTGAGGCGCCGAGAACAGGTGAATCATTGCAGTGAACTGCGCTTATTTATAGGTAGAGGAAGGATTGAAACGGATTGAGTTCATTGACCAATCCAAACACGCGTTACAAAATTCAGTCAGCCCGCATCCAATCCGAAGAGAACAGTCTGTGACGTCACGTGGTCTATATAGATTCGTAGCGCCTGTGCGCTGTCAATCCATGCGACAGTGATTCAACATGACGGAAACTCAGAAAACGATCCATTGGGGTGAACCAGCAGTGGAGACCACCCAAGGGAACCCGGACTTACTTTCAGAAGAGGTGAATTGGGATTTTGTGGATTTTCTTACCTCGCAAGAATTTGTTCCTTAACCTTCGTCACCTTCTTCATTACCACACGTGGAGAATTTTAAACAGAGACAGAAAGAAGAATTGGAGAAATTTATACAAAGACAAAAGGAAGCGGAACAAGCTTTTCTTTTACAGCAAGAAGAAGAGGTAAGAAAAAAAACAACAAGAAGAAGAATCAGCAGCAAAGAAACAAGAGGGTGAAAATCAAACGGTCACGGTACTGTTGGACATTTTAGCGGAGTTAAGAAGTCTGAAACAAATGTATCAGACTTCTTTATCACGACCGAAGAGAATACGACCTTCCCGAGCTAAACACGCCAACCCTGTGACTAAACCTACCGTACAACCCTTAGTGATTTCAACCAAATCATCATCAGAAGTAGGCCTCGGCCGTGGCAAAGGCTTAAGAGAGTTAAAGCTGATTGCTTAAACTTACCCCTACACCAAAAAAAGGCCCTTTTCAGGGCCACCCACGTCTCTAGACTTTCAATTGCCAATAACCCAGAAAAAAAAAAAAAAAACATTTTACCCCTATAGTACGTGTGCATGAATGTGTGAGTGTACGTTCTTATTTTAAAATCAAAACCCAAAGACACTTACCTTTTTATACCTAATTTATTCTTTTATCAATAGTTACAATTCAATTCACAATTCACAACAGAACACTTTAAAAAGTTCATAGACTTCTTCTGTCTCACTGTTTAGCCTCTCTGTTTTTTCAATTTCTTCACCGTCACAGTCTTTTCCTCCTCTTCCTCCTCACTTTCTTCCCTTCTTCTTTTCTTCTCCTGTTTCTTTTTCTTCACCTGTCTGCTTTCTTCCTCCTCTTCTTCTTCCTCTGAAGAATCCCTCTCTTCTTCTGACTTCTCTTGTTTCTTTTTTGGGCAATCTGGAGACCAATGTCCTTTTTCTTGACAATAATAACAGGTATCTTGTCTTTTGTCTCTTTTAACCCTTTTTTTTCTTTTTTGACGGTCTGGACACTCTAAAGACCAATGCCCTTTCTTCTGACAGAAATAGCAAGTATCTTGACTTTTATCTCGAAAGGAAGGAGAGTAGTCCCTCGGCTGGTCTGAAGAAAATTTTCTAATGACCCCTCGCAAAGCTCTGATGAAATGTTCGATTTGGGTAGTCTCTTCCATCGTTGTGCTTGGTTTGAGAGTGAAATGAATAGTGAAAGGACAAGACACATACCCTTTTATATACGCTGGTCTGCCAGGACTATGAATTAGTTTGTGGTATTTAAACTTTAGTCATTTGACGTTTTGCACTCAAGATGAAACGATCCAATTCATTTGAGAAGAAAGTAAGAGGCAGAAACGTGATCTATCGCCTCGTACTAGGGCTGAAGTTATGGCACAAATTCATGCCAGTGATTTTGAAGAGGACATGAGTGAACCAGAATCCAAACCCTCTAAACAAAGTTCACCACCCTTAGTTAACCCTGAAAACTACTATGACATTCGAGAGACAGAAAAGCGCTCCTCTAGAAAATTTAGAACCACGGCTTACGAATACACGGTGAAGTTTAAAGATTTCAAGTCCGAAGTACCGTTGGAGAAAGCAGAAGGGTTCATCACCGGGGTGTGGGATTCTTTACTTACCACACTCAAGCGACAATGTCAACCCAAAGAAGACGATCGCTTGAGACTTTCCATACAACACGACGGTTTGAATTACCCTGTTTGGATCGAGTTTAGCAGCCCTGCAGAATTGACCGCTTCCAAAGTCATGGACAAGATTCAGCACGTACAACAATCCAATGACCAGTTTGACATCACCGATGGAAAAGCCACACCGGACATGACCCACGTATCTCCTCCTCAAGGGACTGGACGCAAAAAGATGTTATTGGTGGACGAGCCTCGCAGCACCAAAAAGAGTCTCGTCCGAATTCACAACCCTGAAGACCAGATGTGTTTAGCCAGGGCCATCGTGGTGGGACAAACCTATGCCGATAAGAACGACACGGCATAATGGAAAAGAGCCTGGAAAACTATTCAACAATCGGACCGAGCCAAACAACGAAACGAAGCAGAACTCCTGCTACAACAAGCTGGCTTGCACAAAGACACACCCTGTGGCATTCCTGAGATGCAAAACTTGCAAGATGCATTAGCTCCACGATACACCTTGAAAGTGCATCTTCAAGAAATGAGTGGGCCTCTGTTGTTTCGAGGGAAAGACTTTAAGGACGGAAAATACATTCATGTCTATCATCACGATGACCATTTCGATGCCATTGCCAGTATCACTGGATTCCTGGGATACGGTTATTACTGTGAGAAATGTGACTATGGCTATAACAATCGAGAGCAACACAAGCATTGTGGCTCGAAATGCTCAAGATGTTTGGCCTCTCCACCCTGTCTGAACGAAGGGCAAGAACCAGTGCATTGTTCAACTTGTCTGCGCACGTTTGTCAGCCCTGCCTGTTACCAACAACATCTGAAGACGCAGGGTTCACAGCAGAAATGTGCTTGTCAACTGCTGAGATTGTGCCCTACGTGTGGACAAGGCATACGTACCAATAATGCCAAGGCACACGTATGTTCAGGAAAGAAAAAATGTCACATTTGTCACCACATCGTGGACTTGGAACACCAATTCTACGTGCAAAAATGCCAATCCCCACCACAGAAAGAGGATGGACACAAGAAGAAAGGCAATTTCATCGTTTTCGATTTCGAATGCATGCATGCGTGGTTCATCGAGCGTACGACAAGTGTATTCAAGAACCTATCTTCAGTCATTGCCCTCACTGCAACAAGATTCCTGGAGGGCGTGAAAAAATCTTTCGGGGACCGAACACGCTAGCCGATTTTGCCCAATGGGTCTTAGACCCCATCGACAAGACGTGGAGCCAAGAGGACATCGAACGTTACAGAGATTGTCATCGTCATGCCACAGTGATGGCTCACAATATCTCCGGATACGATGGCCAGTTTCTTTTGAGGTACTATACGGAACATGGCACCGAACGTCCTAAAGTCACTTTGAACGGAGCCAAAATCATTTTCATGCAAGTGGGACAAGTGCAGTTTAAAGATTGGATGAGTTACTTAGCCATGCCTTTGAGTCGAATGCCTAAAACATTTGGAATGACAGAAATGGCTAAAGGGTACTTTCCACACTTTTTCAATACGGAAGCCAATCAACACGCCGTTCTACCCCATTTGCCCGAGGCTCACTATTACGATCCCGACAACATACATACCGAATAACGAGAAGCTTTCTACGCTTGGTACCAGGCTCACGCCTCCGACCCTTTCGACTTTCAGGAAGAAATGCTATAGTATTGTCGTTCCGATGTGGACATTTTACGGCGATGCTGTGGAAAATTTCGAGAACTGTTCATGGAACACGGAGGGGTCTATCCTTTGAAAGAAGCTTGCACCATTGCCAAATCGTGTTCCTTAGTGTACCGCCAACGATTCATGCCTGAAAACACCGTGGCTGTCATCAGTCCTCAAACGACCAACTATGTCAAACGTCAATACTCGGTCAAAGCCCTACGCTGGTTACTATACTTGTGCGACAAGGAAGACAAATGGATTCAGCATGCCCGCAATGGAGGAGGTGAAAAGACCATCGGAACGCAGTCGGTCGATGGCTGGGACTTAGAAAACCCCAAGATCGTGTACGAGTTTAACGGTTGCTTATTTCACGGATGTCCCGTCTGTTACCCTGACCGCGACACTAAAAATCAGTTTTTACAACGAACCATGGAAGGCTTGTACCAGGCCACTTGTCAGCGACGCCTAAAGTTAGAACAGGAAGGATACCAAGTGGTGGAAATGTGGGAACACGAGTACGATCACCGTTTGAAAACCGATCCCGAGTTTAAACGTGTCGTGGAAGGTTACCAGTTCATGGATCCGCTGAACCCGAGGGATAGTTTGTACGGACGAAGGACCAGTGCCACCTGTTTGCTGTACCAAGCCGACGAAGAGAAAGGAGAATAAATGAAATACTTGGACGTGTGTTCCTGTATCCCTACGTGTGCAAATATTGTCGCTTTCCTGTAGGGTACCCACAATTGTTGACGGAACACATCGACCTGAAAAACATTCGACAATACGAAGGTCTGATCAAGTGCAAAGTTTTGCCTCACACGGACTTGTACCATCCCGTGTTACCTCACCATTACCAAGGCAAAATGATGTTTCCTTTGTGCCGTACTTGTGCAGAAACGTCTAACCAAGATCAACTTTGCCATCACACCCAGGAAGAACGGGCCTTGACGGGGACGTGGGTCAGCGTAGAATTGTTCAAAGCTCAGGACATGGGATATCAACTGTTAGAAGTGTACGAAATTTGTCACTTTCCCAAGACAGAACAATATCACAAGGGTGACCTCACTCAGAAAGGCATTTTCGCCGACTACGTGGATGCCTTTTTTAAACTGAAGCAAGAAGCCAGCGGCTATCCGTCCTGGTGTCACACTCCCGAAGACCAAAAGACATTCAAAGAGAAGTACTGGGCACAAGAAGGCATCCCTTTAGACCACATCGAGAAAAACGAAGGCAGGCGATCGTTTGCCAAAGTGATGATAAATTGCTTGTGGGGAAAAATGGCACAACGATCGTGTTTACCCAAGACGGAATATTTGACAGAACCTTCCCGCTACTTCCAGATGATTCACGGCAAAACCAAATACATGAGACACGTGGACGTCGTTCGCGAGGACTTGATCTTAGTGAATTACGAAGTAGATCTGGACTTTGTACAAGACGACCCCTTTGGAAATGTCATCATTGCGGCTTACGTGACAGCCCATGCTCGCTTAAAATTGTACGAAGCTTTAGAACTGTTAGGGGAACGCGTCCTGTACTTTGACACGGACAGTTGCATTTACATCCATCACCCGAGTCAACAGCACCCTGACATCGAAGGAGACCATTTAGGAGCCTGGACAGACGAGCATCCCGACGACAAGATTCTAAGTTTCGCCAGTAGCGGTCCTAAAAATTACGGCTACGAATACCGGGACAAACAAGGAGAAGTGCACACGACGTGTAAAGTGAAAGGATTGACTCTGAATTATCGTACCAGTCGAGTGGTGAACTTTGGGGTACTGAAAGAAGCCTTGCAGTCTGGAAAAGATGAACAATTTAAAGTGACCACCTATCAACCCAGCAAGATTGCACGTTTACCCACTCACCACATCGTCAGTCGACCCTTGGAAAAAGTCTATCAAATCGTGTACCAGAAGCGAGTGCGACTGCCCAATCATTTCACCTTACCGTATGGACACGTCGGTATTAGTCTGTATATAAAAAGGAACCCTAGGCAAGATCGATAGTTCATTGTGGCTACCAAGACCAAGCGAACAAGATGAATACTTTCAGAGAAACACAAAACAAGTTTAGACAGGCACAATTCAAGTGTGGGGCTTCTGAAGTGGAATGCGATTGTGAGCCTTGCGATGGGAACGATGCTGTACGCTGTGACCTTAGCGATGCCGTAAAGCATCATGGGAACTTTGTTTTCACTGCCCCTATCATGGAAAGTGATGCTGTGCGTGCCAAACCTGAGGGATGCGAAAGCGATGCCGCTCGTCCTCTTGGACACTTTACTGGGTTTCGTTTTAAAGGTGGATGTTCACCTTCACGTCTACCCCCTACGGATGTCATCCAGCCCTGAGCAAACTCCTGTCCATGTCACCCAACCCTCATCGAAACGAACCTGTGAAAGACGAATATTCGTTCCCTGTGCGTTTGTCGGAATACTGCGACTTTGAAAATCGTCTTCAATCGTTCAAAGGAAAATGGCCTAAGTATCTGGGAGGACCGACCCCCGAAGAATTAGCCAGAGCCGGATTGTTCTACTTGGGCGAAGGAGATAAAGTCAAGTGCTTCAGTCGCGGTGTATCACTTCACCACTGGGAACCACAAGATTCGGCCTACGTAGAATATGCTCGATGGTCACCGAATAGTCATTACTTACCCTTAGTGGGACCGAGACATTGAAGTAACTTACCATAATCTGTTTATGGATACTTTACAAGAGAACATTCGTGCTTTGCCTGTGGAGTTGAGAGAACACATTTACCGAGAGCTGGTCAAAATACAAGTCAAACGTAAAGAACAATTGCATCCGTTACGTCACCGGTGTTTGAACCACTGGTACCTGAATGCTATACAAGGACTGATTCAGTTGAAAGTGTTCCATTGGACAGACATTGATCAACGATCCCCTGGTTTTAAAAAGGATTGGTTTGCTATTGATGATTCCATCTACTACAATGTAAAATTACTGCATCGAATTCCAGAGGAAGAGTTAACGAATTACCGACATCTTTTACACAATGTCAACTTAGTGAAAGATGAAACTTCTGAACGAATTGTAATGTGTAAATTAGTGACTAAACGATTTAAATTTGGCACTGAAGTAAAACCATGTCTGTACATTTCTTGTCTTAGAAAGAGGATTTAGTATGACCTATTCATGGATACTTTACAAGAGAACATTCGTACTTTGCCTGTGAGTTGAGAGAACGCATTTACCGAGAGCTGGTCAAAATACAAGTCAAACGTAAAGAACAATTGCATCCGTTACGTCACCAGATCTTTAAGCACTGGTACCTGAATGGTATAAGAGAACTGATTCGTCAGAAATTGTTTCAGTGGTCAGACCTTGTTCAATACTTCCAGGGCCCCGATGATCCACGTGTTGATCATTTTGGTTACTTCGAGATTCACCTAGTGCAACGCATTGAGGAAGACAAGTTAAAGGATTACCAACATATTTTACGTGGAATCTACTTAACGGAAGAGGAAGCTTCTAAACAAACTCTGACGTTTAGGTTACAGTATGCAACATTTAGATTCCCCACTGGAGAACGAAGATCTCTGGGTAGAAAGTACGTGTATTGTTTCCGAAACAAAGAGAGTATAAAAACAGGCTGCCATGCCACGACTTTTATCACATGTAATTGAACAGATTCCGTGGAAGGAAGTCAATGACCATATTCAAACCGTGGATCATTACCATCAATTATTACAAGAACTGTATCCATTCAATTTGGATCGACAAGTGGTGTGTGTCTTAGTGACTTGTTTTCTGGGATTTCGTTTACCAGCCGATTCCTTTTGGACTCTTTACGAACAGTACTTACTACCCCAATGGCCTTAAATGGTCACGAAAGACTCCTTTTGCTCAAAGCCTTGCGTTTTCATCTGGATACTTCTCGACCTCAACAGGAACAAAAGATTCGTCAACATTTAGCTACCGAAGACGTGTATGACGATGTGTGTGTAGCTTGTGACTTACACCCCCATTGGACAGATGGCCGTGACTGGAAAAAAGGGGGTTTTGAGGCTTGGACCCAAGAAGTGGCCCAGTATGCACGAGAGTTGTTCAAGGAAAAAAGTTACTTTTCAACCTGTGTTAGTGACAGTGCCAGAAGAACCCGTCACCCAGGACAGGACTGTCGTGGACATGCCTGAAAGACCCTTTCGGAAGGACACTTGCGTGACCTTACCCCCTATAGAACTGGTCAGAACATTACCTAAAACATGTTGTACAGACACTTGTTTCTATTCCACGTTGATGTTTATCATGTGCCTTTTATCATTGTACTTAAGCTTTTGGCTTTTATGTATTTTTGACTTTCTTGTTCATGTTTAAAACATTCAATAAACGTGTCCTGAACAAAAGTATATAAACTCTTGTCTTGTCTGTTTTCGTGTCACAAGTGACATTCCTAACACTATGGCTAACTCAGCTGTCTCTGCTCCCTCTTCCTCTACTGTCAAAGTCATCGACGAACACTTAGATCGAGCCAGTTGGGAGGCTTTGTATCTTCGCCATCCCTTTAATATGCTCATTGCTGGACCTGGCGGTTCAGGCAAAACTGAATTCGTCAAACGCTTGATCGAACATAAACATCGTTTGATCGATCGACCACCTCAGCGCATCGTGTGGTGTTACAAAGAGTGGCAATCGGCGTACAACCTCTTGCGAGAAAGTCAAGGCGATTCCATCGTGTTTGTGGAAGGCATTCCTAAAGAAGACGATTGCATCGTCTCTGACTCCCGTCAAACCCATTTGGTCATTTTCGACGACATGTTAGGAGAAGACGAAGAAGAAATTAAACTGTGGTTCACGCGCAAAGGGCATGATCGTAATGCCAGTGTCGTTTACATCACTCAAAATTTGTTTCAACAAAGTAAAGCCCATCGCACCATCAGTCTCAATGCGCATTACGTGGTCTTGTTTAAAAGACCTCGAGATAAATCGCAAGTGCAAGTCTTAACCAAACAGTTAGGAACGCCTTGGCTGACTCAGGCGTACGACGATGCCACTCAAATTCCACACGCCTATTTACTCGTCGATTTGAAACCTACGACCCCCGATGATTTGCGATTTCGTACCCACTTGTTTCACCACTGGTGCCAAGACGGAGGGCCTGTCCTGTACACGTCTCCGTCCTCGACTTAACTTCATTCCACAAAAAAATCTATAAAAATCTCAGACACTTTTCGTCTGTCTCACACAACGTCAACATGACGTCCCTTCGTCGCATCTTCCCGTCAAATTGATTCGTGCCTTGTATGGCATCAGTCGAGAAAAAAATCCACAAACACGAGCTCGCGTCTTAGAAGCTAGTCTCAAAGAAGTCTTACGATGGTTCACGGTGACAGCACGTCAATTACTCCAAGGGATCATTCAGATTCCTCATCAAACCAAACGCTTTTTCGATCGAAACAAAGTCGCTTTGACCCAACTGGCCGATCCCCGCATCGACACTCAAACCAAAAAACAAATCATTTGAAACCTGGAGGGAGCGGTACTCTAGGAGGGGTCATCATTCGCTCTCTCTTAAGATGGGTCCTAATGCCCCCAAAGTTCTCCCCAAGAAAAAAGTCAAATGAAGCTCCAAGAAGAAGAAAAAACCATGTCCCCAAGGAGAATTTCTCCAGTGGCGGGACCCTCCTCTTACCAGACACCACCCCGGAAAAAGAAAAGAAGCCACCAGAAAAAGAAACAGAGAAAAAGTCCCCAGAAAAAGAAAAGTCCACAGAAGAAAACTAGTCGCAAGAGAGGCACTTCGGCCAGGACGCAACCTTACACTCGCAAACCACGACCTGCCACGGCGGTGACTGCATCTCCGGCAGCCTCAAGTTCATCCACTTCTCCGTTGATGACACCAAGAACTGAAGAGTACTTGGAGACGTTGATCACACCAAGAACTTCTCCGTTGATGACAGCAAGAACTTCCCCAGTAGCAGGACCCTCCAATTTAGTGGCAGTGGCTGCTGCTCACAAAGTACCTTCTCCCAAAATCAAAGTCCAAGAAAGATCGGGCATGTTACAAAGTTTACTGGATTTGTCCAAGCAAGAACTGGCTCGATTTAGTCCGTTACATACCCCTGCACGACGTGTCATGCCTGTCCTCAAGTTGATACGACGTAAAGACAATCAGTGGCGACGCGTTCCAGTATAAAAAAGGTGTGTGACCAAGTAGGGTATCAGTGTTTTCGTGCTCCTGAAGACGTCACCCTCCAGAAAACATCCCTCTTCTAAACAACCCCAAGGAAAGATAATGGAAAGGACTGCCACCACGTTTAGTCAAACATGGGGACATGTTATCTGTCCTGTCCAAAGCTTCTCCACCCCTACGAAAAAATCTCATTCAATCAGCTTCCAAAGAGGTCATCGATACCGTGTGCGAATGTTGTTTGAACGTCTTGAAAGGCACGATCCCTTTGTCCAAACACCAAAAACAATGCTTAGGCAAACACTGTCACGTTCTTCGCCAAATGGTTCAAAAGAAAATTCCCCTTCGTCAAAAGAAGAAGATGTTGGTCCAACGTGGAGGAATTTTACCCCTCTTGTTAGGCCCATTGTTGAAAGGAGTCTTGGGAACCATGTTGGGAGGACTGTTGGGAGCAAGATAAAAAGGCCCTCGGAAGTCCCAAGATCTCAGAATCGACCCTTGACAACCCCATGGAAGGACGAAAACTAGCTTTAGTGCCTTACAAACGATGGATGGAATACCATCGTTGGCAAGAACAACGCACCCCGCATTTACCTCCCAATCCCCATTTGAGCGAGATGTCCCAGTTACAACACGAATTGCAGTCCTTGATGGATCGCCAAGATTTGTCCGAAACAGAAAAATCGCAAAAGTACGGTCAACTCTTGCAACGACTGCAACTCTTTCACCAGAAAGCTTTAGACGAAACAGCTCTACCCCCTCTGAATGATTTTAAGACCTTGATGAAAAGTCCAGCACCATCACCAGTACCACCACCACTACCAGTGGCCAAGACAGAAAAAGAAGAAGTAGAAGGGTTTCAAACTCCACCAGAAAAAGTACGCAAGTTAACAACACCACCTACCTCCAGAATTGGATGGATTAAAAAGATGATGACCACCCCTTCTTCATCACAAGTGAAAAAGGAAGTGAAGACAGAAGTGAAGACAGAAGTGAAACAAGAACCGATATCCCCTGTTCTGACATCCTCCTCTTCGACACCTATTGCCGGTCGCACAAGCAAAGCATTGCAATCCAAGAAAGTACCCCAAGAGAAAAAGAGTAGCATCTTCCAAGAGTGGATGCCTTATTAACACACAAACACAAAATGGAAAAAGTGTTAGCCAGCATTTACTACGATCCCTCGCATCCTGCAGGTTACGCAGGAGTTCAAAAATTGTATCGTGCTGCCAAAATGCGACTGAAAAGTCTCCGTTTACCTCAAGTGCAACGATGGTTACAAGAACAAGCTACCTACACTTTACACAAACCAATTCGACGCAAGTTTTCCAGAAGTCGCACCCATGTGGAACGCATCGATCATCAATGGCAAGCCGATTTAGCCGATGTCTCTCATTTGGCCAGCTACAGTCGTGGCTACAAATATTTGTTTTGTGTCATCGACGTCTTTTTCAAATTTGCCTGGGTCGTACCCTTGACTTCCAAATCGAGCAGCGAGTTAGTGCGAACCCTGCAACGAGTGTTGAAACAAAGCGGTCGTCACCCTCTTCGATGGCAAACCGACAAAGGCACCGAATTTCTGAACCAAGCTTTCCAAAAAGAATTAAAGAAACGTGACATTCATTTTTTACCACCGAGAATCCCGAAACCAAAGCCAGCATCGTGGAACGTTTTCAACGCACTTTGAAAGAACGCATGTGGAGATATTTTACGCATCACCACACTCTGAAGTACATCGACATCTTACCGCACCTGGTGCAAGCGTACAACCAATCTTACCATCGAAGCATCGGACGTGCCCCGCAAGAAGTGACTCCCGAGAACGAAGTGTTGGTGTTTGAGCGCCTGTTTGGTACGTCCCCGACGAGGGCTGCCCCCAAGAAAAGTGGAGTGTTGACCGTAGGAGATTGGGTACACATTGGCAAATCCAAACGCACTTTCGACAAAGGTTACTTACCTAACTGGACGACCGAATTGTTTCGTGTCACTGGACGAGTGCATGGCCGTCATCCTGCCGTCTATAATTTGGAAGACATGAACGGAGAAGTGCTCAAAGGAACGTTTTACTTACCCGAGTTACAACGTGTCACCAAAAAAGAAGACGACGTGTACGACATCGAAAGGATTCTCGAACGCAGAACCCGTAAAGTGGGTAAACGATGTGTCAATGAAGTCAAAGTACGTTGGAAAGGATATCCACCCAGTTTTGATTCTTGGATCGACGCTTCGCAAGTCATTGGCTATAAAAAGAAGTGACCATCATGCCCTTTCACACAGACGCAGCTACGTCGACCACTCCTTCACCCAGTTCTTCTCTGCAAGATTTACAGAAACAACCCTTGTGGGTGTGGTGTGGAGAACGTGTGCTTAAAACGCAAATCGTCTTTTTCAGCCAAATCTTCGTGGTGTATTGTGTCATCGGGGCAGCCGTCGCCAATTTAAGTTTGCAACAAGGAGACTAACAATTGTGAACCATTTTATTGAGCAGTTGCATCGGTTACCTGCTTCCCAATCCCTCCCTGAAATTCTCTTCCAACGGGAACCAGGGAACCTTGTGTCCAGCGCAAGTGTCAGTCACCACTCGAACAACAAAAATAACCCCATTTTGAGCGGACACACGCCTCTGACGTCCAGTAACCCCTCGGACAGCCACAGAACTCTGGAATTATGAGTCACCAAAACCAATTTTACTTAACGTTACCCAGTGACAGTTCCATGGAGGTGTTTCCCAACAACACGTTGTGCTGTTACACGGCCAAATTACCTCACACCATCCCATTAGATCACGAAGCCCATTGGGAAGTGGCTTTAGTAGAAATCATTCACCCGACCCATGTCCTCAATGTCCTTCCCAATCAAAATTTTTTTGATGTGGAAGTTCATGACAAACAATTGCAACAGTACTTGGATACCTATGGCAAATATGACAAGAAAACCCCTGGCACAAAAAATCAAAAGTACAAACCTATCACTTGTTCATTCCCCCAGGCTATTATTTTAGTGGTCAACATTTGGTGAGCACCATAACCTCCAGGTTTAATGTCGTGTTTCTGAAAGCTTTGGAAAGTGTCAAAAATAGTGTCACCATGGAATACCACAAAGCAGCTCGTCGCTTCTTGATGAAATTTGACGGGAGTAAAATCGTGTACATTTTATTTTGTCCTGCATTGTTTGACATGTTGGGCGGAGACATGGACATGAGAAAGGCCATGCTCAAGAAAAACGAATTACCAATCATTTACGACAACGAGTCTTTTAGCAAGTTATTTCGTGCCCCGGTAGAACTGAACCAAGGACTGAATTTGATGTTTGTGTACTCCGATGTGGTGGAGTATAACGTGGTGGGACACACCTCTTTGCCTTCATGAGGGCAGACAAAAATGTCTTGCTGCAAACGGGCAAAGACCTTTTGGGTCGACGAGACACACCTATAAATGCCCTGCACGCTACCGAGTCAAGCATTCAGCAAGGACAAGGCAGAAAGAGACGACGAAGAAAACACCCTTTCACCAGACTTCACACGTCTAATGCTAGAAAGGCAAAGAAAAGAAGAACCGTTCGAGACTTAGACGTTTTCGATTATTGACAAAGAGAAAAAATGATGCACCGAGAGTCTTGCGCCTGTTCCAAGTCGGAACTGGATCTGTTTGCCATGCCCCCCACCATGATGACCATGCAAGAATCCCAGTGGGTGGAATTTCATCCCGTCTCCTCTTTGACGGATTCCGCTCCGAGTTTGAAATCAAAGGACAACCCGAAGATTATATTGATCTGAATAGCAGTTACCTGTATTTGAAAGTGAAAGTGATCAAAACGGACAACGCCAATCCAGGAGGTGACGCTAGAGTAGCTCCTGTCAACAATTGCATGCATTCCTTGTTCAGCGAAGTGGACTTGTACTTGAATAACAAACTGTTCAGCAGCAGCATGGATACTTACCCATATCGTGCCTACCTGGAAAATCTCTTGACGTACGAAAAAGAAGCCAAGAATACTCATCTGGATGCTTGCGTGGTATGGAAACCTGACACGGCAGATGTAGCCACGTTTAGCGACACAGTCCTGACAGAAGATGACAATGCTCACAATGTGGGGTTTAACGACCGTCGTAAGAAAATTCTGCAAGGGCGAAGTTTAGAACTGATGGATCGTTTGCATTTGGACATGTGGTTACAAGAAAAGTATTTGCTGAACGGGGTGGATATCCGTCTGAGACTGAATCGTAGCAGTGCCGCTTTCCATTTGATGGCCCATGCCAATGAATACAACACTATTATTCAAGAAGCCCGACTTTATGTGCGTCGTGTGGAAGTGTTACCTAAAGTGGGAAACGACGTCAGTCAGACGTTGAGCAGAACGACCGCCAAGTATCCGATACGACGCGTAGAAGTGAAAACGTTCACCATTCTCGCTGGACAGCGATCTATGATCGAAGATCATCTGTTCCAAAGACAGTTACCCAAGCGTTTGATTGTTGGTATCGTCAGGAATTCATCCTTCAACGGAACCCACGATCAAAATCCTTTTGAGTTTCAACATTGTAATGTGTCCAAGATCGAAGTCAGTCGCGACGGCAAGACCTTGTGTACCCGACCCTTTGAGCCCAACTTTGGTGTCGCGAAGAATTATTTGAGATCGTACTTGTCCCTGTATGAAGCCACCGGACAGTTAGGAACCAACACCAGTCACGGTATTTCGTACGACGATTATGCAGGAGGCTATGCTTTGTGGGGTGTTGATTTCACTCCAGACCAAGGCAGCGACGAGGGACATTTCCACCCTATAAAATCGGGTCAGATTCGTGTGGAACTTCAGTTTGCAAATCCACCTCCAGATCACACAGTGAACGTCCTCCTGTATGCAGAATTTGACAATACCATAGAAATCAACAGTTTGAGAGAAGTCATTCTAGACTATTAGAAGCCATAGAAGACTGTTATCCCTCTTTGCCTAGTGGAGAAACTTTGAAGATGTAATGTGAGGAGACCGGGGAAGAAGAATCTCAAGACAAAGACGAAGAAGTTATCATGATGAAGTCAAGATGGCCAGAACAAGAAGCCCATTTAGTCTCCTGTTTTGCCAAACACTTGGTCGAAAAAATGACGGAATTGATCAAGAAAGATTGCTATGGATGTCAAAACGATCATCCCAGTCAAATTCAACACGATAAATGCCTAATGCTGGGTCAAGAAGAAAAATTGAACGAGTATCTGGACGAAGCTTGGAGTCTCATCTCGGACGAAGTCGTGTTGCATCAGTGGTATAAAGACTTGCGTGAACATTCTTGTCCACCATTAACCACTCAAGAGATCCATCGTATCGAAGCTCTCCTGAATCAGAGTGGGGAGACGAAGCGAAGAAACGGTTATTTGTCAGACATTTTCAAGCAAAAAGTCAGGATCGAATTGATGACTTATTATTACCTGTGAAGAAGAAAAATAAAACACACAAAACATGGATACCTGGGAACTTTATTACCTTTTGAACCACAGTTCGTACACGGCTTCTTTTAATCCTGTCGTCTGTGCTAAAGATGAACTCCCTCATCGCAAACCTTTTGTTACCATTATGCTTATCTTTTGTCTCAAGCTAGGAAACGTAGTGTCCATCAATGTCCTAATGACTTCCAAAAGTGGAAATCACAATTTCATTCACAACGTTGTCAGCCTTGTTCAAAATAATGTGTGAGTTGGATAAAAAATGTTTGTCATTTGAAACAAAATGTTTGATGTTATATTGTTGGATTATTGTTAAAAATGTTAGAGTTGTTTGTTAGTGTTAAGTGATTTTGAATAAAAAAATGTTGTGTTTTGAAAAAATGCCTTGGTCTTTTGTTTGGCTTTAAGAATTTTGATTCATGCTCTTTGACTTCTTACTAACCCTCTCATGGCACTCATTGAACGTTCCGGCTCGAAAACCGTGGAGGGATGTTTTCCTTCACGTCCGCGCTTTGACTTTAAAGCCGGGGTAGCCTCCAGTCTAATCATCCATTGTCGACTCATCCTCCTACGAAAATGTGCTCCAAACTAGCTAAGCTAAACGAAGCCTACGTGAATTTGCATAGGGTCAGACACAGTCTGATACCGAAGCCAGAAGAGATAGAGAATGTGAGAATGCTAAAAGTCACTGAAGACCTGATAGAAGAGCTCTTCAGAGAAGAAGTGAACAGGGAGAAAGAAGAATGGACAGAGAAGTACAGACTTCAGAAACAGCAGAGAGAGCAGCAACAGCAGCAACAGCAGCAGCAGCCTGAACCTGACAGAGGCTTTGTCGACACCAAAGAGTTCTTCTTCTCTATCGTCAGAAAGTCTATCGTCAGAGGACATCGTATTCTTAGAAACTAAAAGATCGCCCTAGCTTCAACTTTGCACAAGCAAAAAAACAGCCCTTTTCAGGGCTACCCAATACTCTAGAAAAGAAATAACAATCCATTTGCCAATGTGTGTATGTAGAGTAGTGTGAATATAAACACTGACTCTTTTTTTATAGTGTGAGTAAATGTGTTTGTGTATATGATTGTGTGTTTGTAAGTGCTCACGTACGTTTGTGTGGATAGTAGATTAAGATGATGTTTTTTGCTGTTTGACGTGTGGGGAGAGTAGATTTGGGGTTTGATTTGATTGCTTTGCGTATGTGGATAGTATATTATTGATTAAATGAATTTTTTTTTGAATAGTGATGGGTAGTATAAAAAAGTCAGTGAGTGTTTCTTTTAAGTCTGCGCGTTGTTTGGTCATGATCTAGGTAAGATCAATTTTGTTTTAGGGAATGTTTTCCTTCACGTCCGCGCTTTTAGTATAAATTGAAACTCGCTCGGCATTCTAGCTACCCTTGTTGATTGATCAACACTTCAGAATGAGCAGAAAGCTAGCAAAACTGTTGAAACTTCATGTGCACCTGGAATATGCCAGGCACATACTAAATGAACTGGCCGCGGAAGCCATTGTAGAAGAGGGAAGGATGAAAGAGGAGGAGAGAAGAAACAAAGAAGAGGAGGAGAGAAGAAGAAAAGAAGAGGAGGAAAAGGAGAGAGAAATGGCAGTCCACAACCACAAGAAGAAAATTTCAGAATCCCAGAGACAGAAAATTGGGATTCTGAAGCCACTTCTCCCGCCTCTGATCTCCCCCAAAAAAGAGTGAAAAGAGACTGGGGAAGAAGATGTGTGTGTGGTGCCAGGCCTGGAAGGTGCCATCATTAACCAGGTGCCATGGAGTTCAAAAACAAACAGCCCTTTTCAGGGCTACCCCAATCTCTAGAAAAGAAATAGTAATCGATTTTTTGCCGATGTGTGTATGTAGAGTAGTGTGAATATAAACACTGACTCTTTTTTTCTTAGTGTGAGGGTATGTGTTTGTGTTTGTGTTTGTGTGTTTGTGTTTGTAAGCGCTCATGTACGTTTGTGTGAATAGTAGATTATGGGTTTGTTTATTGTTTCTTAGCGTATGTGGAGAGTATAGTTTAGGTTTTGTAACCGATCACGTACGTTTGTGTGGATAGTAGATTAGGATTTGAATAAGATTTGATTTTGATGCTTGGCTTGTGTGAATGGTAGATTTTGGTTTGTTTCTTGCTACTTGGCGAATGTGGATAGTAGATCATATGAGATAAGAAAAGTAGGGGACGTTTTCCTTCACGTCCGCGCGTTGTTTGGTCATGATCTAGGTAATATTAATTTTGTTTTAGGGGGATGTTTTCCATCACGTCCGCGCTTTAACTATAAGAACCCACAGTTTTCGTCGTTCAAACCATTCTACAGAGAATAAAAAAGAAGATGGCTTCAAACCAACTTGATAAAATGAAAACATTGCAAGACGTCATGGACAGTTTGGGTATGATGGAGCAAATGTTAATGAGGCTAAACGAGGATCACTATTCTTATAGGCCCCATCGAGTGAAGATGGAGATCAACAATTTAAGAAAAGTAAAGGACATGATCAGTGCTCTGATGAAAGAAATAAAGGAGGAGAAGGAGGATGAAGAGGAAAGGATAAGGATGAGACAATGGAACGAAAAAATTGAAAAGAAGAAGAAAATGAGAAGAGGAAGAAAGAAGAGGAGGAAAAGCCAAAGAAGAGTAAAAGGAGGAAGAAAAGAAAGAAAAGAAGAGAAAAAGTGTAGGACAGAAAATAAGAAGTTGGTGGAGAAATAGAAGAGATTAGAAGAAGAAACCCAAAGGCCCTTTTCAGGGCCACTCCAATCTCTCGAAAAGAGATAGACTTTCAATTGCCTACCCCATTTTTTTATTTCTTTATTTTAAAAAAAAAAATATAGAATCCTCCCTGTTTCAATTTTCGTATGTTCCCATAGACCCATCACGTCGGAACCCTATTAAAATAGGGTCCCGACCCTGTTCCATTTTCCCTTGTCACTCAACAGACCCCAAATTTTTTTTTTCCATGTTCAATTCCCCTTGAGGCTAGAGTGACCCAAGACTTTTCCCCATGTTCAATTCCCCTTAAGGCTAGAATGACCCAAGACTTTTTCCCATGTTAAATTCCCCTTGAGGCTATATTGTCCCACGATTTTTCCCCATGTTAAATTTCCATTGAGGCTAAACGTTTCCAAGGGGTTCTGTAATGCTAATTCCCATTGAGGCTAATGTATCCCACTTAACTACTTAACGTTTATCCTTGATATATATATATATATATATATATATATATATATATATATATATATATATATATATATATATATATATATATATATATATATATATATATATCAAGGATAAACGTCAATGATTTAAATAATTGGCCATTCATACAAGATACAACATACGAGACCTTACGAAAAGAAAAAAAGATCTAAACAAATCTAATAAAGGGTCTTTAAAAGCCATTTTAAATACCATGTGTAACATTTTAACAAGAAAGATAATGGATTTGAAGTATACCTATCACATTATACTCCTACTGTGGTCATTGTTTTTCCCGCATCACTCAAAAAGCAGGTATATATTCAGGCACATGCATCGTACAAACTCCAGACGGAATTTATAAAAACTCGAACGCTCTTTAAAGCAGAATTTCACAAGGCCGCGTGATATGCGAAAACATCAACTGTGCAGACAGTGCGCTAAATGGTCTCTGAATAAACCTGTAACCCCCAATGAGTCGGAATATTTTGGGGTTTCTTGTTGTTGTTTTATTTATTAAAATCGCTGTGTTGATACAATCCAAGAACAGTAATCGAGATCACACTAACCTTTCATTTTCTGTATGTATGGCACTTCATCAGCATAAAATCGACAACCATATACTTGAACATTGGTCTCACATTTTGTTCTTTTATTGCACCTAAACCGATGTAAATGTTTAACGAGTCGTGGATTTAAATGAATTGGATAATCAATAAATTTTGTGATCACGAGTTAAAAGCTACATTCCTCCAATATTATTCATTCGAACTATTTGTTAGCAAACGGACATTCGTTGTTTCAATCAAATATGCGTTCAAATTTCAACTTCACGAGCTCTTAGATTCAATCATTTGAATATCTGGATCTTTATATGAGAGTTTTGACCCCGACGATCTTGTAACCTAACAACTTTTCGACGATGTGTTAGACTTTTAGATATTATCTGTTAAGCTCTTTCTTAAACTAGAATGAAAATAACTCTGAGACCAGCGTGTTGTTTTAAGTAATGAGTCATGATGAACGTTTAAAGGGCTTACTTATAAAATAAACATTTAGCACCGTTTTTGATTATAATAGAACATCACTATTGTGATTCATTTATAGGACGACTGATCAGTGACATGATCCGTTACTATTTTATCTTGTTATAGATATTGCCCTTTATCGACCTAAAATGCATCAATGGATTATGACTATTTAAGGATTTACTATTTTAATAATTCCAACAAAAATTTACAGTGAATTTGCAATTTAAAAAGATTTTGGATAAATTCCTATATTATGCACTATTTTGATATATTTGTTCTTGTTACTGATCGTAAGTGACTTCGCACAATTAGATAATGCAAACATTTAACACATTAACCTAGAGAACAATATAAAATCCCTCAAGATTTGGTTCGATGTGATGAACTGTTGGTCCATACAGATCATGTGCTAATTGTAGACAAGTGTCTCCACAGAATTTGTCTTTCGGAAAGCATAAGGCAGGATCAAAACAAAACGCTATAACTAAATAGTGCGGGAAATCGTTTGAAGGATTTGAATTATTCACAGGACGTGCTTTATGTTTAAAATTAAAAGATAATACAGTAAAACAAAGTTTGATTACACTATGATACACGACACAGCCAAAATAAAAACAAACAAAAAATACTTAAATAAATAAAGAAATTATACATTAGAAGTACAAACTATCAGAATACATTGCTACTTTACATTTCACTCAGTATCAGTCAGATAGTTCTTGCATTTATTCATCTTTGATATGAATTTGCCAGCAGCATAACTTGAGGGTTTCAGTTTCGTTTCATGCCTACGTATATATTATGAATCAAAGTACGTAAACTCGAGTGTATGACCATATGTAAAACGGATACTGGTTATTGGGATAAGATTTTCTTTCTATCTTTGTTATGAAATTGCCGGCATAATAACTTGACAGTTGTAGTTTCGTGTCCTGTTTGAGTCTGTATCGTGAATCAAAGTACCGAAAATCGAGTGTAGAACGATATGTGCAATGGATGCTGGCTGTTGAGATAGCCAAGCAGGATGTTGCCTCATGGTGCATGAAACTTGTGTAGACACTCCCATTTTACATTTCTATTAGTAGCATGATGCTTATAAAGTAACCAACGTGATATTACGTTTTAGTGTATAATTATTACAAGAAACTTGAACCATTTAAACTCCTTTATTAGCCGAACAGAAAAATCACAAAGATTATGAGTCAGTAGCGTTCAGTCAACCGACAGTTCAAGTCCGAAGGAACATCTGATTTATCAACGTCATACTCTTAATAAAACCTTTTCTATCCCTTATTTTAGTTGAAAGAAATAACGAGTATAGGGTAAAACAATAAATGGAAAGAAACGTTTACCCACCCAACCACCTGTACAAATTAAATGATCGATTCCTATACTCATCAGTGTGAAACTTAGTAAGAATTCTCATCAGTATGAAAAGTAGCAGGAATTCTTTGCATCACCTTTATGGATCAATTTAGTCGTAAATAAGTCGGGCATAACTCTGCTGAAATCCATTATTCATAAACATAAATTATAAGAGTACTTACAAGAGTATTGTAACTACTACGAGTGGTTTTGCTTTGTACGAAACAATATGTTTGTGTGTTCTTTTTCATGATTAATATATTAGAGCTCATAAAATCAGTGCCAAACACCCAATGGGTCATGCTGTATGATGCCATTGAATCATATAATATAAATCAACGAGACCTAACATTGACGTGTATATCAATAAAACAATGGGTCTACCCTGTTACAGGTCATTGAGAAAAATTCGGCGATAGGCTATAATTGCAGTTGATGTGTTTCACAATTATTTGTATAGTTTACATTGAGTCAGATTTGTTCCGATTTTAACGTTCTAGGCCCTTTTATATGATTTTATGTCTCCTTATTTGTTATCATTTTCACTTATTTTGATTTATCATGTGTTATTTCTTCCAACAATACAAATATGCTCCATTCACTTTCTCTAGTTCGTTTAAAGATTATTTTTGAATGCCTGACATTTGAGGATTTGAGTTTGATTTGTTTGTTATTTTATTTGATTCCACGTTTCCTCCAATATCATCTCTTTTATTTTATTTCGTTAAATGACGCACAAGTACATTATTATTTGCTTCATGATAGCTAAATTAATTAAAATTTGCAAGATGGCCGATCTGCAAGGGATGCGCACTAACGTTGATAGACGAGATTAGATAAATCCGTTTAGTTAAAGAAACTTATCCCATTTTTGCATACATAGTCAATCGTCGACAACCATCGCATTTCAACCAACCGAAAATTGTATGAAAACGCCTCCACTTGCCAAAATTTCATTCCGTCAGGAAACAAAACCCTGTGCAAGTATAGTCCGACTGAAGCTGTTAGACTTCAATGTGGGCAACAGAGACAACACAGGATATCAAGTACGTGATATATTGTTACAAATGTAGCAATGTCAGTGCGACCGGTGAACACGCTACACACGATTCTGGGAATACACGCCTATATCAGCGTCAGCTCATGACGAATTCGGACAACCCAAATCAACTCATCACGTAATCGGCGCAATAAATAATTCAGAATGAAACGGTATTCATAATTTGTACCAGTTCTATGCTTTGATCACCAATGGTGACATATTCATATTTTATTCATAGTGGTATAAATCCTATGCTTTGATCGACCAGGTGATAGATGAAACATTGAGTTTTGTGTGTAAATTCCAAACATTATACATCCCTGGTGACTCATCCTGGTATCAACCAAAAAAAAGTATAAATTCCATGCGTTGATTCTTGTTTGATTACTCGTTTAATTTACATGTTCTGATTAGCTACAGGTGGTATCCATAGCATTTACTTATATACGTTTTTGTAACTCGGTGGGTATCATTCTGTTACATTAATTGTTAGACGTTATGTTCACGAGTTTGGTGCCAGATTTATTCATCGTTCGATTACAGAAACATATCATTCACGAAATTGCTTTCGGTGTCTTCACTAAAATCTAATCTCAACCGGGATTCATCATCTTACAACAAAATTAAATGTAAGGATCACAAAAATAATACCTTTTGCCGGAATCGATACCGTTGAGTCAGAGTAAGTTGAAATAAGAATTAAATTTATATGGACCATAATTATATTGACCGAGATCTCCAGTCCCCCAATACCGCTTGTCTCATATGCTGGCAGTAAGACGCTGGCTCATCCCTGTCATAAATATCAGGGTCTACGTTTTACACTGCAGGACTAGCAGAGGCAATATTCTTCCTTGCTCTCGGTAGTTGATGTCTGTAACAGATTTTTTACCGAGTATTGTACTGATGTTGAGAGAGAGAGAGAGAGAGAGAGAGAGAGAGAACAAAATAAAGGTGTATTGATGACGATATATCAATACAAATGAACAGATAGTAACCCATTTGTGTACCAGAGGTGGTCTTTCTTTGAAATAGTGAATGTCTCCATAGCGAAATCAAGTACTTTGATTCTAAGTGGCTCACCTTGTCTGAGCTGTGTTGAAATATCGATCTTCAACCGAACATGACAAATTTGAAACATTTTATTATTGTAATGTTACATTGCAGTATCTCTCCATACCGCTCTGCCTCACACTATACGACACGTGTATCTGATATAGTATCTTGTGTTAGAAATTGATTTTATATTTCAAATGATGTACGCTCATGTAACAAACGACGGGGTATTTTATGTATTAGACTCTGCTTGTGTATTTACTGTGGAATGTAAAAGAAATTCAAATAGGTTATGTGTTGTAGTGTGTAAATATAAGCGGACATGATGTCTACCGTGAAAAAAATGGATTTTTTAACGCTGATGATAGGATCCCATAAATTAACGTATAAGTAATTAGTTTACATTAGATAGAAGTATGTGTGTTCAGGCTCATGTATTATGAGCATGATCACCAAAATATTGGTACTGTGGCAAAGTGACAAAATGAAAAAGACGTTTCGGGTCCCATTCGCTAAGACATACTAGATACAAGCATCACTCAACATACCATTTACTAACCTTTTCATATAGAAATGATGTCTGTCAGATATGCATATATAGCAATAATAAGCCTATACTTTTTAGATTGCTATTGACGGGCAGATGAATCTTTTGAAAGTAAATTAAGGTACTGATTTTTTATTTAGGTTTGAACAATACTCGAACCTATCTATTGAAACATATCTTCACATATTATCAAGTTCTTACATAAGACAACCTGAACATTCTTACGAAAAATTTTAATGTCCTAATTTTGAAGATTATCAATAGTCATTCTCAAAACAAACTTTTCGTACGGAGGAGAAATGGATGTTGCAGAGAATTGCTGTCAATTGGGCATTTTCTTTCCACTTAAATAATTTTGTATCTAAAACCCCTTTGTCTAAAACAATCTTGGAATAAATTCAATGCCCAAATAAGTTTATTATGATTGCCTAATCGCCCAATAATCTATTCAGTTTCAGTGTGTACACAGGAAGAGTTACCACGTATAATTCACTTATGTCAAATGAGATTCATGCAATGCAAATATATTAAACCTTCCGTCATCGCATCATATCCCTTTCATGACAAATGAAGCAAATACGGGGCATTTTTGTTTTACTGATTTCGAGATATGAAAAAATGGGTTTAGTATCCCGGCTATCACTTTGACAATCCTGCTTTCATAACTTTCCATCAATGCATTACTAGTGTAATGTTTAACGTCTTTTATTTTCCTTTAAGTGAAGTCAAATTATCAGGAGATACTCCGAAGTGTAATAAAATGATGTATGCTAATTCATAAGGCAGTCTCTTTAAGTTTCAGTTATTGGACATGCTAATGAAGGGGAGGGGCATACTCGATTATTCAAGAGTGGCGTCTAGAGTACATACACTTGCGTCATAAATCTTAGGGAGATATATAAATGTGTTTTCTATTATTTATGATTTAGTTTACAAGTACGTCCCTCATGAACAGAATGGGTTTCTCGTCGACTTTCTTCATTTTGGTCATGTTTAAAAGTCTTCAGGACGGTATGTTTCTATTTTAGTTTTGTTGACTTATGTATTTATTGTTTTGTAACTTTATGATCAGTTAGTGCCTTTGTTGGTTTGTTTTCTTTACCTCTATTTCAAAATATAAATTTGTAGTTAGCTAATTTGCTGGTTAATCTGTTCTTTCGTCACATAGCCATATGCCTAGACGTAATAGACTTTGCTTTATTATGAGTAACCAATTATATAATAAATAATCATCAGCACTGAATGATATAATGTTAGTATATACGCTACAAAAATCAATATTAACTCACGTGTACATAATTGGCCCAAATACCTGAGGCGCAGGTAACAGAGAGATAACGAGAGAGAGAGAGAGAGAGAGAGAGAGAGAGAGAGAGAAAATGAGAAAAGGATAGAGAGGGAACGAAAGAGAGATGTATGTAGTGTAAAAATTGGCAAAAGTTAAGCATGTTTTACTTTCTAACCCATCTTTAGAGTTTGTATCTGGATGTCAATGGCTGAAGGACTATATTTGATTTTTGCCAAATAATAAAGGAAAAAGAAAACAGTTGGCATCAGTTAAAGATTATATCCAAATTTAACAAACGCTTTGAATTTTGAAGGGTGTCATGCACATTGTGAGTGTCCCAATGGCTTCCAGCTTATTGGGAGTGGATGTTACAAGGGAGTAAAACAACCCGCTAGCTGGCCTGAAGCCAAGGTAAATTATTGTATTATTTACGCCTTTAACTCTATTCACTTCGCAACAATTCTCACTCAATGATTTTGGAATGGCATGGCATTTTCTGGTGTGAAAACCGAAGAACCTGAAAGAGAAGAAAGAGCCACCGATATTGGATGGTTGTTATAGGAAAGTGTTATGCATGAGCTGGATATAGAACCTAGGACCTAAGAGGTACTATGGACATGTTACAGATCCTCTTGCATGTTCAGCTTTATCCGAGTTTACTGATAGTTTGTGGTAAATACCAAAAGACAAACACTGAATTGAAACCTCCATTTCCCATGAGGTTTCACTAGAATCCTGTTAAGCGGGATTGTTGGACTAAATATTATTGCACGGTAAAATCTGATCTATGTGAGCTTTACCCACGCAAGATAAAAATGAATACATCCATTTATTTTAGTTCTCTTGACCACATGTATTAATATATTAAACAACAAACAAAGAAAACGAAAAGAAAGCAGACAAAAAGTCATAGACAACAATATTTAGAAACAATTTACATTATTTATATATATTATGGCGAATGTCAACGCTTTTAGATAAGCGGCAGCTTGGACTCATGCGTTTAAAATACCGAAAAGCACAATGTTTGTCATATGTATTTGATTATACAATCAACAAGTGTTCTATCACGAACTAGGTCGGATCTGACCTTTGCGTCGATGACTTTAAACAGTGAGGTAGATATTAGTTTATGCATAAACTATTGTATGTGATGTATTTTTGCACATGTAGAAGAGGGTGCAAGTTATTTCCAGAAAGAAAGTGAATGAAAGGACAAGGTTCTGTATTATTAACTTGTTTGATGAGATTGTAAAATTAGATGTGCATACACCAGCTTACTCTTTCAGACATCGATAGAGTCGAAAGGAAGATAACAGAGCGAAAAGACAGAATTCCCTATTATATGGGTACATAATACAGCGGCATATTTCCCTTATTTGGTTGTGACTGAAACAAAGACAAACGTTGTGTTTGATGCTGGCCACTTTCGTGACTTTGTATTGAACATAAATAATAATAGTGAACCAAACATTTGCTATGTATTTACAGCATAACCTAACTAGCTGGACAAAGTCTGTAGAGTAAACATGCTAAGAAACTGAACAATGAGACATTAGTATATACTACAGAAATGTTTTGAGGCTGCAACCACCATAAACAGAAATACAGCAAATAGAGCTTGCTGCATTAGTGGCAGCCACAAAAAGATGGATGGGGCAAAGAACAAAAATGGCCAGTATCAAAGAAAAGAAAATATCAATATTGATGAAAATTAAACCGATGATTTCTGTAGTGCCGGGGCAGTAGAGCACCCTCATACTCCCCGGTAAGTAGGATATATCCAGCATGTACGGAGGATTGGGAAGAAACTTTAAAACAGATGAGCGTACTTCCAGAGTGCGTTTTTGGTCTTCCGAAGCTGTTAGAGTACCCTCATACGCTCCTGGTGATCGAAAAGACAGGTAAACACAAATATCCGGGTCGAGTGAATGATAACTCAGCAAAGCACGGTCGATGCCCACGGGTCTAGGTCTGTGCAACCCACGAGACCTGAGAGAGAAAAAAGCACGCACGGCAGAATGGCGATCTTAGAAAAAGTGATTGAAGTTTTACAATGCTAAGATCCTTTTGCCTTACCTTATGTATTTCTTAAATGCATTCGATCTACAGCGGCATATTTTCCTATTTGGTTATGACTGAAACCTTGTCTGGCCGCCTTAGTGGCGGCCCCAATTCTGTCACTTTGGAACTTGAAATGGTTAGAGTTAAAGTCACAAAAGCAAAGCGCTGTTCTACGTTCTGTACTAAATTCTACTCTGGAAACTGGTTGCCCATTTTGGTTCATTTTTTTGAGGCTGAAACCGCCGTAAACATGATTGTTATATACTGAGCAGACTCAACCTAAACTATGTATTTACATCAATATAACTTCGAACAAAATACATCAAATAGCGATGCTACCAAATGAAACACTGAGACGAGCGGCATTATAAAAAAGAACGAGAAAGTAAACGCCGTATAAGCATGTAAAAGACTATCTGCTGATGCAACCGCCTAAAAACCAAACAGATGAAGATAGTATATAACAATTATTTACACGGAGGTATGATGGGGTGGAGGTGGGAAAATTACTACCATAAAAGAAAACACGTCCGCACCCCAGAAAGAACTTAGCTCAACTGACGCCAAAGTCCTTAGCAGAGAGAATCCTCCGCACACAGCAGGTGCGAAAGCATTGCGATTGGCTGGGCAGAACACGTGATTAAAAACTTTGAATATATTGGCCCTTGCCAGCGTGTTACACGACAAATCTGGCGGGAAACTGTAGACCTAATTACAGCTCCCATAAATGTCCGTACGCGAGCGTTAATCGATTTTTGCTACCTCTGATCCGTTTATTAATCGATTTTAAATTAAAATCCTCTTCGTTTGGTCTAGCGAACTTGTTTAATAATATTTTTTGGTTCACTAGAGATAAGTATACTAGCATACAATATTTATTTATGTGTTTTGCTCAAACTCTTTCGTTGGTCGTGTATCTTTTATATGTCTGTCTCTGTTTTAAGTATCCCTGCACGTTAATAACCACATTAAATGTCGTATAATTATTTCAAAATAATAATCTAATTATTGTTAAGTCGAATATACCCAGTGATATGACCGGTCACACAGTTGATTAATAATTTCTGTTTTCACTCCGCTTGCCTATTATAGTAGTATTTTTGTCCCATCCAATACACAATCAATCAATTAGTATGTGGTCCAGGCAATCGAGGTTATATTGTGTAATTATGAATTTAGTATGGTATTCAGGGATTCTGTGTAACTTTCTTAAACAAAATATTTAGTGGTTCAGAAATAGCATATGAATGTATTGATAAATGTATGAATTGCTTGTACAAAGTACAGGCAAGAAAAGTATTTTACCATGTAATTTAAAATAATCAAGCAGAATCTAGTACATGGCTATTTTCTCTATAATTACATTTATTTTGTAAGGAATACTGTGAAGTTATGGGAGGCGACCTTGCATCTGTGGCAGATGAATCTGAACAGAAAATTATTTCAAAAATTGTCCAAACAGGCGGTAAGCTAAAATATTTACATTATATAGTATTGATACTAGATTTTTTATTCACAACTCTTTTTTGTTCCTTGCGCATCTTTGTCGCTACGATTACTGTGATTTGAATACATTTTCTATGCAAATTTCAACTATATTATTATAATATGGATTAATTGTCCATCCTAAAATATTTTAAAAAAGTTTATATCATGGGCTGATGCATAACTTTCAAATATGTATATTTTCAATAAGGTTTCAATGATAATGAAATGAGAGAAACATATCGAGCCGAGTTTTGTGTCGTGCTTCAGTCAAATGTGGAAAAATAAGAAATCATTAAAAGCTCCCACAAGGATTTTGTGTAAGGAAGGAGATCAGCAACGCAATAGAGTATTTGTTTGAAATCCACCTACCCTGTAGAAATAAGCTTTACGCCAAGAAAAAAGTAAACTCTTCTATCATTGCTTATAATGTATATCCAGAATGTATGCAATAAACGCCGCTATATGCTCCTTTACTATGGATATGTCATTGTCAACGTTCCGATTCAGGAGGGAGATACTGGATTGATGGAACAAGTTTAATATATCAGAATGAATGGTGGTGGATGCGCAGACATGGAACTAGCACCAAGTTTACATACACTAATTGGGCTCCCGGACAGCCAGAGACGAAGGGGGAGTTTTGTATGGCTGCTTATTCTTCTAACAATGGACAATGGCACGACCAGTGGTGTGTGGACCAATTGTATTATATTTGTTACGCAAGGTAAAGAAAGTTCATAATTACGTATTTATATATCACTACATTATAATCTAAGGTCTTGTCTCATTATAACCATGTTGATGAAATGTATGAACATTAACTTAATGCTTAATGGCCGCGTTTACCTTTATCACATCAAATTCAGAGAGAAATCTCTAACAGGCAATTCAAAACAGTACTGATTTAAAAGATTTAAACATATTCAAACACAGATTCGAATATTAGAGATTGTTTACACCAACACGTTGACATGTTGCGAATATAAATAATGTCGATCTTGACCGTGTCCAACTTGCCGATAGACCATATTGCTCATGTTTATAAACCAGTCTTTACATTTATATGAACTGCCAAAATATAAGATGTAGAGAATGAGTTACTAAGCACATTTTTATAATATATGATATGTTTGTTACTTTGGTAAGTTACTTTGGAATAATGGACCTTTCCATGAAAATCGTATACTTTTTCAGCATGTCTTGATATAAATGAATGATAAAAAAACAATTAGTTAAAATCAATTGAAATAGGTAATACTAATTTTTGCATTTACATTTAAATCAATTTCTCTCTCTCTCTCTCATTTAGTTGATTGATTCAGTTGAAATTAACCACGCATTACTGTCATGTAAAATGTTTCTTATGTTTTAACGGGTGAGAACTACCTACGTTTCTAGAACTAGTCAAATCCCATTGTTTTCCTTTTTCTACAACGCAATATATTTTATATCAGTGCTGCTTTTCTTTCAGACCAACTTTTTAAATACTAGATTACATGCGCTACAACGTCGATGTCCCTCAACTCGAAGATACGTGTCGCTAACGACCGAAAATTTAGTTGGAAATACAACGCTTCAGGGAATCTCTTACTACATATATTCCACGTAAACGTCGATGACAACCAAGTAAATACAAACCAGCCCGCGTATTGACCAGGGATATCTGATTGGAGGGCTTCATTCTTATTATGTGAAATAAAATTCAGAGAACAATTATAACCAAACAGCTTTTTAATTATTTTTTTCCTCGGTATTATATCTTCCCTTTAGTCCCGTAAATAGTGTACTAAGTATAGTGCGAAATCCTTTGCGGTGATATTTTTAAATATATCACGACCACAACGGAATTACATTTGAAATCGATGAAATATTTAATTTTCTTTTTTTCTTCGTATTTTATATACTGAATAATACACGACAGCCTTATAGATTACTTTAGAAACGGAAGCATCTTAGATTTCTTAAGAAACAAAGTAAAGCGAGTTTCAAATCAGTCCTTCCTTTTTATTATCTGGCGGTTCATTAGTTAATTTTTTAATAGTGGATTGGAAATTCTGTTCAGTTGAATCCTAGTGTAGTACTTTACGATTCTCATCCACCGGTGAAAGCTGTAAAGAAGAAAACGAAATATTTCAGGTGGAAATTATTATTTCATACTGTGCTGGACTTCGTTTTAACCGTCTGAGTTGGACTGTATCTGGCCAATACTACTTCTTCAGCTAATATATGCGTGAAATCTACTTCTTTCCGAGATAAATTTATATCTGCTGGACCAAAGACATCTTGTTTCTTATTTATTAATTGTGCATTTAAACAGTTTGAATACATAAATAATTATGAATAGAAACAATTTGTCAGCACAAAGGAGCTGCACATTCATAAAGTTTAATATATTGGCCTTATTTGTTTATACAGTTTACTCATTTGTAATAGGCTATACCGTTGCATGCACCTATAGTCCCGTAAGAAGTGTGAATTTAGTTATATCGCTAGAATTATGTGTTCGAAAAAGTTTGTACTTTAAAGTGGAATTTGCTGTCTATGTTATAATATCGCATTGCTATATTAGAGTGTAAAGAAAGCTATTCCAGTGTTTTAAAATCTTATATTCGAGTCTATTATTGACGAAGAGCCGTATAATGTATGTTTTGATAGATTAATTTGAGTTGTGCATTGAAATCATCAGCCAGCAATTGTTTATTTATCCATGAATACACTACTAATTAAAATATTAAAATAGATGGAGAAAGAAGACATCGACATTTTACTACTAATTGCACAGACATTTTATGTATAAGACGAAAATGGCGAACCAAAGGTCCTAAGGTCAACATTTTAAAGTATCATCTATAGAGATCCAGTTTAATATAATTAATCAATTAGAGTGTAATATTTCTTGGTTAATATAAGCCGATGTCTACACATGTTTCATTTAAGCTGTTATTCTTTTATTCTTTGCGCTTTTATATATATATTAAGCTAATTACCTTTGAAATCTTTCCTGAATAAAATAATTATATCAGCATTGTCTGTTATGAGTTTACCTGTTCGATTTTATATATGGATAAGCTTTCAAGACATACTACTGTATACAGTTTTAATACATTTACTTTGCTTTCCTTTTTTCTTTTAGATTTGAAATATTGGAAAAGCTTGTCATTAAGCTTTTGCTCGATCTAAATGCTGCAAATGGCGTTCAAAGACTTTAATTTTTGTGTACTTCGGGATATCCTTTTCTAACAGTATAGCTTGTCGACTCGTGATATGGTCACGTGAAAAATCAAAATGATAAGGCGCAAAAGGCGCCGGTAGATGTATATGCTTTCAACATTTTGAGATATTCATCAAGAAAGGTTTAATTAGATTTTGGAAACTATGTTTGATGCCCATGTCAGATATTTTGTAATATTTCATAAAAGGAAACCCTTTTTTTAAATCAATGGTGGTATAAAATATGTATGCCTTGAATAATTTGCAGTTTCCATTTTTATAACAAGTCTTTTTTTCGTTTTTGTTTTCCGTGCCTACCAAACTAACGCAGTTAGCACCTTTTACAATCAGAAGCTAAATGGTATCATATTATTTTAGCATCTTTTGATCCGAAATCTGAATGTCAGATAATACTTCTCCAGAGAGTTAAGCAAATATATAGTACCTGTTCTTACCATAATATTTAATGCAGGACACGTAGCCAACTGTGTTATGATGAAACCATGTCAACAAATGTATGAATGTATAAAGAAAATAGTACATACTCTCATATCAGTGATTGTTCTTACAGCCGAGCAATGGATCAAGATATATAAAATGTGCAATGATATTAAAAACAAATTTTCTCCGTTGCTGCATATTGCAGTAAAGACTGATAATATATTCAGAGTATCTTGATAAACATAACTGGCACTTCGCTATTCCACAACTTACCATACGATCTTGGATTAATATATAGTTAATATATAGTCTCAGAAATATAAAACTTAAAAGGCCGGAATATCATTTCGCCGGTATTGTTTTAATGAATTAAAGACTATGCTACATTGTCCAAGATGTTTATGCTTTCTAGAATTGTATAAACGTGTTGAGCAGTTTATGTCGTAAGAAACAATACGAGAATCAATGATGTTTCTTGTCCACGTAAGTGGCCGATCAAATGAATTTCAATCCTGATCAATATGATCACTTGAATCGAGAATTGGAAGTTTGTCTTTCACAGATGTACTGAATGGAAGGGACGGTTAATAATCTAGTATTCATCTGGTATTGTCCCTGAAGCACAGACAAAACTAATATCAGCTTTATTAGCAGCAGATATTGTTCGCAAAATGACTGTTTATTTCTTTCTGACCTGGATCTATTGTGTCTTGAACCAGTTTACTATTTCCAATTGTGCATCTACTTTCACATTTCTCACAGTTTTCTTTCATAATTTTAAACTTCAGTTGTCTTACAACATTGGGCTCAACCTTCTCTGAAAGTGATATAACTGTTCATAAACTGAAGAAACATACGCTTTGGTAACCTTCTTTGCATTTTCAATGTAAGTATGAATTAAACCATATCCCATTTCTGAATGACCATTTTCTAGAAACTTTTGATTAATGCGCGTTCGGTATGTTTTCATTTACTCGAATGCAAACTAGCAATGGTCATAACACAATTTTGCTTTGGTTTCGCCCTCCACAAAATCAGAATAAGAAGTGACTTTCCTTGATGTCGGTGGTTCTGCTCGGAAGAATTAATATACATGATAGGACAGGTCCAGCTTTTGCAAGATCCTTTACATCCTTGTGCCACATCCCATAAAAAGCAGGTTGCATTAGTTGTAGCAGCAACTTTATTTTAATAATTCAAGTCTCCTTCTAAGAAACAAGAAGTTGTCAGGACAGTTTGTAAAGTCAATTTTTAAAACATGTGATCTTTTGTAAGATTTGGCCCTCTTTTCTCTCTTTTTTCATTGCCGGGCCATTTTCTTTCTAGTTTGATGGTAACTATTCTTTTTCTCTTTTCATCCAATTTTCTTCTTATTTTAAGGTGCTAGTATCGATTGCAAATTGTATTTTCAATGGATGGACGAAGACAAATTGCAATCCTTGCAGAAAATGTTTTTGTAAACTTTTTCCTGAACAGTTTATTGCCATCATGTTATCACTTTTCAACGTGAAGTAAATGCATTCATAAGATTGAGTGACAGATTAAACTCAGATTGACAGCATCACTTAGTTCTTCCGGTCTTTTCCAAATCACTGATGGTGATCGGTCCGTCTATTTCTCTCTCTCTCCTTTTACTACTAGCCTTTTCGGGTCATTAACCTCTTAGTTGCGGACTGTGTCCTCTTTCCAAATGCGCAGTCAGTTGTGTAAAGCAATTTTCGGTCTGCCTTTCCAAGCTCTAGATCGATTAACATCAGGAAAAACTCTGTTCTTCTCTGGATACGGATCGCTTGCAGATCCCATGTCCCGTTGACGATTTATAACTGGAAAACAATTTCTGCTCCCCTGGATTCAAGAATTTCTTGCCTTCTCACAGAGACTTAGACTACTTATATCTACGAGGTGATCATCTTAAAACGTTTGAATTTTGTCTGGGAGCAAATCACTCTTTTATGTTAGCCAATCAGGATAACTACTTTACCTGCCAGAATTTTTTTGAACACCATAGAAGTCAGAAAATTATTCCTTTTGTCTGTCTTTACTATTAACTGTTCTGGAAACTCATCTTATGACACCGGTTTCAAATGGACTACACTTCTAAAGATTAATTTCTGTGTATCGAAATTATTCAACAACACTTTACACAGTTACAGTCAACGTAAGGACTATTCAAAGGATCAGTTTCTGAATTTTAGGTTGCTCCATTTGTATGTGAAAATATGAACGAGTGTTTCAGACAAATACTGCACAAGGAGTCATATTGTGAATGAATGCGCATGGATGTTGTTTATTTGTTTGTAAATGTAACAAGATAACCGGGTGGGATATTTCGGATTAACAACAGAACACGTTTTGACGACACAGATGTATGGTTTAATGTGGCGATTTATATGAATAGTGGATTATGAAGATGTGTGCGTATTTATAATCCAAATATTGGATCTATTTAACATAAAAAACGCACAGTTTCAAAGATGGAAAAAATATACAAATAAATTTAGGTCAGTAACCCTAAAACACAGGATAAATGATTTCACAAATGATTCAATAATGGAATGACGAATATAGTTCACTCAAATAGTAAACAATGTAAGCGTTTACACATAGTAAAAAAAATGTATTCGCTCAGGTAGCGAAATTATGTCACTAAACAAGAACGGATATACAATCTATCCTTCCAGTCCTGAATAATACACTGGGTCTTACTAACCCAAAATTAGCATACAGCTAAAAATACATGTGTGGAGATGCACTCCGTCACCCGTGCACCATATCCGCTCCACAGCTCCTCCGAATCAATTTCACAACCAATATAGACTCCGGACCCTCGGAATACTATGATCACTTGAAACCTTAGACCCTCCGGACACTTGAAATATTAGACCCTCCGGACCCCCTGGTCCTTTGACGGCTCTACAGCTGGGTCACTTTAGTCCCTCTGGACACTCCGGACGCTAGACATTAGACGCTCCCGCACCTTAAACGCTCCGGACACACGGACGTTTCTACACTCTGACAACACCGGACACCCCGGATATTCCTACCATCAAAACACTCAGCTGAAAATATACCCGATACAGTGTACTACACTTGATACAGACATAACGTAAGGACGTTATACATGGTAAGGTAAAAAGATTATATTATTATGGCAATTACAAAACAGAGGTTCAATAGTAAACCTAACCCTGCTTGATAAGACAATAGTAAACAATTCTTTTAAAAAATGTAGCTTTACATTACCAATATAAGTCCTGCACTACGTCGCAACAAGAATAAAAAATGCACGCATTATGGTATGTAAAGAAAACTATAACAAACATGCAAAGGCAAATATGGTAATACACTAGTTATCACTTAAAACCCAAAAATTACCTACCCCTACAGCTGGAGTTGTGCGAATCCTTTTAGCAGGCCGCTTGCTGACAAAACCATTAGTATTGTAAAGGTCCTTTACATATAGTAACGTATTTATGCCTTTAGAATTTTCGTTATTCTTTATCAAAGGCACCTTGCACGTGTGGCACAGGACGAATCGTACTCACGATTTCGAAATACATAGACCATATTATAATCACCCTCGGGTATCGTTATACAGAGAAAAAGAAACGAAACCCGAGTACATGTATTTAATTAACAACATTTACACCATTCCGTGACAGTAAAACTCAATTCTGCTTTTCTGATTATGTGAGGTTGTATTATTGAGTCAACTCAGTGCAGTAAGGAAATGAATTTCATCGGGAAATGTACTCTACTTGAAATTCCAGTGCAGCTTCTGTGTGTATCAGGTTTTGCAGGACATGTCGGTCGGATTTGAAGAACTAAGAAAGTACATTTTGAGAAAATGCAAGATGTATAAATGTAAATATATTTATTACCATTTTTATTACCAGTTAAATAAGACACGATTATGCCTTGTTACTTGCACCTCGATGCTGGAGGGATTCCATCTATGACCTGTATCTTACAGTGTGTCTTCAATCGCTAGCCTAACATTGTATCAAAATAGTAACACAGGGAAATTTGAAAAGCACCTGTTATGTGACACTCCATTTACTAAAAGGAAAAAAAAAATACTTTTTCGTCGTCTTGGATTATTGGCTCTGAGGCTCTTAGTTTCCTGTCAAAACCTTCAGTTGCATTGTTCTCTCGAATCTACTAGTTTGACAGACTTGTAAAATGGTACTTCTCTGATAGATATGTGATAGCCCTTGGCCTCGATATTTTTATATGGTATAATTTTTAAACACTGGAGAACATTCCTCATAGTATTAACCATTCTCTTTGAGAAAATATACGAATATTCTTCTAAATAACTGCTTCAATTATCAGAACGGTATTTTCAATTTTGACGTTTCTCACGTTTATTGTTGACATTGCAAATATCAAGTTCATTCGTTTGCTTCTTTGAAAGTTTTGTTACTGAACAGCTGCTTTAGTTCATGTACAAACAAAGCGTCTACTACACGATTGTACATGGTTTGTTTACAAAACAGTTCTTAATACACTATATTATCTTTAGGCACACGTGGAATGCACATGCGTGACATATGAAGGTTTTCAGTATTGTAAGATGTTGCACAATTCTGACAGTGTAAAGTTAACGGAGACAAAATTGATCACAAAATAAGATCGATTTCAGAGACATTTTTGTAATCAAAAGTTGTTCCTTCTATTGATATATGTTTTCTTGCATTTATTCATATTTTCTGTAAACTTCTTTTTTCATTGGTTGTCTTTTTATGTGCTTTCCTCGCCTTTTTCATTTTAAATCTATAATGTTCAGGTGCTGTTTCTTTATAATTTTCTCTCTTCCAACTAATTTCCCTTTTATGTTATAATCTGTTAATATATGGTCATCTGTATTAGAGGAAACATCTTAATTGCATGTGGCATAGCCGCCGTCACTTTGCATGTTTATACTGACACTGGGTAGCCGGAATATGACACATTGATGGAAGGAAGTCTCTGTCTCTGTTCTTGTTAGTGCTTCTCTTTGCTAATGTGCTATTTTGCCTTTTGAGGCGCGTTTCCATTTTAGTGTTATATCACGTGCTTCAGCAACTGAATCATCTGAACTAAAGAAGTTTAGCTTTCGCTTACTTGTATTTTATTCTTTAAGAGCACAAATTTGGTTCATAATGTTTTTGTTCTTTGGTTAGCAGACAATGTCGGTATGAAATCAGTAACTGAAGAATCAATCACCTTTATTTTTACACCTCCCTTTCAGAACGCAGTGATTTTAAAGTTACTGAAACTTCGACAATTTTAGGTTGATTAAGATTATATCTCACGTGCCTCTAGTAGCTTGATCAATAACATTACTTAAATGACCACTTTGCTCAATATAGGCAACTTAATACGTACTACTGCTGCTTGACATTTGTTGGTTGTTATCACCTTGGCCAAAGGTTTCATTAATTGTGCAATGTTATATAACAGCTTTGTCTACATCCACCCTCATGTGTTTGCTCCATACCATATTCATCTGTTTCTTCAGATAATTGCTGGTCTTTTATACTTACTTTTCTGTCCTGCTCATAAACATTTTGGTCTGAATTAGTGTCATCATTCCTTCTGTTTGTTCGATGAAGCTTTTTTTAATTCTACACGAGGAAAACCAGTTTCTGATTCAATATTCATGTCATTTGCACTATGATATGGCCTTGCATATTTTCAAGTAGAATGGCTTTACTTTCTTCAAATGTTTCTAGATCCATGGCTCGTACAACCTGCATTTGAATCTGGACAGGTTTTTGTGATGTTCGCATGAGTGTCAGCTTTTGCCATTTGTTCCCTATGGATTTGTTTCTTTTCTGGTGTATGGTACATTTTATTTCAGCTTGAATACAACTTAACATTTCATCTGACCAGTCGGACCAATCACTTTAAAATACCTATTGATCAATCGACAGGAAATCAAATCTGTTTTCAGACGTGAATGTAGATTGATAATAAAGTCAGTAAACCACATCTTAATTTCAAGAAATATGGGCCTTTGAATTGAATTGCAATCTTAATTTATTGTTGGTAAAACTGATTAACTACTATTTTATTCAGGACAATCTATTACATCAAAACAAATGGTATTTAAGACGGAATTGAAAGGCACAAAACATATGAACCAAAAATTGCTGAGAACATACTGGTAAAATTTTACGATTGCTTGAAATATAATAGCTTCACGAGCATTTATAATGCATACACTTGACGTAAAGATAACCTCCTTCAAATGTATTTTCTTTTATTTATTTTTGTCATTTTTGTAATAAACCCAAGTTAAACTTAATATTTTCATTTTCTTAACATGTTTGATAAAAATAGTTAAAGTTGGTTAAACTGTACAAAACTTTAAATCTCCTTTACGTGGAAAATTATGTACGCTAAATCTTGTTTAGATCCATCAAAATTTGCCTTATTTCGCCATGAAAAGTCGTACCGTATTTCTTGTTTTCTTTAATAAATGCCTTTTATCCTTTTCATTGTAGCAAATATCAACATAAAATGTGCAATAGTTTTATTTTCTGTAGTTCAAACTGATTGATTTACTTATTTATTGTTGTCAACATATCAGAAGAAACGAATCCATTTATAACAGCACATTTTGAAATCTCTGGACAGTAGAAATTGAATAGCTTGTATTTATAGATATTCAGAGAGTGGACCTCTTAACATGTCCTGTAGAATTTCTTTTACATGCATGTGTTTCTTTAGTTTATTTCCATGTTTGCATGTATCATGGAATGTTTGTTCTTTTCGTCAGACATATCTAAATCAATATCTCTGATATCAAGCAATAAATAATCATATGTTCCAAATTTCTGATTTTTGTAGAGGTGTTTGCAAAATTTGCTTGGAGCGTGACCAACACATTTCCTTGTAGATATATTTGCCAATAATATTAACCTTATACAATAACATACCTTTGCGGCTTTTCGACCTGAAGTGGATGCAACAAAACATCATTTTCTTCATTAAGCATCAACTGATAAAAATCAAGTTTTGTCTTTTGTTGAACCAAATTTTACAATAATATAACATTTCTTGCTTTGCAGTCTACAGTGTTGTAAATTATGTTGATAGTTATACTTCCTATGTTCCAGTGAAGTTCAAATATAGTTTATGCTATGTAAAACGGATATGAAATATATAAGCCTTTATTATACCCTATACTCTGATTGCCATCACAGATGCTCTATATTCGACCCTAATTCAACAATACCACATTGCCACAATGCGTTGGGACATATTTTGAAATATTTGGGGCGTTTGGTTATCCAGGAAAGAAATACAAGTAACTGTAATGGATTCCATTAAAAACTATTTCGTTCTGTATCTATACATTTCTCTTTCCTTTTTCTCATTCCATTATATCCGGTTTAAAATACATAGTGCCCGTACTCAATTGACAATGTGTCTCTCATTTATATTGAATCTATATTACTTTGTTCTCTTTCATTTGTATAGATAAATAATCAATAACATACTACATTGCCATTAACAGCGGCAATGTTGCATCGTCCATTGTCTTGTGCATTATTATCCTTCATTGCATATTAAAGCAAACTTGAATGTCATGTGAGTGTCACCTCTTCAAGAATAAAGTAGAAGAATATTACGGTACATATAAACACTAACAACAAACACTGATATATGTACTTTTGGAGCGATTTCAGGGCATAAAACGTGCAGGACAAAATCATTATGAACTGAACATGACCTTTGGTCGGTAAATTAGCTCAAACAAGGTTACGCTATTTTACCCAGACCACTGACGTTAAACTATAAGTTCTTTTATTTTTTATTTGTTATCTCTCTCTCAGTTCTTTTGGACTTGCCTACTGGCAGTAACTTGCAAACTTGAGTTTGCACGAACTGCGTTTGAGCGTGTAAATCCTTCTCTATATATAGGGCAGCTTAACGAAGATTTTCCAATTTTTGAAAAATAAAGAAACCAAATGCACAGCTTGACTAACGGCTGTTGTCTGCGAATATGGAAGAATTGTTGCAGCACAGTACACGATATGGTCCATAGCAATCACACTACCTTGAATCTGGATAGTAAACTTGGAACAAAAGACGGAAAACAAAAAGATAGGGACGCTCCTTAAGGCGTGTATATTCACACCTAAGATGTTTGAGTCTATCTCACTCAATCTCCAACGCTCAACTTTCATAAATCGTGTTAGATTGTGAAGTAATGAATAATCTTGTATACTATCAAATGCACAGAGATAACTCGATAAGGAAATTTGAAATAGTAGTGCTTAAGAGTTTTAAAAATATAAAACTACTGCACTGACCACGCCTAATGTTGAACATCGAATATTAGTGATTCTTGACACCAAACTGTGAATGTAAAGAATGTCGATCTTGACTGTGTCCAACTTGCTGATAGACCGTTTTCTCATGTGGAGGCATATAAACCGGTCTACACATTGATATGTACTTTCAAAATGTAACATGCCAAGAAAGTGTTACTAAACATATTCTTGTTATATCTAATATATTTGTTACTTTTGGTCGGTTACATTGGGGGTAAAGGAAATTTCCATGAAATCGAACACTTTTTAAACTTGTTATGTTATAGCAAGATTATTTGAAAATGAACTTAACTAAAATCGTTATTACTGATGATGTATTCACTGTTGAATTAAATATATTGTGGGGAACTTTCTCTGTCTCTATTACTCTTATTATTACATTGCGTGTCTTGTTTCAGTTGAAATTAACCACGCATTGCTGTCATATAAAATAATATTTGTGTTTTATACTGAGAGAACTATCTACATTACAAGAACTTATGTGAAATAATTGTGTTCTTCTTTATAACTCACGATATCTTTTAAATTAACACTGCGTTTTAGTTTCAGGAATACATCGAACAGACGAAATAATACTTAACAGCGTCGATGCTCTTCAACTCGAAGGAGACATACATCGTTTATTGCCAAGAATTTATTTTGGAGATATTATGTTTTAGAGAATCTTCAGCAACACAAATTCCACGAATGACTTCTAAGCAAATATAGTCCAGCCGTAAAGTAGCACATCCAAACGTAGCTGTAAACCTGAATGGCCAGGGATTTGTAAATGGAAGGCTGTACTCTTATTCTGTGTATTAGAATTTACAGAACAACCACGATAAAAAAATCATTCTAATTCGTGGTGTTATATTTAGCCTTTCGTCTCGTAGATATGGTATCAAATTGTGTGCGAAATCCTTTGCGATAATATTTGTTAATATTTTACAGCAGCAATGTTATCACATTAACAATCGAAGAAAGCTTTCCTTTTTTTACATCCTTTAAACTTTCCACCATAAAAACTCAATTCAAAAGTCAAACCTCATATAGCATGATACGGGGCATTAATTTCTTTCATCAAAATGAAATTATTAAGCAGTTAAAATGTTTTACACCAGAAAAGTTGTAATAATTTATGTGATAGGGTTCGGACTCTCCGCTCGGGGGAAAAGACTCCTGGAACCGTTTTCGATCTCTGTAGCATTGGTAAATTAGTTGTGAATTAAATGTGTGAAGATACAGTCAGCTGACAGGTTCTGATGACTACAATTTACTTGCACAGTTTTGCTAATGTCTTTTTGGGAGAAGTGGTATCTCGGTGGAGCCGCAATCTCATGACTACAAAACTGTGACTTTTGCAGCGTGTAAAGTAAAGTGTGAAATTAGGCTACAAGTCGTGGTTCGACTGACCCATGGACATAGTAGGAAAATGGTTCCCTGTATTTGGTGTCTGAGTTGCGATTTGTATTTTATGTTATTTAAGTACTGAAGTGATGTTAAGGAAATTTAAAAAGGACAAGCCATGCAGTTGAGAGATTGGCATGAAACTGTAAATTTTGATGCAAATGTGAAATTTGGATATTTGTGGTCATTGATTGATTAAAGGAAAATTATTTAAAGTCTTGTCTCGTTATTGGAAAGTTGACAACGGTTGTTGTCAAGACGTTTTTGGAAATAAGGGGAAAACAAGGGACTTCGAGCCGAACCCACCCGTGTGTTTGATTCGCACAGTAAAGAGACCTCTTTGCATATAACATTACTCTCAAGACAAGATTATTGTCATTCATCTCTGTTTTGTCTCAGTATCTACAGAAACTTCAACACTTCAAATGCTGCTCGGGTCATCCTTAGAGCAAGAAGAACTGAGCACACCTCTATCCCCTGCTCATTAACCTTTACTAGCTACTTGTTCGATCCATCATCAAACACCAACTCTGTTCGCTACGCTACATTTCAGTGACTGGCTCCATTCCATTGTAAAATACATGGATGACATGTAACAAGCTGCAGATGAATGACGATAAAACTGAAGCCATTCTGATCACCACGGAAAACGACCTATTCCACATCAATTACCTCAAACAATTCGTGCCAGCAATACAACAATAAATTCAAACAGTACAAAACCTGTGTCACTCTTGACAGTACTCTTTTATTACACCAACATCAACTTATACAACACTATCTCTGGAGCTGAAACATATCACTCTATTCGCAGTTTTCTTTTGGTTGATGCCGCTAAAACGCTAGTTTGTTCCTTACTACTTTCAAGACTGAACTATTGTAATTCACTTCTGTCTGGTTCGTCTCAGTATCTACTGATGAAACTTCAAAAAGTTTAAAACACAGCTGCTCGGATTAACATTAAGGTACGAAGAACCGAGCACACATCCCCTTGCTCTGTAACCATCACTGCTACCAGTTGAAACCAGAATCAAACACGAAATCTGTTCACATTTCGTTGACTGGCTCCAATCCAATCTGACCACACCCACGTGCGCACATCATCTAGAAACTTCGTATTCTCATTGTTCCCACTGTTACAGAGGAAGTCATATGGACAACGTTCTTTTACGTACCAGAGCCCATGGGCGTGAAACTAATTGTCTATTGATCTTAAACACAGGGACACTGTGCTCGAGTGCTCTTTAAGTTACCTATTTCGACTGCAAGAACAGACTGAAAAACTTGGTAATGTTCATTTCCATAATTTTTGTCAGCATATTTTCGTTTTGTAATTTCATAGTGTTTGTTTTTTTACTTTTTGTTGTTTTATATGTTTTTATGTGTTATCTAATATTGTAAAGCGCTTAGAGCTTGTAAAAATTAGGCACTGTACTAAGTCGACATTATTATTATTATTAGTATTATTATTATTATTACCGCTGGTTGCCTTATGGTTAGATTGTGCGCCTCAGATGCGGGAGGAAGCGGGTTCGCTCCCCGGCCGAGTTATACCAAAGACTTTAAAAACTAACTACTACTAACAGCTGCCTCGCTAGGTGCTCAACATTAAGATGTAAGTGTTAGGACTGGTCAGCCTGGTGTTAGGATAATGTGACTGGGTGGGGCATGATGCTACATGTCTGCGGCAAGATGACCCAGTGCTAGACATCATTATAAATTGTCACACTGCAGATATCGATATAACTGAAAGATATTTAAAGCTAAGTTAAAACTGCAAATCACACATGCACATATTATTATTATTATTATTATTATTATTATTATTATTATTAACATTAGGTAACACAATTTTTGTTCCTGGGTAGTAAGTGTTATTTCACAGTTGCTTATCCCTAAAAAGTGTAGAAAATAGCTATCATTACCCACAAACATTGCTTTTGTGACCAGGACAGTGCTATTTTGAAATATACCTATTTGCAATGAGAAAACGGGCGAATTTGTGTCTTTTCGTGCACATGAAGTCAGACAAAAACAACATATGAATCAAAAGTAACATGTATTTATCCTAAAGTAATACAAAAATGGCCACAAAAGATTTAGAAGTGAGTAGTTTTTCGAGATCTACGATTATACTGTACAGCACCTTCATGAATCAGCCCCCAAATGTATGTTCTCGTTATACTGTCCTTGCTAGACACGTCCAAAGTCCAGTATATCCTGGTGGAAGCGCTCGCCCTGCTCCTCCGAGTAGGCTCGCATGTTCTCCTTGAATTTATCAAGATGAGCACCAAGGATATGGACTTTGAGTGACATCCTGCAGCCCACTGTGTCGTAGTTCTCCAGAGTCTTAACCAGCTTTACATAGTTTTCAGCCTTGTGACTGCCCAGGAAGCCCCGAACCACTGCGACAAAACTGTTCCAAGCCGCTTTCTACTTACTAGTGAGCTCCTCGGGGAAGTCATTGCACTCCAGGATCTTCTTTATATGTGGTCTGACGAGGACACCGGCTTTGACCTTTGCCTTATACAGCTTAGGGAAGAAGCCTTGAAGGTATTTGAAGGCTGCCGACTCCTTATCTAGAGCTCTGACAAATTGTTCCATAAGGCTCAGTTTGATGTGCAGTGGTGGCATCAGCACCTTCCGGGAGTCCACCAATGTCTCCCATTTGACATTGTTCCTCCCCACATAGAACTCGGTCCGCTGTGGACAGTCCCGCCTGTGGTAGTGCGCCTTGGTGTCTCTGCTGTCCCAAAGCCAAATATAGCAGGGAAACGTGGTAAAACCGCATTTGAGACCCATCAGAAATGCCACCATTTTGAAGTCTCCGATGACCTACCAGCCGTACTCATCGTATTTCAAGGCGTCCATCAACGTCTTGATGCTATTGTAATCCTCTCTGAGAAAGAGACCGGTACTTGTTCCCATTATGGAGCAGCACGGCATTGAGGTTCCTGGATGAGTTCTCAATCAAGAGGCGCCACTCATTCTGGTTACAGGCGATTCCGATTGCCTCTAATTGACTGGTCACATTGTGGCAGAAGCAGAGCCCATCTTGACGGGTGAAGAAGCTGGAGAAAGCTTGGTGACGCTTCCTCTGATCTGCGACTTGCACACTTTCGTCCAACAAGTTCCACCCTTTGAGCCTAGATGTCAAAAGCTCGGCATTTGATATGGTGTGACCAAGATCTCTGATAAAGTCGATGAGGTCTTTTTAGTTGAGGTAGTATGGGTTTCTCTCCTCAGCTCCACCTCTGAAATTGTCATCTGGATCTAAAACGTTTTTCTCGTTCTCTGACTTGCTGCTCTCTTCTAAAGACGGCTGATCTCTCTCTGGATGAATGTGCACGGGGAGCTTAGGGCATTGTGGCACCGGGGCAATGGATGAAGGAAAATCTGGATACTTGATTGCAGGTGCATTCCTGCTAGTCCACCGTTAGGATGCAGTGGGTTCGCGCAAAATTCTTGGGATAGCAAACTTCATGGCTCTCTTTTCCCCTCTGTACTATCCTACAAAAGTACATTTATTTCACCCATGACCAATGTGCGAGAGATTCTAGCAACATTTTTCATATATGATGTATTTTTTCTATGACATTGAAAATTGTTAAACATTTCAAAATTAAAAACGTTTACAATTTTAAAAATTATAACAAATTTTTTAACATAAAATTCCGAGTAACAGCTGTCCATCTTACCTTCCAGTTTACTTGCAGTGCTCGCAGGTGAAATGAGGTGCCCGGGGTTTGTCTTGATCCCCGATAGGCATGTCGAAATATGTCTTATAGGCCTCACACATCTTAGCAGATGCTTCCACAGAGTACGTTTTCGCTCTTGTCTTGCTAAATTGGCTACAGACATAGCAAAATGAGTCTTCCGGATGCTTGCAGCCTCTTGATGCCATCTCAGAAAAATGCAGATATGTATCCACTTAGGCAGCGGAAACTTAACTGAACTGGTGGGCTTAAAGCCCCTGTATTTATACTACTATTTATAGTACTGGAAAGTTCAAAAAAGTTCTAGAAGTTACTCCAAGTTTACTCAGCACTGAATCTATCTGGAATGTTCTGGAAAATAGGTAAATTTCAGAATATCACTGTCCTGGTCATAAAAGCAAAGTTTGCGGGGAATAATAGCCATTTTCTATACTTTTGAGGCATAAGCAATTAGGAAATAATACTTACTACCAGGAACAAAAAATTGTTACACGGTGTAATTCACGTGGACACAGGTGGAATGCCAGTGATCTGCAAATGCTAGCACCTTGGAACACTTCGCTACCCGGAGACTGGATATAATTAGGGATAGTCTGTAGATACGAATAGGGGCTTTCAAACTGATACTGCGCATGTGAGTTGGGTGGGTTTGTTTAGTTTGAAAATCACTCTGAAATTTGTGATCAACGACACTTTTTTATCAATACATGTCGAATGGCTGTTGATAATGAAGATCTTGTGTCCTGCTCTAAGGCATAAGAGATTGGTCCATGAAACACAATAAAAAACTATAAGGAAGCGAAAAGAAAATGACCGACCAAGGTAAATAACTGTGAAAACATAAACCCATTAACAAATGGAATATTAATATTACAATTACGTTAAATTGTTTATTTACAAAAATATTATCAGGGAATGGCGTGTATTCCCCTGAGGAGCATCCATTAAGATGACGCGAAAGCGCTTGAAGGAATAAAGCATGGATATTTTTCTCATCTTCTGTTACATAAACTAATTATATATATATATATATATATATATATATATATATATATATATATATATATATATATATATATATATATATATATATATATATATATATGTGTGTGTGTGTGTGTGTGCGTGTGTGTGTGTGTGTGTGTGTGTGTGTGTGTGTGTGATTCCTGGCTCTATGTTTACTCTACTGGAACCTTCACATGACAACATGGAGGGGAGGGACAAAGATGGGGAGCGAGGAGATATGTTTCACAAACAGTCTAGTGTAAAAAGCGTTTTGTCCATAAATGGAAATGCTGATATTTTGCTTTGTGTTTAATGGAAAATAAAGCTAGTCTTTGATATTCTCCACTCAAGTATTGATCATTATTATTATTATTATTATTATTATTGTTTTTGTTGTTGTTGTTGTTGTTGTACTCGTGGCGGTGATACCGCTGTTGCTAATGATGTTGATAATGTTGTTGGCAGTTGTAATACTAATAGAAATATTGATGGTGGTGGCAGTGGTTGTAGTTTTTTTTTACTGGTTTTGTTTCTAATCTTACAGAAGTTTTTCTTACTGTTGTATATCCTATTGAAGTACAATTAAAATCCTTTCTCTGTGAATTTCCTGTTTTATTTCTTCTTGTTTATGTCATAATGATTAAGAACAAAAACTACGGATAACTGTTGAGTATTAGAAATATAAATTCTATACATCGTCATTAAGAATAAAAACCACGACTAATGGTGTTATATTCCTTCCCAATTACGAGTTAACAGAAGGAACATTACCGGTAATTGTAAACGTTACGTTCCGATGGACATGAATAACGTCATAAACATCCAACGTCATGACGTTGCTAAAGGCGACTTCCCCAGTTACAGTTGACATTTCCTATGTGTCATTCACAGCGAACAGACGTGTCTCATCCGCTCTGATAATCTTTTGTTGATGTTATTGGCCATACTACACAAATTGATACGGCTATTTTACTGCATTTCGCACTAGGCTGCCGGGAGAGAATTATGTAAGTTTTATGCACTTCGCTTCCATTTTCTAATAACAATATTGAGAAAGAAACTGTCGTATGCATATTAGTATGTTATAATAGGAGTGGAGCATGGATGTAGCGACATAACTTGGGAAAGGTATGTGTCTATGTATAGGGTATATATGACACGTGAGCACCATACTGGTTATGTGGTACTAATTCACAGTTAAATTAACAATGACAAGAATTTAGTATTGCAAGAGAACTTAAGCAAAGTAGATCCTTCCATATCTATGAAAATATGTAACAGCACAATTTAAATGACAAATGGGAAAGATCTTTTAAAAGGTTAACATAACATGGTTAACATAACATATTGGTGCTGGTAATGATTAAATTGTAAACTCGGCATACAAACTTCAACTTTTCATTTACAAAATGCAATCCGATCCTTTCTATGTACATTAATTTAAATTCAATAATGTTACAACGTAAACACAGGATTTCATAAAGCTGTCAGGTATAGCAGATCTAGCAGAGAGTAAAAAATGCTCATGAGAACTGAGTTTGTTCATTTGCATTTATTTATTTATGTATTTCTTGTTTCCAGATGAGTATCATTATGTCAAAGATTGCAAAAACAGCAGAGATGATCAATATTAAAAATTAATGGTGAGTATTGGTATACAGTGTTGTATTGAAAATCCGATTACCGGTATGGGCATACAGTGTTGTATTGAAAATCCGACTAACGGTGAGTATTGATTTACAGTGTGGTATCAGAAATCATTTTAATGTTGATCATTGTTATACAGGGTAGTAATACAAATCCAGTTAAGGTAAATATTGGTATACAGTGTGGTATTGACAATCCGACTAACTGTGAGTATTGATATACAGTGTAGTATTGAAAATTCGATTAGCGATGAGTATTGGTACACAGTGTAATATTGAAAATCCGATTCACGGTTAGTATTGGTATGCATTGTAGAATTGAAAATCTGATCGAATCCAATTGAAAATCTGATAGAATCGAATTCGATTGAAGTTACGGATCAATTCAATTGTTGAATATGCGGGGTAATTTCTTTTTATTGATCTTCAATACCCCCATTAAGTCGGATTAACGAAACTGAGTTGTATTTTGTTTTGGAATATGATCTGAATTCACCTAAAATCCCTAAAATGAGTAAAAAAGCAATGTATGAAAATTTGCACAAGACAACAAAATTGAAAAGTTGCTATTATTGGGACTAAAATGCTTAATTTAATTCGAGGAATAAGTAATTCTTAACTCAAGAACATTTCTGATGTTATAATTATTGCTGAAATTTCAATATTTTCTCTATTTTAATTTATCAGGATCTGAAGAAAGAATTTAATAAATATTTCTTATTTGAAATGCTTGACACGTGTATATACTTATAAAAACGTGTGATAGCATTTCCCGTCATTCAGAGCGAACAGAGGTATCTTTGTAGCAATTGTTGCCAATTTAATTAAACATACTTCACAAATGGATACATTTCTAGTACCGAATACTGCATCAGGCTGACGAGAGAAAATTATGCAACTTTTATGGTGCTTGTTTGAATTTCTACTGAAAGTATTAAGAATGAAACGTGTCAAAGATTTACTTGCCTATTGTAATAGGAGGGGGTGATGCAGGTGTGGACGAAAAAACTCCTACGTACGTCTAGGTTTTCCCTCTTTTAAATGAGGTTTTTCAGGATTGTCTTTCGATAGTTAACACAATCTCGACTTGACCATTTGTGACATTTTATGTCAAAGAGATAAGAAAGAAAAAAGGCAAAATTAAATTATGAAAATGTATAGTGTCATCCCTAATTTTAACTGCTAAAATTAATAATACAAATGTGCACAGAACTATTTCATGCCAAACTTTGATAGTGTCCGACCTGTTTGTGGTGACAGAATAAATTCAATGTTTTATAAATAATCATAGATGTTTGTCGTGTACACACTCTGTAACGTCCCCGTTAAGCAATATCTTTACATTGATCAGCTTGGCGGACACGTATGCCCATTCAAAGCAGAAAAATAAACCAGCCTAGTATTGATAAAACTTACATGACTTCCCAAGGTCAATCTAATATTTTTGTCTTGATTGTAATTGAAACTAAGTAAATTCTTCATAAATCGTTTTAACATATGTTTTCCGAAACGTAAAATTCCCATGACAGGACTTCCGCTCTCAAATATTCGAATTTGGCAAATCAAGCTCTTCATTTCTGAAGGTAACTAAATATTGCTTGTTGTGCACAGTTCCATCATTCCGAAATAGAAGCGATCTTTTTAGAAAAAAGACTGAACACCTTTATTATATTGCAAAATAGTTTTCGTTACAGATAGGTATTCATTTTCTTGCACTCCTTCTTGATTGAATTATTATTAATATCCACTTTCGGTGAATTTCTTCATTAAATTTTTCTTCTTTATATCATAATCATTAAGAAAAACATCCAAGGACAAATGTGCTAAACACGAATGATATACAAACCACGGCTAATTGTGTGAAAATGTGTTCCCATGTACTAATGATAGAAAGAACAGTACATCTAAGCGTCATCATTAAGAATACAAACCACGGCTAATTGTGTGCAAATGTGTTCCCATGTACTAATGATAGAAAGAACAGTAACGCTAAACAATACGTTACGATGAGCATGTTTAACGTCATAAACATCAAACGTCATGACGTTGCTAAATTCTACTTATAGGTTACTGCATTTGTATAAGAAAATATGAACGAGTTTTTTGGATGGAATACTGCACGACCTTGGGAGTGCAGTATCCATCCTACAAAACGAGTTCATATTTTCCCATACAAATGCAGCAACCCCTTTTTATTATATGCTCATTTTCTTATTCTACCTGATGCTTAATTATATTAGCAAAATACACTACAAGAAACAAAGTAACTGAATGCATGCCGTATTCCAAACTACATACACAAGCCCAGATTCATAATTACACAAAGCAACAGTATTAATGCGCACATACCTCCGCCCAGATAAATTTGAACTTGTCGCGCGCTAGACATAAGTTTCGAAAGAAAATGGCGTTTTTGTCTACTTAAAATTGAAATTTGGAGTCATATTGTGTATGAATGCGCATAGCAACAACTTTTCCATTTGATCTGGAATTAATAGAATCAGGTATTTTTGTCGATTCTACGAAATTTCGTGATTATGGACTGGATTTGTATGTGACAATTCCACATGAAAAAAAATACATGGGATTGAAGAAGCTAGGGAGAAACGTGATGACATCTGCAAATGTGTTTCTGTTTCTGTCATTGAATGTTTGGAATCATAATGTGGGAAAAATATGAAGTATTTCAACTGCAATTATCAAAAAGACGCTATTGAATATAATGTTTATTTCATTTATTTCATTTTGAGTGAAGTAAAAAAGATGTAATTGCACTTGGAATATAGTTGAAATTACAGTACAATTTCGAAATGTGTAATCAAGCTTGAGAACTCATGACATGGCTCATGTAATTCGGATTTGCAGAACTAAGAAAGTACAGTTTTTGCCATTCCTATTATCAGCTAAATGAGACAGATTATGTCTTTATAACTTGCATGTTATTTGTAGGTACCAAACAATTTTATGAACGAGAGTACATGACTTGCTTAGAAAGTGGTTCCTAATACACTATTGGGCACACGTGTCAATTATTAAATGCTCATTTTTTTTCCTGTTAACTTTACATTGTCAGAATCGTGCATTATTACCCGATGCTAAACCCGCGCGCCAATGCACATATAGCATTCACGTGCATAAAGGAACTACTTTGTATTGTAAACAAATAATGGACGCAGACGCCAGCACTTTTCATTTGTAAACAAATCATGTACACCCTTGTAAGAGGCGCTTTACAATGTGGTTGTTTAAACAGATGTTTCGTGGACTGCAACATACCAGCTGCTTTGGCATATTCCGCGTTGATACAATGTTTCGGATTTAGGCTAGCTACAGCATACAACAGACGCAAGAAACGGTCCTTACAAATAACAAGTCATATACTGTCTTCTTTAGCTGATGATAAGAATAGCAAAAAATATACTTACAGTTTAACATTCTGAATTTCCTCAAAATGTACTTTCTTAGTTCTGCAAATCCGAATTACATGAGCCATGTCATGGGTTTTCAATCTTGATTACACATTTCGAAATTGTACTGTAATTTCGACAATAAGTGCAATTATATTCTCTTTACTGCACTCAAAATGAAATAAGCATTAAATTCAATAGCGTCTTTTTGATGATTGCAATTGAAACACTTCATATTTTTCTCACATTATGATTTCAAACATTCAATGACAGAAACAGAAACACATTTGCAGATGTCATCGAGTTTCTCCCTAGCTTCTTCAATCCCATGTATTTCATGTGGAATTTGTCACATATAAATCCAGTCCATAATCACGAAATTTCGTAGAATCGAAAAAAGACCCAAAATCTATTAGTTCCAGATCAAATGGAAAAGTTGTTGCTATGCGCATTCATACACAATATGACTCCAAATTTCAATTGTAACTAGACATGCCGTTTTCTTTCGAAAATTATGTCGAGCGCGCGACTAAGGTCAAATTTCTGAGTGGAGTTATGTGCTCAGTAATAATGTTGTTGTTGTGTAATGATGAATATGCGCTTGTGTATGTAGTATGGAATACGGCATACATTCATTTACGTTGTTTCTTGTAGTGTATTTTGTTTATATAATTAGGCCTTATGTAGAATAAAAAAAGGAGCATATAATGAAAAGGTTACTGCATTCGTATGGGAAAATATGAACTCGTTTTGTCGGATTTTCGTGCAGTATTCCATCCAAATAAACTCGTTCATATTTTCCCATACAAATGCAGTAACCTATAAATATTGCACCAGGCTCTCGGGAGAAAAATGTGTATGTTTTATTAAGTTGGCTTGAATTCCTACCGAAATATTGAGAATGAAAAATGTAATAGGTATACTAACATATTGTTATAGTAGGAGCGTTTGGGTTGTTGTTGTTGTAGGGTGTAACGCAATTTTCAGCGCAAGATAGGTTGTTAATGGCGGCCAGTATAATTGGTGGAGGAAGAACCTTGAAAAACCCCGGGAAGAACCACCGACCCACGAGAAGCTACTGGCAGGTTTTCTCGCGTACCAACGTTAGCCGAGCCTGAGACTCGAACTCACGCAGACAGAGGTGAGATGGCAGTGATCCGTAACGGCGAGCGCTTTAGACCACTCGGCCACTTGGGTCCCCGGAGCGCGTGGGAGTGACGAGATAAAGTTGGGAAAGTTATGTATCTATGTATAAGGAACATATGACATGTCAGCACAATACTGGTTATGTAGTACCAATCAAAAGTACATTTACATAAATACAAAGATAAAGAAATGTCATAAAACTTTAGGAAGATATACCCATCAACATATATGTAAATATGAAATAAAACAGATAATGACTCATGGTAAAATTTTCTGTAAAAAAAAAACTAAAATGCAAGATAAAAGTCCAAATATAATTTACCATATCCCAGCTCCGGTGGCCTAGTGGTTAGAGCGTCCGCCTCGGATGCGGGAGGTCGTGGGTTCGATCCCCGGCCGAGTCATACCAGAGACTTAAAAAATGGTACTAACAGCTGCCTCGCTTGGCGTTCAGCATTAAGAGGTTAGTGTTAGGACTGGTCGGCCTGGTGTCAGGATAATGTAACTGGGTGGGACATCATGCTACATGTCTGCAGCATGATGCCCCAGAACTAGACATCACTATAAACTGCCACATTGCAGACATCGTAGCGATATGACTGAAAAATTGTTAAAGCTACGTTAAAAATCAAAATCACATCACATCACCATATCCTTTAAATACAGGGGGTTTGTGAAGGTTAAATATGTAGGATATGCATACAAACTTCAAGTTATCAAGAAAGAATTACAGCTGATCAGTAAACTTAATTGTAATTTCTTCATTGAGATAGGTGACTCACTTTAAATATCCAAAATCATCCACTGATAAATGCAAGTTCCCGATATGCATACTATGTAAATCAAAGCATGTTTTAAATATGTACCAACGATGTGGTTTGAAATACAACACGTCTGTATACAATACGGTTATAATAGATTATCAGCTTTATTCTAGCCGTCTTACCATACAAATACAAATAGTGTACTTTTTCTGTCCATCAAATGACCTCTCTCTCTCTCTTTCTCTCTCTCAGATCTCACTCGCGTGTGTCTCTCTCTTTCTCTCGCGCCTATCCTCTCCCTCTCTCATCTCTTGTTCTTTTTATTACGTCTCGGGTCTCTGTTTTCATCTCCCTCGTCTCGCTCTCTCTCAATCTCGTATGCCTCTCTCCCGCGTCTGTCTTTCTCTCGTCTTTCTCGCTTTTATCTCTCCCTCCCTCTCCTCTCTCTCTCTCTCTCTCTCTCTCTCTCGTCCCACTCGCATCTCTTTCCTTAGCCCATCTGTGATCTCTCTCATCTCTCACGTATCTACTTGTCTCTCTAACTGTTGTCTTTATCGTCTTTGCCTGTCTTTCTATCACTTTCGCGTCTCTCTGTTTTGCATCTCTTTCGTCACTGTGTCTATCACTCTCGTCTCTGAATGTCCGTCTCTCGTCTCTCTTTCTATACTATCTCTTCATCTATCTCTAGCGTCTCTCTTTCTCGCACCTTTGTCTCTCACATCTCTCCATTATCTCTGTCCCGCGCTTTCCCTTTTCTCTTTTTCACTCGCGACAATTTCCCTCGCGTCTCTCTCTTTTCTCTCTCTCCCTCTCTCTCTTTATCATCTTTTTCTATTATGTATCTCTTTGGCATTTCTCTAGTCTCTCGCGCCTCTAAACAAACTTAACACCCTCTCTCGAGTCACACTTTTCTCTGTGTCTCTCTCGTTTCTCTTCTCTCTGTCTCTCTTTAGCGTCTCTCCCTCTCTCTCTCTCTACTCAAGTACTTGTTCTCTCTATTCTTTCACGTTCGGGTGTTTCGTCACTCGTCTCTCGTATCAATTGAGTCTCTCGTATCTTTCTCTCTCTCTCGTGCCTCCCTCGTCTCCATCTTGTCATTTGTGTTTTCTCGCGCTTCTCTCCTTCATATTTCCTGACACTTTGTCTATCAATCGAATCTGTCTCGCGCCTGTCTTTCTTTTCTCGTCTGGTCTCGTCTCCCTTCTCTATATCTCCAGGGCGTCCATTTCTCTTTCTCTCGAGTCTCTTTCTCTCGCTTCTCTTTTTCTCTCTCTCTCTCTCCCTCTCTCTCTCTCGCGCGCGCGTTTCGTCTCTCCTCTGACTCCTGAATTTCGCAATCTCTTGTGTCTCTATCTCATGCGCGTCTTCATCCTCGTGTCTCTCCTACGCTGCTCTCTCTGTCTATTCTCTCTCTCTATCGTATCTATCTCTCCCTTACGTTTCTTCATTTCTTGCTTTCCCTTTTCTCATTTTCACTCGCGACTCTTTCCCTCGCGTCTCTCTCTCTTCTCTCTCTCTCTCTCTCTCTGTCTCTCTCTCTCTCTCGCGCGCGCGCGCGTGTCGTCTCTCCTCTCACTCCTGAATTTCGCAATCTCTTGTGTCTCTATCTCATGCGCGTCTTCATCCTCGTGTCTCCTGCGCCGCTCTCTCTGTCTATTCTCTCTCTATCGTATCTATCTCTCCATTACGTTTCTTCATTTCTTGCATTTCCCTCTTTCGTATCTCTCGTTCTCTCTCTTCTCTCTTTCGTGTCACTCTCCATGCTCTCTATCTCGGTTCTCTCCTCCTCGCTCTCGTCTCTAGTCCTTCCCTAGCTCGCTCTCGTCTTTCTCTTGCTCGCTCTCCCATGCCGTCTTTCTCTTGCTCGCTCTCATCTCTCGTCTTTCTCTTTCTCCTTCTTGTCTCTGTCTCTCTCGCTCGCTCTTGTGCCTCTTATTCGCTTTCGTCTGTATATATTGTTTACTCTCATCTCGCCTATGTCTATCGCAGAATCGTGTTTATGTATCTCTTGTTAGTTCTCGTCTCTTGCTCGCTCTTGTCTCAAGCTCGATCATTCTCGTTTCTCGCTAACTCGCTATCGTCTCTCTCTCTCTCGTCTTTTCTCACTCGTCTCATGCTCATTTCACTTTCTCTATGGATATTTGTCTGTCTCTGTATCTGTCTCTTTGTCCCTGTCCCTGTCTCTGTATATCTGTCTTCCTGTCTCTTTATCTGTCTATCTGTCTCATTTCTGTTTAAATCTATTTCTCTCTGTCTCTCTCCCTGTCTCTGTCTCTCTCTGTATATGTCTTTCACTGTCTCTGTCTCTGTGTACCTATGTCTTTTTCTGTCTCGCCCTCTGTCTATAGGTTCCTCTCTCTCTCTCTCTCTCTGTTTCTCTGGTATCTCGCTTGCTTGAGCAACGCGGGCAAGCGAAATACGATAGACAGAGAGACATCAGGACAGAAAGACAGATAATAAGATAGAGACAGAGAAGCAGAGACACTATGGCAACTATGGGGCAAGTTATGTGTTTTTCAGCTCCCGGTTTGTCTCCACATTGTATGGTCAAATGTGATTGTATTCCCTAAAATATGTTATGGATATATTCATATAGTGATAGCTTCTAATGGTGCAATGGAAAGTCTTCTTCCAAGTCTGGATTTTGCGTTTTTAATTCTTGTTTCTCATTTTTCATTTCAAACTTGGATTACCGACACTAATAACTCAGTTCTATATTTAGTTTGCTTGAGCCTTACTGCGACCATTGAGTACATATCAGAAGTAATCTGAAGTAAATATCTGACTTGGTATAAACTCTCTTGATAATTGTTACCTCATGTTGACCTAAGGAATGTGAGCTTGTTAGGAATTTGTAGTGCAGGAAATAAGTTAGTGTGTGTGTGTGTGTGCGATTAGGATTTTAACGTAGCTTTAACAATTTTTCAGTCATATCGCTACGATGTCTGCAGTGTGGCATTTTATAGTGATGTCTAGCACTGAGGCATCATGCCGCAGACATGCAGCATGCTGTGTCATCCAGTCACATTATCCTGACACCAGGCCAACCAGTTCTAACACTAACCTCTTAATGTTGAGCGCCTAGCGAGGGAGCTGTCATTACCATTTTTGTAAGTCTTTGGTATGACTCAGCCGGGGTTCCAACCCACGCCCTTCCGCTTCCGAGGCGGACTCTCTGACCACTAGGCCACCGGAGTGGTCAATAAGTTAGACAAAAGTTATCAATGTTATTGAAATGAAAATATACTACTAACAAAAATGAAATAAATATGTTAATGCATTTGGAGATATTCTTGAGAAAACGACAAAAATGCTCTCTCAACCTTAATATGTAGATAGTGTGGACATTGAGAGTATAATAACATAATTTGGATCAATGTGTCATTCTATGGAAACTATATGTTTCTGAATTAAGTGGTACAGTAGATGAGGAATACAGTGATTGTGTCAAGATGGGGATTATGTACGAACAAAGCAAACTGGAGAATGACAACATAAAATGTGCTCCTATTACAGAGGAGGAGGTATTGCAGAATACCAAGTCTCTAAAAATAAAAAAAAATCACCAGGCATTGATTGCGTATCGAATGTGCATTAAAAGTAAGCTCTAAAATATTTAATCGGACATTTTTAAATGCCCTTTTTAGATACATGCTCCGGTTTGAGTATGTGCCTAATATATATAGATGTAGGATGTTTCTACTGATATACAATCAAAATGGTAAATATAAAAATGTTCCGGTAAATTATTGTGGTATGACATTGACATCTTGTCTGGGAAAATTGTTTGAAAACACATTGAAGAACAGAGTTCAAAAGTGTTTAGACAAAATAAATTTTCCACATCCTTATAAGTTTGGATTTCGTAAGGAAGCTGGAGCTATCTCTGCCACATTTACTCTTTAAGAATGTTTGATGTACATTACTAATCATACGTCTAATGTATATGCTGATTACCTGGATAATGGAAAGGCATTCGATAGACTATGGCACTGTGGAATATTGCAAAGAATTAAAAGATTTGGCAATTAATGCTAAAATACGGAGAATAATCGCCCATTCCTACACACAGCCAAATGCCAGCTTATTGTACAGAGGACGTGTACCGAACACATTTCCGTTACGAAGAGGCGTTGGTCAAGTGCATTTAATGTCGGCTTTTCTTTTTCTCGCGTACATAAATGATCTATTGATTATATTAATAATGACTATTTGCAGGTTAACAATGAATCAGATGAACATACCTGACATGCTTTTAGCAGACGATGCTACTCTCTAAGTTCTACGCTGAATGGATTATAGATGCTAGTGAATACAGCTTATCAGTATGCACACAAATGGAAATTGAAATATAATCCTAGAATGAGGACTTGGATGATATTCAGTAGAACAAATAAAGTGTACTCATCAAATGGAATTTCTTTAGGATGACAGGATATTCCTAGTATAGGAGTTACTTTTTCTCAGTCAATGAAAGTTTATGATCGTATAGACTATTCTTGCGATAAAGCTAAACTTGTAATAAACTCACTGTACTCAGTTGGATTAAATGCATGTGAAATGGATCCTGTACTTTCTGTGAAAGACTGGGAAAGAGTTATATTGCATTCTGCTTATTTGGCATAGAAATGACATATCAGGGCACTGAAACTTTGGGGGAAAATGCAACGATATTTCGCCCGGAGAGTACAATGTTTCCCTCAAAGATCACCTGTTGGATCTACAACAGCATGCGTGGGGATTATCTCAATGGAAGCTCGCACAGGTTAACAAAAACCTGTACTCCTAGGTCGCATGTGTAAAACATTGGCAAACTTAACTGCTATAAAGTGTTTTCTTTGGGTGTTGGAAATTTGGTTTTGACCCCCAACATCGATACAATTATATTAATATGTGATATAAACACTCTACTCAAAAAGTATGATTTAAAAGACTCATCGACTTGATTTTCACTGGAAAATTTCCAGACACAATAACAAGGAAAAGCTTAATTTAAAAACAATGGTATTCAATGAGAGAAAACATGGAATGAGTATCAGCAATCCATACAATGGCCAGTATAACTGATGGAGGAAGAAACCGGGAAGCCCCTGTAAGAAAAACCGACACACGGAAAAGTACTGGCAAACATTTTTACATATCAACATTAACTATTTCCGAGACTCGAGCCAGAAAGACAAATGTGAGATGGCAGATATTGATAACATATTTTCAAAATGTTTCTTTAATCTTTCTTTAAATAATTAAAATAAATTATTATTTGAACCTTTAGATTTTCAATCGAATTAATCGTGACTTTCCATCGGAATGAACCAATTAATGCGATTGGGCGTATTGAAACCAATATAATTGTTTCATTTAAAACTTGAACCTTCTAATTATCGAACTTTCAGTCCAACAACTCTTCTTAAGGACTTAACTTCTGATGTTTTATTAAGTTATTTGAATGTCATCATTTATTAGGGAGCCATGTTACTAATATCAAATTAGGGAGCCATGTTACTAATAGCAAGTTATTTGAATGTCATCATTTATTAGGGGGCCATGTTACTAATATCAAGTTATTTGAATGTCATCATTTATTAGGGAGCCATGTTGCTAATATGAAGTTATTTGAAGATCATCATTTATTTTATGCTAAGCAGTGAATTACTTGATTTTCTAATTAAAATATTATTGATATTTCACTGCAGTGAAAAAATAACAATATTTTTTCACTACAGGAACTACTTTTTGGGGTCAGAACATACTTACCTCACTTTGATTTTGCACCTTAGCAAATTAATAATTAATAATTAGCAGATTAATAATCCCTGTCTGTTATCCTTGAAACTTGTAGTTTGTTATTCTGGAAATATCAGTTAATTTTTATCAATCTGATGTGGAACTAATTTTGTGCGCATGTACACATAGCACAGCAGAACATGTACGGTAAACAGCTGACATTACCGTAAGAAATCTCATTCACTGTGTCACAAACTTTAGGTAGCCAACGTATGTAAGCATAAAATAAAAAGAATATTTGCTTGAAACTAGTGAATAACGGATACATTTCATCTCGTGGGTGAAAAACTCTAGCATTTTCACTCGTGGCTTCGCCACTCGTGAAAATACTGAGTTTTTCACCCACTCGATGAAACATATCCGTTATTCACTCGTTTCAAGCAAATATCCTCTATTTATTAGGGAGCCATACTGCTAATATTAAGTTATTATTTGAATGTCATCATTTATTAGGTAGCCATGTTGCTAATATTAAGTTATTTGAATATCATCATTTATTAGGGAGCCATACTGCTAATATTAAGTTATTTGAATGTAGTCATTTATTAGGGAGCCATGCTACTAATATCGAGCTATCTGAATGTCATCATTTATTAGGGAGCCATGCTACTAATATCGAGCTATCTGAATGTCATCATTTATTAGGAACCATACTGCTAATATTAAGTTATTTGAATGTCGTCATTTTTTAGGTAGCCATGTTGCTAACATTAAGTTGCTTTCTTGGCATCATTTTCAGCAGATTCATCAAGTTGTATCAGTACAGTGTATTCTATATAATTATTGACAGGGGGGCATATTTCTAATATTTACAAGCTGTTTTCATGGCATCGTTTATCTGACGGCTACATCAAAAAGTTGTTTGCATCGCATGATTTATCAGAGAGTTAGTTCAAAATGTTTTCAAATCCCTACTAGACAGTGTTTTCCGTATAATGTTAGACAGCGGGTAATATTCCTAACATTGTAAAGTTGTTTGCTTGCCAACATATTTCAGGGAGTTAGTTCATATAGTTTGCATATCTACTTCACGATATTTTCCGTATCATCGTGGACAGTGGGTCGTTAAAACGTTCCTAAGTCATTAGGAAACAATAGTGAGATATTTGTATGTTTTAGTTCAAACAGTCATCGTAATTTCTCCATGTGCTAGTTATTTTATCGTTACGTGAAACTCCTTGGCATTATTTGAGGTGCAGTCATTTAGTAAAACTATCATGATACTTGGCATTATTTGAGGTGTAGTCATTTAGTAAAACTACCAAGATACTTGGCGTTATTTGAGGTGTAGTCATTTAGTAAAACTAGCAAGATACTTGGCATTATTTGAGGTGTAGTCATTTAGTAAAACTACCAAGATATTTGGCATTATTTGAGGTGCAGTCATTTAGTAAAACTACCAAGATACTTGGCATTATTTGAGGTGTAGTCATTTAGTAAAACTACCGAGATATTTGGCATTATTTGAGGTGTAGTCATTTAGTAAAACTAGCAAGATACTTGGCATTGTTTGAGGTGCAGTCATTTAGTAAAACTACCAAGATACTTGGCATTATTTGAGGTGCAGTCATTTAGTAAAACTACCAAGATATTTGGCATTATTTGATGTGCAGTCATTTAGTAAAACTACCAAGATACTTGGCATGATTTTGAGGTACGGGAGATAAATTGAACATGATGCAGTCCTATTTGACGTCTTAATCGGTAAAGTGATAATCGTGCATACGACCTTTCATCAATGCTAGTTGGTCATCAAGACGTTTCGTCACAATGATGATTGATTATATCGACTTGTGCTCATCACCACGTTTAACGATCTACACACTTCCTAACCACGGTTAGGTTTTATACTGTTATTTCGCACACGGAAGGAATTTATCATAATATAACATCAAATATATGAACAATGCATGGGAGTATTAACTGTTAAGAGATAATGTTTGACAAATTATTGATGCCTTCCTTCAACGAGATTGATAACAAATGAATTAAAATTCCAACTTTTACTTACATAGTCAATTAATCTGACAGATGTACGTGTTTCGTTGTGGATTTAATAACCTTCAATTCTGTATATCACAAATCTTGTACAATAATTATCTCCCTGCAGTGCAACTAATAGACTATTAAAATGCTCCAAGTTAGACTGATTGTTACACTAATTAACCACTGCTGTTCTACCCAGTAATATTCTCTTAACTAGACAGACCTATATACCAATATGGTCTTACTTAATTAGACTATTATATACTCTATATTAGACAGATTGATTGATACACTAATTAATAATAATAATAATAATAACAATAATAATGATAATGAGGACTTTGTTTAGCGCCTAATCTTTAGAAGCTGTGCGCGCTTTACAACATTAGACACCACTTATAACATAGAAAACATATATAATGATATGATTACAAAAAAAAACAAACACCATGAAATTAGAAAACATAAAAGAACATGCTGAAATATTTATAGTAGGAAACATTATTAGGTCTTTAAGTTTGTTCTTGCAGTCGAAATAAGTGAATTTTAAGAGCACTCTTCAATGGGATCACTGTGTCTTTGTGTCTAAGTTCAGTGGGCAATTAATTCCACGTTGCTGCGCCCTGGTATGCAAAAGAACGTTGTCCATGTAACTTCGTTTTCATAGTGGGAATAATGAGTATACGATTGTCAGAAGAAGAGCGTAAGTATCTTGCTGGTGTGTAAACATGAGTGAGGTCGGATAGGTATGTTGGACTAGAGTCTGTCAGTGAAACGTAGCACAGAGAACAAATGTTGTGTTTGATTCTGGATCGAATGGATAGCCAGTGTAGGGTACAGAGCAGAGGGGAGGTGTGCTCTAATCGTGATACTCTAAGTATTATCCTAACAGCTGTGTTTTGAACTTTTTCAAATTTCTGGAGTAGATATTGAGATGAACCAGACAAAATTGAGTTACAATAGTCCAGTCTTGAAAATACTAATGAACACACAAGTGTTTTAGTGGTATCAACTGAAAGATATTTGCGAATTGAGCTGATGCGTCTCAGCTTAAGATATCCAGCCTTGCATATGTTCATGACATGTTGGTGCAATGTGAGAGTACTGTCCAGAGTAACACCTAGGTTTCGTACTGACTGTGGAAATTTAATGTTGGTGGTGCTGGTATTTATTGTTTGAGGTAAAGGATGTGAATGAGAACGTCTTTGTGTTGTGATCACAATGGCCTCAGTTTTATCATCATTCATCGGCAGCTTGTTACCTGTCATCCATGATTTCACATCAGAAATGCACCTCTCTACACCTTGGATGGTAGCATCAACTTCAGTTGGGTTGCTAGATTTGTATAGTTGGGTGTAATCAGCGTACAATTGGTGAGACACTCGATGATGATCTGTGACACTTGAGAGCGGCTGAGTGTGTAGAATGAAGAGAACAGGCCCAACAACACACCCCTTAGAACACCACAACATAGATTAACTGGGCTGGAGTGTATTCCATTTGCAGACACAATTTGTGTCCTGTTGACCAAGTAGGACTTGAACCACAATTATGTTGTATCATGAATGCCAAATACATGCTGGAGACGGTGATATATCATGGTCTATTGTGTCAAATGCTGCAGACAAATCAAGAAGGGTGAGGACTGTAATCTTTCCACTATCCAAAGCAGAATGTCATTAACTACTTTTAGAAGAGTAGTTTCAGTACTGTGGCAAGAGCGATATGCAGATTGTACATTGCTAAAAAGAGTGTTTGAATTCAGATGAGATACAAACTGGGATAGAACAACTTTTTCTAAGATTTTTTATATAAATTGGAAATTAGAAACTGGGCGGTAGTTCTATAAATCGTTATGGTCTAGTGTTGGTTTCTTCAGCAGTGGCTTTACATTGGCAGGTTTGGAAAATGATGGGAATTCACCGGATGAGAGAGAGGTATTATTAACATTAGTTAGTGAAGGCAATACTGGATCTAAGCACTCAAGCAGAAGTGATGTTGGAATTGGACCAAGTTCACATCACTTTGGTGCACTCTTCATCAGGATTGCACGTACGAAATCCATAGAGACAGGTTCAAATGCTGCTAATGGTTGCCGCTCAAATTCTGTATCCCAACTGTATGGTGACGACGAGTCAATTGAAATTGTGGTGTCAAGCTTATCTCTAATGGTTTGTACTTTGTCACGGAAGAAATTTGCAAACATGACCGGAAGGTCGACTGGAGAAAAGGTAGTTGGAAGTGGTGTACATTTGTTCCTTGACATTAGCTTGTTAGCAATCTCGAAGAGCTCTTTGCAATTGGAACTTTCAATAATATTAGTACTGTAGTGGGCTGATTTCACTGCATGGACTATACTTGTGACATTCTTCTTAGCGGCTTCTTCGATTTGCTTATGAATAGTGAGTCTGGTGGAAAGCCAAAGCCTCTCAGGTTTACGGCGGTCTCTTTAAGCAGTGCGAAGCTGGTCCCTAACACTGCTATACCATGGAGAACACTTTTGAATTGATACTCTGCACTTGGTAGCTGGGGCATGTTTGTCGAGCAATGAACGCAGGCAGTTATCGAGTTGTTCTGCTTTAGGAGGTGTTAGGTTTGCTTGGATGGCATGCATTAGTTTGGTTCTAGTTATCATATGGAGGTTTCTCTTAGTAGCAGATAAAGGTGGAGGGTGAGGGACTGATATGTCAAGGTGGCATATAATGCAGAGGTGATCTAATACAAGTTCGTGGGATACCAGGGAGGACCGTAGAATGTTATCATCGGGTTCATGAAGAATCCAGCCTAAAAGGTGACCATGTTTATGGGTGGGTTGGTTAACTGACTGTTTGAGTTTGAAAACATTAATGGAATCTTGGAGTTTTGATGTGTTTGGGTTTCCGGGACAGTCAAAGTGAAAGTTGAAATCTCCAAGAATAATCAGGTTGCCATCTATCGAATTTCCATACCCCAGGAGATTCGGAAACTGTTCCAAAAAGAGAGATTCAGTCAGCTTGTTTTTTTTTCTTCTAGGAGGAGGGCGGTACAGGCAGAAGAAATGGACTGACCATTGCTCCAGTATGAGTGTGATTTGGACTAGTTCAAACGATATGTGGTCGAAATTGAATGTTGTGGTGTGGTTAAGACGTTTGATCATGGAATTCTTTGTGATGACAGCAATTCCACCTCCGCGAGAGTGGCGGGGAACTACTTGATGGAGTAACCACTGGGTGTTAGATCCGCGCACTTGGGCTCATCGCCTGATGTTTTTAACCATGTTTCTGTCAGGAAAAAGGCGTCGATGTTCTGGGCGTTGATAAAATTAACTATTTCTGTGCGCTTTTCCGGTGGTCCTACTGATTGGGCATTGAATAATGCAATACGCAGAGGTATCTCTTGGATAGTTGGCACAAAGGTTGACGATTTAATAGGGATTTGAATTAGGTTATCTAATTTAACAGTCGAATTTTAAAATTGTCCCAGTTCGTTTAGTCTAGAGGATAATGTAGTGTGGAGAGCCAAGGAGTGGTCATTTAAAGCAATTAATGAGGGTCCATCATAGCATAAACGGGTTGACTGGAGAGTATCACGTGATTACGGTTTGTTTAACAACAAAGGAAGTTGTAGCAGTGGAGCAAGACAGCTAAGAAAAAGTCTAATTGTTCTCGTTTCCAAAACAAGGAGATGAAGAAATACATACGAACTGAACAGCCAAGACATGATGAACACAATAACGTAGAAGAAGACAGGCAATAAGCACATATATCATGAAAACGGCACAAAACGAAACAGCTGCTTCAAGCCGGTTAAGCAATAGCTACCATCTTGAACCTTAACCCTTTGTAGTGCTACCCAGAGATCATTGTATGCACTGAGTTAGACAAATTGATTGTTATAATCATTCAAACTTATATACATAAATAGATAAACCTTTTTGTTGTTCTTGTTTTAGGTTTAACGCAATTTCTCAGCGTAAGGTAGGCTATACATATCAGCCGTAATAACTGGTGGAGGAAGACCCAGTCAAAATCCCGTTAAGAACCACCGACCTAAGGGAAGCTACTGGCAGCTTTCCCACATATCCATACTGGCGAAGCCTGAGACTCGAAACCACGTGGACAAAAGTGATGGAAAATATACATTTATTTGTTAATTATTTTAATTATAACTTGATACAAAAGATGGAAAGAAACAGCTAAGTTTAAGAAATGTTTGATTTGTTCGATTGATATAATTACTATTTTTGCATTGTAAACCTAGGTAAAATGGGAGTAAAATGTCAGGGGTACCAAAAGTAAAATGTTGCAAATTCATTGTTAATTTTTCAAGGGATTTGTATTGTACAAGTGCAAATAATATTTGTATCATATCTTTGTGATGTACACAATATCTGTTTTTTTACGGATCATTAATGCATTTACACAACATCTAAATCATTTAAACAACATTTGTGCCACTTGAACAATATCAAAACTATTTGTACAACATATGTGCTATATACACATCTGTGGTACTGATGTGTACAAGAGATTTTTGGAAGCATGATATAAAAATATTGTTCATGGAAATTGATTACATCCATAAGCTGAAAAGCTATGTATCCAAATAATACATACTTATCTTGGGATGCTATTACATTAATGTCCATTCAATTTCATAATACATTAATTATTGATAGATTATTTTCACTTTAACATTGGGTTTCTGTTTGATCCCATGAGGAGAGGCCTAGATTTTAAGAAATAGAAATAAAATCTCTGCTAGGGATTGCCCACATTTTGAGAATTACTATGCAATTAACAGCAGATTATTTAATGGGTCGTACTTTCCTACATGCCGTCTATTGAAGGGAAACGTTTCTAAATAATGTTATCTAAAAAGAGAGATGACTATTACTTGGTGCAAGATTCTGTATAACCCAGGATTACATCATATAATAACCATCTAACTAGATTTAAACTTTACCGCTGACCTAACCTGTATTATTTGTTTTGTGCAGTACGAAAGGACTTAGATAGGGTTTATGACTGAATCGCCTTCAATCTTCTTCATAATTTAATTCCCATTTTAGAGAGAAAAGGCTAAGGATATTGTACACTGTGCACCTCCCTCCATTTGCATTTGTCACATAGTAGTTGTCATTAAAATCCTGCAATCTGCACTGGGAGTCAATGAGTATTATTGTACCCATAAATTTCAACTGTTTTTAACCTGACAGACCTAAAACAGCTACATGGCCATTCATTTGTATCTTGTCTTTCTTTAAGAAATATCTTTAAAAATTTAATGCAGTAGCAAATCAGAAAGTAAGATAACTGAATATTTTAGAGAGTCTGTATAGTATGAAAGTGAATATGTTTTATCCGCCATTATGATGAACAAATAAATTAAAACTGTTCAGGCTTTAATCATCAATAATGAATTTGAGTGAATTTAATCAAGAACGTTTAGAGGAAAAAGATAACATTCCAAGTGGTTGAAACTGAACATGCCTTTGATGCAAAATATTTTTTCATGAAGATGAGAAAAATACATATGTAACCTTTAAAATATTAATGAATACAAACTCACATGTTCAACAGCGTATCATTTTGTTAGGTGGAAAATGTTAATGCAGATTTCAACCTATCATAAACTGTAGACATTTAAAATAAAATGAGACAGCTTATACACTTGCTTTGTTCTTAAACGTCCCTAGAGTGATCCACGGTCATATTAGATGCAAGGGGAAGTGTCTCGTACGAGATATCCGGCTTCCTGTACATCATATACCATGAAGAGTTAATCTATAATACCTGAACATATTGTAGCAATATGGGAATAACGTAACCCACTTCTCCTATGAAAAGTGTTGTTATAGGACACCTGAACATACTGTAACTACCCGAGAATAACATAACCCACTTCGGCAATGATAAGAGTTGTTACAGGACACTTGAACATGTTGCAACAACCTTCGGGGTGGGGAGTAACATAACCCACTTCTTCGATGAAATGAGTTACTATATGATACCTGAACATATTGTAACACACTGGGAATAACGTAACCAACTTCTGCTATGATAAACCTGTGAGGCCAGTTCGATATATCTTCAATAGTTGTAAAATTAAAGTGTGTGTGTGTGTGTGTGTGTGTGTGTGTGTGTTGTGGGTTCAATAGATGCGAAATTCATTCAAAGTGTGTGTTCGGAGATGGGGAATTTACCATAAAGTATGGACTTAGGTTAGATAAACAGAGTACTGGAATAACTGGTAGTGCCACTGATACCCTACGTATATGCTAATTTGCAATTAACATTACCAGTGGTCTGTTTGTCACCCAATATAAGAGGATCAATTTCAATACTTAAATGGATTAAGAGTTTCAATCACAATCCGAAATTTAACCTAGATTCATGCGAACAGAAAAAAAAACATGTTTTCTCCTCCCTTCTGGTACAACTTTTATAAGTTATTGTTGCCAGTCTTCTGTAAAATATTTAATTTCTAGCCAAAAAATAAAACGTGGTTTCTGAATAGAACAACAAATTAAAGCATTGCAGTTTTTAATATATTTGGAGTCTGTGTTTTGGTTTTATCAATACAATAATCCTGTATTTATTTTGACCTTGTGCATCAACATGGAGTTGGTAGTATTTGGCGGGGCAGAAAATGAGTATGTTAGTCACATGACAAAAATTTGAATGAAAACCATTCATTTTTGGAAAGAAGAAGAATTTCACTCTTGTCTGCATATCCTTCAAGAAGAAATTACTAGGATTATAGCCTGTGCATGGTGGTGATGGTGGTGGGGCATTTTTGAAAAATTCATTACTAGTTTAAGTATTGCCTAAGGTTAAAAGTAAACGAAGCAAATAAACAATAGGCTTAATTGGGCCTAAGATCACTCATCTGATAGACCGTGGATGTCAAATGATGAAATTTCTTGTATAGCTGTTGATCAGGTAGTTACAATTAAATTTTCCCGTATTTTGTAACAATTATATTCTGACAGCAGGTAAGTATTATTTGTAAAAAATGAAAATGTTTTCTGTCAAATTAAATTAAATTGTCTTCATGAATCAGCATTATTTGTGAAAGGTTGTTATTCCAGAATTCATTTAATAACAATTTCGCTGAGTAACAGAATCAGTTGTACAAACTAAAAAGGCAGATAAGTGTCATTATTACAAACTGAAAAACAAACTCCAGCATTTGTTTAAACTGAAAAGGCGTTTATTGCTAAACTTTTCTATGACAACTTTTAAAAATTGATCAAGTGAATATTGAGATGTGGGAATAACTAATACAGATGGATGGACTGATATCACGAATAATGGAGAAAAAATAGAGCAAGGGCAATATAAAATGTATTTAATGACTTTGAATCTTAAGTAACAGCAGCATGGTATCATTTTTAGAAGTTTTACATTTGTCAGGATGATTTCTATCCAAACTGATCACATTTTTAAACAGGTATTGATAATATGTCATCTGAAGCCTATCAAGGAATTGTCTATCATTGAAAGCAGATCCTTTGTATTCCTTTTTGTTTAATTTGGTTGTTTGAAAGTCTTTTTTGCAAAATATGTTTGGTAATGATGGCCATATTTGATCATGGATTGAATCATTTGTACAAGTTTGAAAGACTTTCACAGCGTGTATTTTCTTTAAACATCGTTAAAGTCTGTTGAGTGGGTTTTAAGAAGTTGATAAAATGTATTTCTATTTTTAGTAATGGGGCCAGTTGTCTAAAATGCAATTGTTTTGATACCAGGGCCTCCGTGCGACTTTGACAGATGTGTATTGTTTTATGGAGAAGATGTCTGTTTAATGTTTACTGATGTCAAGTAATAATAGCATAGTTCTTGATAGACTGGCATCAGTTGTACAGAATTGAAACGACTTTAAGCCAATATGTTTATTTTCTTATTTAGTCAAAATCTCTAGCAGTCTTTAAGACTTAAGAAATTGTTTAAATTTTATATTTATTTAATGGACCACAACTAAATGCTGATTGGTGTGATGGAAGCAGATCTGACAGGCCTTTAAACCAGGATGTTTTCAATCAAATTTGGCCAGTTCTGTTGAGCTGTGTTTTGGAAGGCTTTTTGTAAAGCTGTTGTAATTTTAATAACCACGGCCATATTGGATGGCAGATTAAGATTAGTGTTCATAATATTTAAAATGCTCATAAAGAATACTTTCTGTCAAATTTGTTTCGATAGATTTCTGTGAACATGCTTGAAGCACCTTATTTTTATAGTTGTTATTGTGGGTTTAATGCTATTTTTCAGCACATGGTAGGCTATACATGGCAAGCAGTATAAAGAACATGGGAACAAATCTGGGAAGAACCAGCGACCAAACGGAAGTTTTCTCACATACCCATATTGGCGAAGCCTAACATTCGAACACACATGGACAGAAATGTCTGTGATCAGTAAAGGCTAGTGCTTTAGACCACATGGACACCTGTGGCGCCTATATGTTTTAGTAACAGTGACCATATAATGTATGTTATCAGATCAATGCCACATTGCTATTTCTCAAATTTAGTTGCACATTGTTTAGTGAATTTTTGAGAAAGTGAAACCAGCCAATGGTGATGTATAATACAATATGTATATTGTGCCATACCATTGATTATTTAACCAGGTCAACTAAAACTTCCAGAGTCAAATTATCACTAAGGTAGGTCTATATCAGAATGTAGTCAAGTTATGATTATGGTAGGTCAATGCCTAAATGCACTGCATTTGATGGCCTATAAGTCGATCCGGGGTACAAGTCGAATTTGTAAATTCTGTAAATTTTACATCCTTCTTATAAGACGAGACATGGTCAATATTTTTCAATTGTCATTTTTACTCCATGCCTTTGTTAATTTGAAGAACATGTTACATCAGAAAAAGAACAAATCAACGGCGCTTTAAAAATTTTGAATTCGACAGTGATGAAATACAGCATTCAGAAATTGTGGACTTGATTTTAAGACCTTTCAGCGAAAGGTAAGCATGTGATGTAGACCATTTAAAGTGAATCTTGTGTATAAATTATCATTTTTTTTGTGTCTGTATTCTGGTACTAATACACATGGAGTTTGTCAATTTGTGACAAGAATTTTAACTAACTGCAGATCCAGGTAAATAGCAAAAATAAATGTACGTTTTCCATATGGTTTTCTGTAGTTATGTCATAATATATATAGATTACTCGTTTTTTGCTATGGCTGAGCTCTTTTGCCACTCATATTAGTAACAGTTATGCTGATAAGTGAGTAGTGAAGGGGGGCACTTTACGTACAATGGGAATTAGCATTAAAAACACCCTTGGGTTAGATTACGTACAATGGAAATTTAACATGGCGAAAAATCGTGGGTCAGATTACGTACAATGGGAATTAACATGGTGATAAGTGCTGATAAATCGTGGGTCACTTTACCGACAAGGGGAATTTAACATGGAACTATAGTGTGGGTCTGTCTAACGACAAGGGGAATTTAACATGGGAATAAATCGTGGGTCACTTTACGTACAAGGGAATTGAATATGGGATTTTTTTTTTTTTTTTAAATTTTTAAAAAAAGGGGTAGGCAATTGAAAAGTCATTCTCTTTTTGAGAAATATGGCTGGCCCTGAAAAGGGCCTTTGGGTTTATGTTAATGTATTCATTAACATAAAGGACACCGCATTGGTCTTCTTCTTGTCCTTAGGCTGCGTCTTACTGTTGGTCCGTAAATCAGCACTCTTTTCAGGCATCCTTGTCTTTCAACGTAGATCCTACGTATCCACAGGCTGGTGTTTGTCCTGTGGACAACGGTCCACTTGGATCGGACATACATGAGCATGTCCGTCCTAAACATCATGGAAGACACAAGGGTGGATGACCCAACTGTGGTCCACATCTTGAAGCGACGAGAACAGGTGAATCAATGCAGTGAACTGCGCTTATTTATAGGTAGAGGTACGATTGAAACGGATTGAGTTCATTCACCAATCCGAACACGCGTTACAAAATTCAGTCAGCCCGCATCCAATCCGAAGAGAACAGTCTGTGACGTCACGTGGTCTATATAGATTTGCTAGCGCTTGTGTACAGTCAGTCTATGCGACAGTGATTCAACATGACGGAAACTCAGAAAACGATCCATTGGGGTGTACCAACAGGGGAGACTGCCCATGGGAACCCGGACTTACTTTCAGAAGAGGTGAATTGGGATTTTGTGGCTTTTCTCTCCTCGCAAGAATTTGTTCCGGAACCTTCGTTACCTTCTTCATTACCGCAAGTGGAGAATTTTAGACAGAGACAGAAAGAAGAATTGGAGAAATTTATACAACGACAAAAGGAAGCGGAACAAGCTTTTCTCCTACAGCAACAGCAGCAAGAAGAAGAGGTAAGAAAAAAACAACAGCAAGAAGAAGTAGCAGCAAAGAAACAAGAGGGTGAAAATCAAACGGTCACGGTACTGTTGGACATTTTAGCGGAGTTAAGAAGTCTGAAACAAATGTATCAGACTTCTTTATCACGACCGAAGAGAATACGACCTTCCCGAGCTAAACACGTTAACCCTGTGACTAAGCCTACCGTACCACCCTTAGTGATTTCAACCCAATCATCATCATTACGCAGTCCAGAAGTAGGCCTTGGCCGTGGCAAAGGCTTAAGGCAGTTAAAATTGATTGCTTGAACTCACCCCTACACCAAAATAAAAAGGCCCTTTTCAGGGCCACCCACATTTCTCGAAAAGAAATACAATTTCAATTTGCCAATAACTCAAAAAAAATAACCCACCCATTTTACCCCATGGTACGTGTCTTTGTATGAGTGCGTGAGTGTAGCTTCTTATTTTAAAATCATAACTCAAAGACACTTACCTTATATCATTAATTTATTCTTTTATCCATTGTTACAATCCAATTCACAATTCACAATACAAAACTTTAAAAAGTTCATTGACTTCTTCTTTCTCCTTGTTTAGTCTCTCTGTTTTTTAAATTTCTTCACCGTCTTTTCCTCATTTTCTTCCCTTCTTCTTTTCTTCTCCTGTTTCTTTGCCTCTTGTAAATAGAATTGTCTTCTTTCTACCTCTTCTTCCTCTGAAGAATCCCTCTCTTCTTCCGAAGAATCCCTCTCTACTTCTGAAGAATCCTTCTTTTCTTCTGACTCCTCTTGTTTCTTTTTTGGGCAATCTGGAGACCAATGCCCTTTTTCTTTACAATAATAACAGGTATCTTGACTTTTGTCTTTTTTAGCCCCTGTTTTTTTTTTCTTTTTTGACGGTCTGGACACTCTGAAGACCAATGCCCTTTCTTCTGACAGATATAGCAAGTATCCTGACTTTTATCTCGAAAGGAAGGAGAGTAGTCCGTCGGCTGGTCTGAAGAGAATTTTCTAATGACCCCTCGCAAAGCTCTGACGAAACGTTCGATTTGGTTAGTCTCTTCCATCGTTGTGCTCGGCTTGAGAGTGAAATGAATAGTGAAAAGGACAAGACACACACCCTTTTATATACGCTGGTCTGCCATGACTACAAATTAGTCTATGGTGTTTAAACTTGAGTCATTTGACGTTTTGCACTCAAGATGAAACGATCCTATTCATTCGAGAAGAAAGAAGAAGAAGAAGAAAGTAAGAGGCAGAAACGTGATCTATCGCCTCGTACCAGGGCTGAAATCTTGGCACAAATTCATGCCAGTGATTTTGAAGAGGACATGAGTGAACCAGAATTTGATACCTCTAAACCAAGTTCACCACCCTTAGTCAACCCTGAAAAATAATATTCCATTCGAGAGACGGAAAAGCGCTCCTCTAGAAAATTTAGAAGCACGGCTTACAAATACACGGTGAAGTTTAAAGATTTCAAGGCTGAAGTGCCGATAGAGAAAGCAGAAGTGTTCATCACTGGGGTGTGGGATTCTTTGCTCACTGCACTCAAGCGACAATGTCAACCCAAAGAAGACGATCGCTTGAGACTTTCCATACAACACGACGGTTTGAAATCCCCTATTTGGATCGAGTTTAGCACCCCTGCAGAATTGACCGCTTCCAAAGTCATGGACAAGATTCAACACGTACAACAATCTAATGATCAGTTTGACATCACCGATGGTAAAGCCACACTGGACATGACCCACGTCTCTCCTCCTCAAGGGACTGGACGCAAAAAGATGTTATTGGTGGACGACCTTCGCAACACCAAAAAGAGTCTCGTCCGAATTCACAACCCTCATGACCAGATGTGTTTAGCCCGAGCCATCGTGGTGGGACGAACCTATGCCAACAAGAACGACACGGTAGAATGGAAAAGAACCTGGAACACTATTCAACGATCCGATCGAGCCAAACAACGAAACGAAGCAGAACTCCTGTTGCAACAAGCTGGCCTGTCCAAAGACACACCCTGTGGCATTCCTGAGATGCAAAAATTGCAAGATGCCCTAGCTGCACGATACACCTTGAAAGTGCACCCTCAAGAAATGCGCGGGCCTCTGTTGTTTGGAGGGCAAGATTTTAAGGACGGAAAATACATTCATGTTTATTATCACGATGACCACTTCGATACCATTACCAGTATCACCGGATTCCTGGGATACAGTTATTACTGTGAGAAATGTGACCATGGTTATAATAATCGAGAGCAACACAAGCATTGTGGATTGAAATGCTCAGGATGTTTGGCCTCTTCACCCTGTCTGAGCGAAGAACCAGTGCCTTGTTCAACTTGTCTGCGCACTTTTGTCAGCCCTACCTGTTACCAACAACATCTGGAGACGCAAGGTTCACAGAAGAAATGTGCTTGTCAACTCCTGAGATTGTGCCCTACGTGTGAACAAGTCATACGTACCAATAATACCAAGGCACACGTATGTTCAGGAAAGAAAAAATGTCACATTTGTCACCACATCGTGGACTTGGAACACCAGTGCTACGTGCAAAAATACCAACCCCCACCAGAGAAAGAGGATGGTCACAAGAAGAAAGGCAATTTCATCTTTTTCGATTTCGAATGCATGCAAGAGACCGGCATTCACATTCCTAATTTCTGCGTGGCTCATCGAGCGTGCGAGAAGTGCATTCAAGAACCTATCTTCAGTCATTGCCCTCTCTGTAGCAAGATTCCTGGAGGGCGTGAAAAAATCTTTCGGGGACCGAACACGTTAGCCGATTTTGCCCAATGGGTCTTAGACCCCGTCGACAAGACGTGGAGCCAAGATTGTCATCGTCATGCCACGGTGATGGCTCACAATTTCTCCGGATACGATGGACAGTTTCTTTTGAGGTACTATACGGAACAAGGCACCGAACGTCCTAAAGTGACTTTGAACGGAGCCAAAATCATTTTCATGCAAGTGGGACAAGTACAGTTTAAAGATTCGATGAGCTATTTGGCCATGCCTTTGAGTCGAATGCCTAAAACGTTTGGAATGACAGAAATGGCTAAAGGGTACTTTCCACACTTTTTCAATACGGAAGCCAGTCAACACGCCGTTCTACCCCATTTACCTGAGGCTCACTATTACGACCCCGACAACATGCGTACCGAACAACGAGAAGCTTTCTACGCTTGGTACCAGGCTCACGCCTCGGACCCTTTCGACTTTCAGGAAGAAATGCTAAAGTATTGTCGTTCCGACGTGGACATTGTACGGTGTTGCTGTGGAAAATTTCGAGAACTGTTCATGGAACACGGAGGGGTCGATCCTTTGAAAGAAGCTTGCACCATTGCCAAAGCGTGTTCCTTAGTGTATCGACAACGATTCATGCCTGAAAACACCGTGGCTGTCATCAGTCCTCAAACGACCCACTATGTCAAACGTCAATACTCGGTCAAAGCCCTACGTTGGTTACATTACTTGTGTGACAAGGAAGACAAGTGGATTCAGCATGCCCGCAACGGAGGGGGCGAAAAGACCATCGGAACGTATTCGGTCGATGGCTGAGACTTAGATAACCCCAAGATCGTGTACGAGTTTAACGGTTGCTTATTTGCTTATGGGGTAAAATGGCACAACGACCGTATTTACCCAAGACGGAATATTTGACAGAACCTTCCCGCTACTTCTAGATGATTCACGACAAAACCAAATACATGAAACACGTGGACGTCGTTCGAGAGAATTTGATCTTGGTCAATTACGAAAAAGATCTCGACTTTGTACAAGACGACCCTTTTGGAAATGTCATCATTGCGGCTTACGTGACAGCTCATGCTCGCTTAAAATTGTACGAAGCTTTAGAACTGTTAGGGGAACACGTCCTGTACTTTGACACGGACAGTTGCATTTACATCCATCACCCGATTCAACATCACCCTGACATCGAAGGAGACCGTTTAGGAGCCTGGACAGATGAGCATCCCGACGACAAGATTCTAAGTTTCGTCAGTGGCGGTCCCAAAAATTACGGCTACGAATACCGGGACAAACAAGGAGAAGTGCACACGACGTGCAAAGTGAAAGGACTGACTCTGAATTATCGTACCAGTCGAGTGGTCAACTTTGGGGTATTGAAAGAAGCCTTGCAATCGTGAGAGGATGGAAACTTTAAAGTGACCACTCACCAACCGAACAAGATTGTACGTTAACCCACTCACCACATCGTCAGTCGACCCCTGGAAAAAGTCTATCAAATCGTGTACCAGAAGCGAGTGAGACTTCCCAATCATTTCACCTTACCGTATGGACACGTTGGTATAAAACATTGGTTGTAAGAGGATAGTTACCCCACCAGAAAGATGACTTCGCCACAGCAAGAATCGAGTGAGAAACCCGATGAGAACTCCAAGTTCAAACCCTACCATTTTCCAGTCTCCTTACCTGACTATTGTGATTGTGCCCGTCGATTGGACACGTTTCAGAAATGGCCTACGGATAGGGAAGGATTACCTTCTTCGCATGTTTTAGCTAGAACAGGATTTGTCTACTTGGGACCTGAGTCAGGATTGGGATACGAGGTACAGTGTTTCGCTTGCGGACTGAAGTTACGAATGGATCTATGTATCTATAAAGATTCAGCTATTCTGGAACATACTCGATGGTCTCCGCACTGCCCTTACCTTTCTATGGCCTTTCCACCCATCACACTACGGTACAATGTTGACGGTACCTTAGAGACGGTACCTTCCAGAACAAGACATAAAAAACGTAAAAAAGGAAAGATGTACAAGCTGGAGACTGCATTGCGACTAGTATAAAACGGGGGCTATGGTCAAGATCGATAGTTCATTGTGACTACCAAGATCGAGCGAACAAGATGAATACTTTGAAAGAGACATCGTTCCAGTTTGGGGATTGTAAAAAAGTTGTATCTTCCTCTAGTGTGACTAATATTGGATGGATAAGACCCAGGCATTGCGACGGAAAATGTCCGGAAGGAAACTGTGATTGTCCATGTGGTTACCATTGTAATTGCGTAACGGAGTTTGCAGACGAGTGCGATTGTGAGCCTTGCGATGGGTATGATGCTGTACGTTGTGACCTGAGCGAGGCCGTAAAGCATCATGGGAACTTTAGTGTCACTGCCCCTATCATGGAAAGTGATGCTGTGCGTGACAAACCTGAGGGATGCGAAAGTGATGCCGCTCGTCCTCTTGGACATTTTACTGGGTTTCGTTTTAAAGGGGAATGTTCACCTTCACGTCTACCCCCCTACGGATGTCATCCAGCCCTGAGCAAACTCCTGTTCATGTCACCCAACCCTCATCGAAACGAACCTGTGAAAGACGAATATTCGTTTCCTGTGCGTTTGTCAGAATACTGCGACTTTGAAAATCGTCTTCAATCGTTCAAAGGAAAATGGCCTAAATATCTTGGAGGACCGACCCCCGAAGAATTAGCCAGAGCCGGATTTTTCTACTTGGGCGAAGGAGATAAAGTCAAGTGCTTCAGTTGCGGTGTGTCACTTCACCACTGGGAACCGCAAGATTCGGCCTACGTTGAACATGCTCGATGGTCACCGAATTGTCATTACTTACCCTTAGTGGGACCGAGACATTGAAGTAACTTCTTACCATAATCTGTTCATGGATACTTTACAAGAGAACATTCGTACTTTGCCTGTGGAGTTGAGAGAACGCATTTACCGAGAGCTGGTCAAAATACAAGTGAAACGTAAAGAACAATTGCATCCGTTACGTCACCGGTGTTTGAACCACTGGTACCTGAAGGCTATACAAGGATTGATTCAATTGAAAGTGTTCCATCGGACAGACATTGATCAACGATCCTCTAGTTTTAAAAAGGATTGGTTTGGTATGGGCGATTCTACCTACATCATTGTAAACGTACTGCATCGAATTCCAAAGGAAGAGTTAACGAATTACCAACATCTTGAACACAATGTCAACTTGGTGAAAGAGGAAACTTCTGAACGAATTGTAATGTGTAGATTAGTGACTGAACGATTTAAATTCGACACTGAAGTAAAACCATGCTTGTGCAAACAGTACATTTCTTGTGTCAGACCAAAGAGGATTTAGTATGACCTATTCATGGATACTTTGCTAGAGAACATTCGCGCTTTGCCTGTGGAGTTGAGAGAACGCCTTTACCGAGAACTGATCAAAATACAAGTGAAACGCAAAGTCCGTTTTTAAATTATGCTCTGTTCCAAAGTACAAGAAGACTGATTATGAGTGGATATTACATTAGGCACAAAGTTAAACGAGGCTATTGGCCACCACCCAACGATTCCAAAAACAGTGTATATACTTATGGATACTTTACAAGAGAACATTTTGGGCATGCCTGAGGAGTTGAGAGAAAGGATCTACCGAGAGCTGGTGAAAATACAAGTGAAACGTAAAGAACAATTGCGTCCGTTACGTCACCAGATCTTTAACCACTGGTACCTGAATGGTATAAGAGGACTGATTCGTCAGAAATTTTTTCAGTGGTCAGACATTGTTGAACACTTTCATTTTGTGAATGAAGATGGATCCGAACGTTCGTAATTTTGGTTACTTCGAGATTCACTTACTGCAACGTATTGAGGAAGACGAGTTAAAGGATTACCAACATTTGTTACATGGAATCTGCTTAGAAAAAGACGAAACATCTAGACAAACTCTGACGTTTCAGTTACAGTACGTAACATTTAAATTCCCTACTGGAGAACGAACATGTTTGGTTAGAAATTACCTTTATTGCTTCCGAAACAAAGACACTATAAAATCAAGTTGCCATGCCACGGATTATGTCACATATCATTGAACAGATTCCGTGGAAGGAACTCAGTGACCATATTCAAACCGTGGATCATTACCATCAATTATTACAAGAACTGTATCCATTCAATTTGGGACGACAAGTGGTGTGTGTCTTAGTGACTTGTTTTCTGGGATTTCGTTTACCAGCCGATTCTTTGTGGACTCTTTACGATCAGTACTTACCACCTCAATGGCCTTAAATGGTCACGAAAAACTCCTTTTGCTCAAAGCCTTGCGATTTCATCTGGATGCTTCTCGACCTCAACAGGAAAAAAAGATTAGTCAACTTTTAGCTACCCAAGACGTGTATGACGATTTGTGTGTAGCTTATGACTTACATCCCCATTGGACAGATGTCCGTGCCTGGAAAGAATGGGGTTTTGAGGCTTGGACCCAAGAAGTGGCCCAGTATGCACGAGAGTTGTTCAAGGAAAAAAGTTACTTTTCAAACCGTGTTAGTGACGGTGCCAGAAGAACCTGTCACCCAGGACGGGACTGTCGTGGACATGCCTGAAAGACCCTTTCGGGAGGACACTTGTGTGACCTTACCCCCTACTATAGAACTGGTTAGAACATTACCCAAAACATGTTGTTGTACAGACACTTGTTTTTATTCCACGTTAATGGTTATCATGTGCCTTTTATCCTTGTACTTAAGCCTTTGGCTTTTATGTATTTTTGTCTTTCGTATTCATGTTTGAAAAAAAAAATTCTATAAACGTGTTCTGAAAAAGTATATAAACTCTTGTCTTGTTCGTTTTCGTGTCACAAGTGACATTTCTCACACTATGGCTACCTCTACTGTCTCTGCTCCCTCTTCCTCTACTGTCAAAGTCATCGACGAACACTTAGATCGTGCCAGTTCGGAGGCTTTGTATCTTCGCCATCCCTTTAACATGCTCATTGCTGGACCTAGCGGTTCAGGCAAAACCGAATTCGTCAAACGTTTGATCGAACATAAACATCATTTGATCGATCGACCACCTCAACGGATCGTGTGGTGTTACAAAGTGTGGCAATCGGCGTACAGTCTCTTGCGAGAAAGTCAAGGCGATTCCATCGTGTTTGTGGAAGGCATTCCTAAAGAAGACGACGGCATCGTCTCTGACTCCCGTCAAACCCATTTGGTCATTTTCGACGACATGTTAGGAGAAGACGAAGAAGAAATTAAATTGTGGTTCACGCGCAAAGGGCATCACCGTAATGCCAGTGTCGTTTACATCACCTAAAATTTGTTTCAACAAAGTAAAGCCCATCGCACCATCAGTCTCAATGCGCATTACGTGGTCTTGTTTAAAAGCCCTCGAGATAAATCGCAAGTGCAAGTCTTAGCCAAACAGTTAGGAACGCCTTGGCTGACTCAGGCGTACGACGATGCCACTCAAACGCCACACGCCTATTTACTCGTCGATTTGAAACCTACGACTCCCGAGGATTTGCGATTTCGTACCCACTTGTTTCACCACTGGTGCCAAGACGGAGGGCCTGTCCTGTACACGTCTCCGTCCTCGACTTCATTTCACTCCACATAAAAAAAAAATCTATAAAAACCTCAGACCCTTTTTCGTCTGTCTCACACAGTGTGAACATGACGTTCATTCAGTCGCATCTTCCCGTCAAATTGATTCGTGCCTTGTATGGCATCAGTCGAGAAAAAAATCCACAAACACGAGCTCGTGTCTTAGAAGCTAGTCTCAGAGAAGTCTTACGATGGTACACGGTGACGGCGCGTCAATTACTCCAAGGAATCATTCAGATTCCTCATCAAACCAAACGCTTTTTCGATGGAAACAAAGTCGCTTTGGTCCAACTGGCCGATCCCCGCATCGACACTCAAACCAAAAAACAAATCATTTTGAAACCTGGATGGAGCGGTACTCTAGGAGGGGTCATCATTCGCTCTCTCTTAAGATGGGATCCTAATACCCCCAAAGTTATCCCCAAGAAAAAAGTCCAACGAAGCCCCAAGAAGAAAAAGAAAAAGACCAGGTCCCCAAAAAGAACTTCTCCAGTGGCGGGACCCTCCTCTGACCAGACACCACCCCGGAAAAAGAAAAGAAGCCCCCAGAAAAAGAAACAGAGAAAAAGTCCCCAGAAAAAGAAAAGTCCACAGAAGAAAACTAGTCGCAAGAGAGGCACCTCAGCCAGGACGCAACTTTACACTCGCAAACCACGACCTGCCACGGCAGTGACTGCGTCTCCGGCATCCTCACGTTTGTCCACTTCTCCGTTGATGACACCAGGAACTGAAGAGTACTTGGAGACGCTGATCACACCAAGAACTTCTCCGTTGATGACCCCCAAAAGAACTTCCCCAGTGGCAGGACCCTCCAATTTAGTGGCAGTGGCTGCTGCTCACAAAGTACCTTCTCCCAAAATCAAAGTCCAAGAAAGATCGGGCATGTTACAAAGTTTACTGGATTTGTCCAAGCAAGAACTGGCTCGATTTAGTCCGTTACGTACACCTGCACGAAGTGTCATGCCTGTCCTCAAACTAATACGACGTAAAGACAATCAGTGGCGACGCGTTCCAGTATAAAAAAGGCCTGTGACCAAGTCGGGGTATCAGTGTTTTTTGTGCTCCTAAAGGCTCAAAGATGTCACCCTCCAGAAAACCCCAAGGAAAGAAAAGGAAAGGACTGCCACCACGTTTAGTCAAACATGGGGACATGTTATCTGTCCTGTCCAAAGCTTCTCCACCTCTACGAAAAAAACTCATTCAATCAGCCTCCAAAGAGGTCATCGATACCGTGTGCGAATGTTGTTTGAACGTTTTGAAAGGCACGATCCCTTTGTCCAAAGACCAGAAACAATGTTTAAGCAAACATCGTCACGTTCTTCGCCAAATGGTTCGAAAGAAAATTCCCATTCGTCAAAAGAAGAAGATGTTAGTGCAACGTGGAAGCATTTTACCCCTCTTGTTAGGTCCCTTACTGAAAGGAGTCTTGGGAACAATGTTGGGAGGACTGGTGGGAGCAAGATAAAAAGGCCCTCGGAAGTCCCAAGATCTCAGAATCGACCCCTGACAACCCCATGGAAGGACGAAAACTAGCTTTAGTACCTTACAAACGATGGATGGAATACCATCGGTGGCAAGAACAACGCACCCCGCATTTACCTCCCAATCCCAATTTGAGCGAGATGTCCCAGTTACAACACGAATTGCAGTCCTTGATGGATCGCCAAGATTTGTCCGAAACAGAAAAATCGCAAAAGTACGGTCAACTTTTGCAACGACTGCAACTCTTTCACCAGAAAACTTTAGACGAAACAGCTCTACCCACTCTGAAAGATTTTAAGAGCTTGATGAAAAGTCCAGCACCATCACCAGTACCAGTACCAGTACCATCAGTAAAGATGACCATGAAAGAAAAAGGAAAAGAAGAAGAAGAAGAAGGGTTTCAAACTCCACCAGAAAAAGTACGCAAGTTAACAACACCACCTACCTCCAGAATTGGATGGATTAAAAAGATGATGGCCACCCCTTCTTCATCACAAGAGAAAAAGAAAGTGAAGACAGAAGTGAAGACAGAAGTGAAACAAGAACCGATATCCCCCGCTCAGACATCCTCCTCTTGAACACCTATTGCCGGTCGCACACGCAAAGCATTGCAATCCAAGAAAACACCCCAAGAGAAAAAGAGTAGCATCTTCCAAGAGTGGGTGCCTTATTAACACACCAACCAACACAAAAAATGGAAAAAGTCTTAGCCATCATTTACTACGATCCCTCGCATCCTGCAGGTTACGCAGGAGTTCAAAAATTGTATCGTGCTGCCAAAACGCGACTAAAAAGTCTCCGTTTACCTCAAGTGCAACGATGGTTACAAGAACAAGCTACCTACACTTTACACAAACCCATTCGTCGCAAGTTTGCCAGAAGTCGCACCCGAGTGGAAGGCATCGATCATCAATGGCAAGCCGATTTAGCCGATGTCTCTCATTTGGTCAGCTACAATCGTGGCTACAAATATTTGTTTTGTGTCATCGACGTCTTTTCCAAATTTGCCTGGGTCGTGCCTTTGACTTCGAAATCGAGCAGCGAGTTAGTGCGAGCCCTGCAACGGGTATTGAAACAAAGCGGTCGTCACCCTCTTCGATGGCAAACGGACAAAGGCACCGAAGTTCTGAACCAAGCTTTCCAAAAAGAATTAAAGAAACGTGACATTCATTTTTTTACCACCGAGAATCCCGAAACCAAAGCCAGCATCGTGGAACGTTTTCAACGCACTTTGAAAGAACGCATGTGGAAATATTTTACGCATCACCACACTCTGAAGTACATAGACATCTTACCACACCTAGTGCAAGTGTACAACCAATCTTACCATCGAAACATCGGACGTGCCCCGCAAGAAGTGACTCCCGACAACGAAGTGTTGGTGTTTGAGCGCCTGTTTGGTACGTCCCCGACGAGGGCTGTCCCCAAGAATAGTGGAGAGTTGACCGTAGGAAATTGGGTGCGCATTGGCAAAACCAAACGCACTTTCGACAAAGGTTACTTACCCAACTGGACGACCGAATTGTTTCGTGTCACTGGACGAGTGCATGGCCGTCATCCTACCGTCTATAAATTGGAAGACATGAACGGAGAAGTGCTCAAAGGAACGTTTTATTTGCCCGAGTTACAACGTGTCACCAAAAAAGAAGACGACGTGTACGACATCGAAAGCATTCTCGAACGCAGAACCCGTAAAGTGGGCAAACGACGTGTCAAAGAAGTCAAAGTACGTTGGAAAGGATATCCACCCAGTTTTGATTCTTGGATCGACGCTTCGCAAGTCATCGACTATAAAAAGAAGTGACCATCATGCCCTTTCACACAGACGCAGCTACGTCGACCACTGCTTCACCTAGTTCTTCTGTGCAAGATTTACAAAAACAACCCTTGTGGGTGTGGTGTGGAGAACGTGTGCCTAAAACGCAAATCATCTTTTTCTGCCAAATCTTCGTGGTGTATTGTGTCATCGGGGCAGCCATTGCCAATTTGAGTTTGCAACAAGGAGACAAACAATTGTGGACCATTTTATTGAGCAGTTGCATCGGTTACCTGCTTCCCAATCCCTCCCTGAAATTCTCCTCGAACGGGAACCTTGTGTCCAGTGCCAGTGCCAGTCACCACTCCAATAACAACCAGAACCCCATTTTGGGCGGAGACACGCCTCTGACGTCCAGTAATAACCCCTCGGACAGCCACAGAACTCTGGAATTATGAGTCACTAAAACCAATTTTACTTAACCTTACCCAGTGACAGTTCCATGGAGGTGTTTCCCCACAACACGTTGTGCTGTTACACGGCTAAATTACCTCAGGCCATCCCCTTAGATCACGAAGTCCATTGGGAAGTGGCTTTGGTAGAAATGATTCACCCTACACAAATCAAAAACATCACTGAAACTCAAAACACTTTTGACGTCGAAATTTCGGACCCAGCACTGCAGCAAACCATGACGGGCAGTCCTCAACATAACTCACATCTTGCAAAGGAGCTATTACCCCGCAGCAGTGACTCTTCTCCTCCTCTTTTCGTTTATCACTTTAAAATTAACTCAGGCCATTATTTTAGTGGTCAACATCTGGTGGAAGCCATCGCTTACAAATTCTATGCAACCTTTGACAAAGTTCTGACCAATGCAAAAAAACGTGTCACCATCGAGTATCACAAACTGTCTCACCGTCTACTCATCAAATTTCAAAGTGACGAAAGAAGTATACGTATTAAATTTTGCCCTGGATTGTATGACATTTTGGGTGAAGACCTCAAAATGGTCACGGATAAGGACACCAAAAAAATTAAAATGGCAGACATTGACAACGACATGCATTTTGCAAGGTATTTTCGTTACCCGGTAGAACTGAACCAGGGACTGAATTTGATCTTCGTGTACTCCGATGTGGTGGAGTACAACGTGGTGGGACACACCTCCGTACCATTACTGCGTGTCATTCCTTTCAAAGTAAATTCTGCCACGGTCACTGACGAGGAAGGTGGAAACACTTACCACGTCCACCGCGAATTTGTCCATCCTCATTATTTGCCTGTCAGCAAGTCGTATTTGGACACGGTCAACATTGCTATAAAAGCAGATCTGGGACAAAATATTCCATTCACCAAAGGAAAAGTCACGGTGAAACTCCATTTTCGAAAACGGTTTTCTCACGACTCGTAAGTCATGTATCCAGTGTACCGAGGGGTTGCTCGACAGCGAGGACACGGTTTAGGAGATATGTTAAAATCGGCCTTTCGTTCGGTGGCCCCAGTGTTGAAACCGATGGTGACACGCGGATTGCACGCCTTGAAAGATGCGGCACTGACGCAAGGCAAAGAATTTCTCCAAAATGTCATCATCGACAAACAAAACCCTAAAGAAGCCTTCATGAGGGCAGGCAAAAATGTCTTGCTGCAAACGGGCAAAGACCTTTTGGGCCGACGAGACACACCTATAAATGCCCTGCACGCTACCGAGTCAGGCATTCAGCAAGGACAAGGCAGAAAGAGACGACGACGAAGAAAACACCCTTTCACCAGACTTCAAGCTAGAAAGGCCAAGAAAAGAAGAACCGTTCGAGACTTAGACGTTTTCGATTATTGAGAAAGAACAGAACAAAATGATGCACCGAGAATCTTGCGCTTGTTCCAAAACGGAACTGGATCTATTTGCCATGCCCCCTACCATGATGACCATGCAAGAATCCCAGTGGGTGGAATTTCACCCCGTCTCCTCATTGACCGATTCCGCTCCCATCGAGTTTGAAATCAAGGGACAACCCGAAGATTACATCGATCTGAATAGCAGTTACTTGTACTTGAAAGTCAAAGTTCTAGATAAGGGAGAAGATATTATAAGCGGTGAAGAGAAAGTAGCTCCCGTCAACAATTTCATGCATTCCTTGTTCAGCTCAGTGGACTTGTACTTGAATAACAAACTGGTCAGTAGCAGCATGGATACTTATCCTTACCGTGCCTACCTGGAAAATCTCTTGACGTACGGAATAGATGCCAAGAACACCAATCTCAATGCCTGCGTGCTATGGGAACATGACGAAGCGGACGAATTTGATAAAACAGGTCTTGAAGCTGACCCCAAATTAAAAACAACCACCAATGAGGGATTTGTAGAACGAAGAAACAAAATCAAAGATGGAAAGAGTTTAGAACTGATGGATCGTTTGCATTTGGACATGTGGTTGCAAGAGAAATATTTGCTGAACGGGGTCAATGTTCGCCTGAGACTGAATCGTAGCAGTGCCGCTTTCCATTTGTTGGCTGATGCTGATGCTACTACTGGTGGCAATCCCAAAAGCAAAATCGAGGAGGCCAAACTCTACGTACGACGCGTGGAAGTGTTACCTAAAGTGGGAAATGACATCAGTCAGACGTTGAGCAGAACGACCGCCAAGTATCCCATACGACGTGTGGAAGTGAAAACGTTCACCATTCCTACTGGACAGCATTCCATGATCGAAGATCATCTGTTTCAAGGACAGTTACCCAAGCGTTTAATCCTTGGTATGGTCCTGAATTCAGCCTTCAACGGAGCCTTCGCCCAAAATCCTTTCAACTTTCAACACTTCAACGTGAAGAAAATCGAAGTCAGTCGCGATGGCAAGACCTTGTGTACCAGACCTTTCGAACCTGACTTTAGTGACACGAAGATGAATTACTTGAGATCGTACTTGTCCTTGTACGAAGCTACCGGCCAGTTAGGAACCAACACCAGTCACGGCATTACGTACGACGATTACGCAGGAGGCTATGCTTTGTGGGCTTTCGATTTCACTCCAGACCAAGGCAGCGACGAGGAACATTTCCACCCTATAAAATCTGGCCAGATTCGTGTGGAACTTCAGTTTAAAGATGCACTGCCAGCAACAGTGAACGTCATCCTGTATGCAGAATTCGATAATACCATAGAAATCAACAGTTTGAGAGAAGTCATTCTAGATTATTAGAAGCCATGGAAGACTGTTATCCCTCTTTACAAAGTGGAGAAACGTTGGAGATGGAATGTGAGGAGACCGAGGAAGGAGAAGAATCTCAAGACAAAGACGAAGAAGTTGTCATGATGAAGTCGAGATGGCCAGAACAAGAAGCCCATTTGTCTCCTGTTTTGCCAAACACTTGGTCGAAAAAATGACGGAATTGATCAAGAAAGATTGCTATGGATGTCAAAACGATCATCCCAGTCAAATTCAACACGACAAAATGTCTGATGTTGAGTCAAGAAGAAAAATTGGACGAGTATCTGGACGAAGCTTGGAGTCTCATCTCGGACGAAGACGTGTTGCATCAGTGGTATAAAGACTTGCGTGAACATTCTTGTCCACCATTAACCACTCAAGAGATCCATCGTATCGAAGCTCTCCTGAATCAGAGTGAGGAGAGGAAACGAAGAAACGGTTATTTGTCAGACATTTTCAAGCAAAAGGTCAGGATCGAATTGACAACGTATTATTACCTGTGAAGAAGAAAAAAAACAACACACAAATGGATACCTGGGAACTTTATTACCTTTTGAACCACAGTTCGTATACGGCTTCTTGGAATCCTGTCGTCTGTGCTAAAGATGAACTCCCTCATCGCAAACCTAAAGACCATCTAGCTTACGTGATCAACACGGACGACAGTCATCTCCCAGGAACCCACTGGGTAGCCGTCTACTTTCCTCAAGAAGGATGTGTGGAATATTTCGATTCGTACGGATTGCCCCCTTTGGAAGACGATATCATCGACTTTATGAGAAGAAATGCTCAAACCACCCGATTCAATAATGTGAAATTACAAGGCACAGATTCCTTGGTGTGTGGACAGTACTGTGTGTATTTTCTGCATCATCGCAGCCTGGGCTATTCTTTAGAACATTTAGTGACTCATTTTGATCCTCGTTCTTCTTCTAGAAACGATGTGAAAGTAGATCGATGGTTTTGTGACCATTATGCTTATCTTTTGTCTCAAGCTAGGAAACGTAGTGTCCATCAATGGCCTAATGATTTCCATCAATGGAAATCACAATTTCATTCACAACGTTGTCAGCCCTGTTTAAAGTAGATTGTGAATTGAGAAAAAAAATGTTTGTGATTTGAAAAAATGTTTGATGTTATCATGTTGGATTATTGTTAAAATATGTTAAAGTTTTTGGTTAGTGTTAAGTGATTTTTGAATAAAAAATGTTGTGTTTTGAAAAAAATGCCTTTGTCTTTTGTTTAGCTATAAGAATGTTGGATTGATGCTCTTTCATTTCTTACTATCCCTCTCATGACACTCACTGAACGTTGCGGCTCGAAAACCGTGTGGGGGATGTTTTCCTTCACGTCCGCGCTTTGACTTTAAGAACCGGGGTTGTTTCCAGTCTAACCATCCATTGTCGACTCATCCTCCTACGAAGATGTGCTCCAAACTAGCTATGCTCAACTAAGCCTACGTGAATTTGCATAGGGTCAGACACAGTCTGATACCGAAGCCAGAAGAAATAGAGAATGTGAGAATGTTAAAAGTCACTGAAGACCTGAGAGAAGAGCTCTTCAGAGAAGAAATGAACAGGGAAAAAGAAGAATGGACAGAGAAGTACAGACTTCAGAGACAGCAGCAACAACAGCAACAACAACAACAACAGCAGCAGCAGCAACCTGAAGCTGACAGGCTTTGTCGATTGTCGTATCGACACCAAAGAGTTCTTCTCTTTCCGAAGAAGCAGACCTATCGCCAGAAAGTCTATCCTCAGAGGACATCGCATTCTTAGAAACTAAAAAAGATTTCCATAGCAAACAAAAAACAGCCCTTTTCAGGGCTACCCCAATACTCTAGAAAAGAAATAACTATTAATTTGCCAATGTGTGTAGGTAGAGTAATGTGAATATAAACACTAACTCTTTTTTCATTGTGTGAGGGTATGTGTTTGTGTTTGTAAGAGCTCAGGTATGTTTGTGTGAATAGTAGATTATGGGTTTATTTATTGTTTCTTAGCGTATGTGGAGAGTATAGTTTTGGTTTTATTATATGAAATGAGAAAGTAGGGGATGTTTTCCTTCACGTCCGCGCGTTGTTGGGTCATGATCTAGGTAAGATCAATTTTATGTTTTAGGGGGATGTTTTCCTTCACGTACGCGCTTTCACTATAAGAACCCACAGTATTCGTCGTTCAAACCATTCTACAAATAAGATGGCTTCTAACCAAATTGACAATGCAAACATTGCAAGACGTTTTGGACAATTTAGGAATGATGGAGCTGATGTTAATAAGACTCGTTGAAGACCATTATTCCTATAGTCCCCATCGTGTAAAGATGGAAATTAATAACTTAAGAAAGGTAAAGGATATGATAAGTGGTGTCATGAAAGAGATAAAGGAGGAGAAGGAGGATGAAGAGGAAAGGATAAGAATACGCAAATGGAACGAAAAAATTGAAAAAGAAGAAGAAAATAAGAGGAAGAAAGAAGAGGAGGAAGAGAAGAAGAAAGAAGAGGAGGAAGAGAAGAAGAAAGAAGAGGAGAAAAAAAGAAGAGAACAGTGTAGGAGAGAAAATAAGAATTTGGTTGAGAAAAAGAAGAAATTAGAAGCAGAAGAAAAACCAAAGGCCCTTTTCAGGGCCAGCCATATTTCTCGAAGAGAAATACTTTTCAATTGCCTACCCCTTTTTTTAAAAAATTTTAAAAAAAAAAAATCCCATATTCAATTCCCTTGTACGTAAAGTGACCCACGATTTATTCCCATGTTAAATTCCCCTTGTCGTTAGACAGACCCACACTATAGTTCCATGTTAAATTCCCCTTGTCGGTAAAGTGACCCACGATTTATCAGCACTTATCACCATGTTAATTCCCATTGTACGTAATCTGACCCACGATTTTTCGCCATGTTAAATTTCCATTGTACGTAATCTAACCCAGGGGTGTTTTTAATGCTAATTCCCATTGTACGTAAAGTGCCCCCCTTCACTACTTAAGTGGTGGGGGGGGGTTGCCATGTATGAACTTACAACAAACCAGTTCAGGGGCCTCGAGTGACCGAGTGGTCTAAAGCGCTATCCGTTACGGATCACTGCCATCTCATCTCTGTCTGCGTGGGTTCGAGTCTCGGATTCGGCTAATGTGGTTATGTGAGAAAGCTTGCCAGTAGCTTCTCGTGGGTCTGTGGTTCTTTCCGGGGTTATCTCGGATCTTCCTCCACCATTTATACTGGCCGCCATGTATAGCCTATCGTGTGCTGAAAAATGGCGTTAAACCCTACAACAACAACAAGAACAAACCAGTTCAGGTTCACATTCAATATAATTTTCCCTTTGATCATTAGGTATCCGGATGACTGTAACAAGATAACCGGGTGGGATATTTCGGATTAACAACAGAACACGTTTTGACGACACATATATATGATTTAATGTGGCGATTTATATGAGTAGTGGATTATGAAGATGTGTGCGTATTTATAATCCAAATATTGGATCTATTTAACATAAAAACGCACAGTTTCAAAGATGGAAAAAATATACAAATAAATTTAGTTCAGTAACCCTAAAACACAGGATAAATGATTTCACAAATGATTCAATAATGGAAAGATGAATATAGTTCACTCAAATAGTAAACAATGCAAGTCTTTACCCATAGTAAAAAATGTATTCGCTCAGGTAGCGAGATTATGTCACTAAACAATACAGTCTATCCTTCTAGTCCTGAATAATACACTGGGTCTTACTAACCCAAAATTAGCATACAGCTAAAAATACATGTGTGGAGATGCACTCCGTCACCCGTGCACCTTATCCGCTCCACAGCTCCTCCGAATCAATTTCACAACCAATATAGACTCCGGTCCCTCGGAATACTATGATCACTTGAAATATTAGACCCTCCGGACACTTGAAATACTAGACCCTCCGGACCCCCTGGTCCTTTGACGGCTCTACAGCTGGGTCACCTTAGTCCCTCTGGACACTCCGGACGCTAGACAGTAGACGCTCCGGCACCTTAAACGCTCCGGACACACGGACGTTTCTACCCTCTGACAACACCGGACACCCCGGATATTCCTACCATCAAAAACTCACTCACTCACTCAGCTGAAAATATACCCGATACAGTGTACTAAACTTGATACAGACATAACGTAAGGACGTTATATATGGTAAGTTAAAAAGATTATATTATAATGGCAATTACAAAACAGAGGTTCAATAGTAAACCTAACCCTGCTTGATAAGACAATAGTAAACAATTCTTTTAAAAAATGTAGCTTTACATTACCAATATAAGTCTACATCGCAACAAGAATAAAAAATGCACGCATAATGGTATGTAAAGAAAACTAACAAAACATGCAAAGGCGAATATGGTAATACACTAGTTATCACTTAAAACCCAAAACATTACCTACCCCTCTACAGCTGGAGTTGTGCGAATCCTTTTAGCAGGCCGCTTGCTGACAAAACCATTAGTATTGTAAAGGTCCTTTACATGTAGTAACGTATTTATACCTTTAGAATTTTCGTTATTCTTTATCAAAGGCACCTTGCACGTGTGGCACAGGACGAATCGTACTCACGATTTCGAAATACATAGACCATATTATAATCACCCTCGGGTATCGTTGTACAGAGAAAAAGAAACGAAACCCGAGTACATGTATTTAATTAACAACATTTACACCATTCCGTGACAATGACACTTTCTAAAATTTTCATATCTTTAACTATTTTTTAATGTAGCTAAAAGAGCCTAATTCATTTCATACAAAAGAATTTAAATGAATTATACACTTGTAGCTACATTTAGCGACGCTGACCTAAAAATGTACTTAGTTACAAATATTATAATTTTCGCCATGCTGTGTGGAATTAAATTGTACGTTTTCCAATTTCATGAATATTAATTTTATCACATGCTACTTCAGATTATCTGCAATAGAAAAATCGCAGCACTGATGCTAAAATGCTCTTTCCACATTTATTTGACGACAGGAAGAGAGAGGGAGGCATATGTATTCCATTGCATTTTTGCTATTGCACCTCCTGATCAAAAATACAATATGCCCCGATAAATGAGAGAGAGATAGATTTCAGCCCTTATTTATGCTGTTTTGTACATTACTGCTCCTGTTAGCTGAAGGTTTTGTCAAAGAGAAAAAACAGTAATAAATAGTAAATGGAAAAAATTAAATACATGCCATGCTCATTCAGTTTTAAATTTAAATATTCACAATATTTATATCCATATATGTTAAAGCCCAAGAATTATCATTTAGCATGCTGTGTAATTCTCTTTGCATGTACAACGACCTCTCTTCCCAACATATAAGATTATCCTTTATGAGTAAGTTCAATTATACTTCCTGTAGTTAGGAAAACTGGGCTTTGATATTTGCTCATGGTAGTTGTTACTTTAAATTGTTGACAGTTCTTTTGGTGAGTACAAAATGTGTTAGTAGTTGAGACATTTACATAGCATTTGCTTTCATTGCACGGCACTGTATTCACAGATCCTTTGTGTAACCTCATTTCCCCATTGGTAACGTCACTAATTCGATCTGGTCTGCCGAAACTTGCTCTCAACAGGTGAGCTCGGATGACCTGACCACAGGAGTTCCATATTTAATTAGCATCTAAATAAACATTGGAAAGCCATGTGATTCTTACAACAATGGAATTGTTTACTCAGTGGGAATTAATTAATAATGGAATATATACAGCCCTAGTACACGAACAAGATCGCATTCTTCAGGTAACTAAACAATACAGATTACAAATATTATGAAACCTGTCTCTCTCGTATCAAGTCATATTTTACTTGATCATGAGGTGCAAGAAGAAAAATATAAAAATATGACGGAATATCCGTCTTTGTCATTGTTATGCATTTTCTAATTTGTCTATTCTAATGCACAGGTATGTAATCAAATTTAAACAAAGTATATTACTAGTGCATGCTGCTTAGCACAATTATATCTGATGTGTGAATTTAATACTGAAAATCATGTAAATATTTTAAAATCCTTCTCAGTGTTGGGTTCTATATTTTTTCATACACGATCTCTCCGCCAAACTGATAATTTGTTTTACACATTATGTTCGTTTCTTTTGGAGAAATTATTTTTTGTTACATTCTTAAAATTACACGACATACAGAAATGCGATTTCCAGTTACGTAATCCGTATATAAGTCGATTTTGAGTATAAGACAAAGCCCAGATTTTCTAGTCAAAAGGTAGCGACTTATATTCTGACAAATACAGTAGTCAAGTTATGAATAGAGTAGGTCAATAACTGAATACAGTCATATTATAACTTGTGTATGTCAAAACAGCAAATGTAGTTCAGCTAACATAAAGAGAAATAATTTTTAAAAAAATAGTAATGAATTAAAAATATGATCTGGATTTTAAGAGTCCTACACTATACTTCCACGATTGTATAGTAAAGATAAAACATTAAGAAAATGACTGTATCCAATAACTAAATTCTACACAAGATATTGATTGGCAAAACAGTAGAATTGCTTCTGGTTAAATCTCAATCTGATCTCACCTGTATGATGTATGAAGTATGCTCCCAGTCTGAAGTTCAAGTTTCGGGAATAGACAATACTTAAATAATTACAAAGTATGTATGTATATATATTGGACTAGAAATACAATGGCACGTGTCGTGATCTTGTACTTGAAACTTTTCTCTTATCTCCTTTCCAAAGTGTAATTCTTAAAAGAACAAGTTTCGGGAATATACAATATTTAAATAATTACAAAGTATGTATGTATGTATGTATGTATGTATATATATATATATATATATATATATATATATATATATATATATATATATATATATATATATATAATCAACATCAAACTAAAGCAGTAGATATACAGCTCGATTATAGAATCCACATCATGCTAAAGCAATAAATGCTTAAAATAATTAAGATTAAACATTATTGCTCATTAAAACAGGGTCAGAGAAATGAAAAATACGCAAAAGCTCCCAGATCAAGAAAATAATTTCCTTTCCATTGATCTTTTGCAGTGAACAACAGTATGAATAGAAAGAATGTCATACTAGCTAGAAAACTATCATTCTTTCCCTATTGAAAATCAAACCGGGGTCCGCATGTTTCAACAATAATCGGTTACCTCGACTAAGCATACGTTCCAGACAAGGATGGGATTTAATAGTGTATATAAAGTTTTGTTGGTAGCGTGCTCACCCGTTTGGTGACCCAGTAATTATATATTTTAAATAATGACTCTGTATTGCGTATGCATATATAGCAAGTGACATTAATTTTTGTTCTTACCAGAAAAGGAATAAAAGAATCGCGATCTCCTACCCATGTTGATTCAGAAAGTTCTTTTAGTTTATCGTGTGTAAGACTGATAAAAAGTATATACATGCATACATACATACATACATACATACATACATACACTACTTATAAGGCTATAGTTCTAACAAACTCAAGAAAGAGATTCCGCCTCGGATGCGGGAGGTCGTGGGTTTGATCCCCAGCCGAATCATATGAAATGCTTATAAAAATGCTGCTAACAGCTGCCTCGCTTGGTGCTCGTCATTAAGAGGTTAGTGCTAGGACTGGTCGTTCTGGTGTCAGGATAATGTGACCGGGTGGGACATCATGCATCATGTCTGTGGCATGATGCCTCAGTGCTAGACAGCACTATAAACTGCCACACTGCAGACATCGTAGCGATATCACTGAAAAAATGTTAAAGCTACGTTAAAAATCCAAATCACACACACACACACACACACACACACACACACAAAACAGTTTGGTTATTGCCTTAATACATAACCATGTAAATTAATATCATACATTATATACATGTTGAAAAAATATGCACGTAGTATTGAAATCGACAATAAATGTTTTATTTAATGTAGCATAACTTGTTTCTCTCAATACAGGTCTGACATATGCAGCAGTACCAACATTGCACGTGCCAAGACAGGTCGTTCGTGCTCAGGAGAAAGCGCTCGATAATCGCTAATCTACAACCGAAATAGATGTTACCGTCACCATGCAAAACAAAAATAAGTCTCGATATAAGCAAATACATTGTATAGGCAAGTAAGGATAATGCATTATTATATGCTCATTTTTTTCTCCGTTAACTTTACATTATCAGAATCGTTCAATATTTTACGATATAGCACACCTTCATATTGCACCCACGCGCTGGACACGTGTGCCCAATAGTGTATTAGGAACTACTTTGTAAACAAATGATGTACATTCGCATAGTAGACGCAATACGTTTTGGTTGATTAAATTTGTTTCTGAATGAACAAAAGCAGATGTTTCGTGGACTGCAACCTACCAACTGTTTTGCTACATTCCACGTTAACTTTTTGATACATTGTTTCAGATTTTGCGATAGACACCAGATTTCATAAAATTGCTTGGTACCTACATGCAAGCTATAAGGCATAAACTGTCTCCTTTAGCTGGCAATCAGAATGGCAAAAAAAAAATATACTTAACAGTTTTACATCCAGAATTTCCTCAAAATGTACTTTCTTAGTTCTGCAAATCCGAATTACATGAGCCATGTCGTGAGTTCTCAAGCTTGATAATCAAGTCGATTACACATTTCGTATCTGTACTGTAATTTCGACTATATTCCAAGTGCAATTACATCTTCCATACTGTGCTCAAAATGAAATAAACATTAAATTCAATAGCGTCTTTTTGATAATTGCAGTTGAAACACTTCATATTTTTCCCACATAATGATTTCAAATAGTCAATGACAGAACAAACACACTTGCTCGCTCAATCGCTATTTGATTTGCTCGTTCATTTACTCATTCATCAGCTTGCTCAATCTCTCGGTCATTAACTCAATCATATGCTCATTCATTCACTCATTCGTTAATTTGCTCGCTCATTCATTCACTTGCGTATTCATTTGCTCACTCATTTGCTCATTTGTTCCCTCGATCTCGTTTAATCACTCTCTACTTCGCGCAATAATACTCATGCTCGTTCATCTGACCGATCATTTATTCTTTTATTCATTCATTCACTAATTCATTATTACTTTCTTTCGTTCGTTCGTTCACGTATTATCAGTCAAATTGATTCACATTGAATTATTCATATTTATTCATATTGCATTATTCACATTCATTCATTTGAATCATTCACACTCGTTCATTTGAATCATTCACATTTATTCATATTGAATCATTCACATTTATTCATTTGAATCATTCACATTCATTCACATTGCATTATTCACTTTTATTCATTTGAATCATTCACGTTCATTCATTTGAATCATTCACATTCGTTCACATTGAATCATTCACATTTATTTACATTGAAATATTTAAATTTATTCATTTAAATCATTAACATTTAGTCACATTGAATTATTCACATTTATTCATTTGAATCATTCACATTCATTCATTTGAATCATTAACATCCATTCACATTGAATCATTCACATTCATACATTTGAATCATTCACATTCATTCATTTGAATAATTAACATTCATTCAGTTGAATTATTTGCATTCATTTGCATTGAATCATTCACATTCATTCGCATTGAATAATTCACATTCATTCGCATTGAATCATTCGAATTCATTCATTCGAATCATTTGCATTCCTTCATTTGAATAATTCAGACGTATTCATTTAAATTATTCACATTCATTCATATGAATCCTTCACATTCATTCATTTGAATCATTCACATTTATTTAAATTGAATTATTCACATTTATTAATTTAAATCATTCGCATTCATTCACATTGAATTATTCACTTTTATTCATTTGAATCATTCACATTACTTCATTTGAATCATTAGCATCCATTCATTTAAATCATTGACGTTCATTCATTTGAATCATTCACATTACTTCATTTGAATCATTAGCATCCATTTATTTATATCATTGACGTTCATTCATTTGAATCATTCACATTCATTCACATTGAATCATTCACATTCATTCAAGTGAATCACTCAAATTCAGTCATTTGAATCATTCACATGTATTCATTTAAATCATTCACTTTGATTCACATTGAATCAATCACATTCATTCATTTATTTATTCACATTCGTTCATTTGAATCATCCACATTCATTCATTTGAATTATCTACCGCTCCGGTGGCCTAGTGGTTAGAGCGTCCGTCTCGGATGCGGGAGGTCGAGGGTTCAAATCCCCGGCGATTCATACCAAAGACTAATAAAAATGGTACAAACAGCTGCCTCGCTAGGTGCTCAGCATTACGTGGTTAGTATTAGGACTGGTAGGTCTGGTGTCAGGATAATGTGACTGAGTGGGATATGATGCTACATGTCTGCGGCATGTTGCCTCAGTGCTAGACATCACTATAAACTGCCATACTGCACACATCGTAGCGATATGACTGAATTTTTTTAAAGCTAAGTTAAAAATCCAGATCACAAACCAAATCATTTTAATCATTCACATTTATTCATCTGAATCAGTGATGTATAAATGATATCAGCAGACAGATTACTTTGAAAATGTTTAAATAACTAGACATGGATCAAATGCAACGATATTAAAAGACTCGCCATGTCTCGTCTTTTGTCTTCAGTGTCACTAAATTCTTTGCAAGAAAGCCAGTTATACTGTTCAAGACTTGTCAAGTACTGTTAAAAGAACTGATTCTACAGGACGAGGATATTCAGTTGACTTTTGGTGTGTGTGTGTGTGTGTGTTAACAATCGTTTACTGGCATATTCTTTGTGGCAAATATATCAACAGTACGTACAAAGCTTTGACCACCATTGGAACTTGAACTGATTAAATCCAAAAGTGTCCTTCTAAGTTTCCTGGAAATCACGTTATCGGAAGCTGGACTATTAAAAAATCTTCAGGCGTGTGTAAAGTATTATGTAAAAATGTATTGTATCGGCTCTATCATTCGATGGATGACACCATATTGTATCGGCTCTATCATTCGATGGATGACACTATATTGTATCGGCTCTATCATTCGATGGATGGCACCATACTGTATCGGTTCTACCATTTGATGGATGACACCATATTGTATCGGCTCTATCATTCGATGGATGACACCATATTGTATCGGCTCTATCATTCGATGGATGACACCATATTGTATCGGCTCTATCATTCGATGGATGACACCATATTGTGAAAACCTAAATATTTGCAGCGCAAGGAGCTCATATAATAAAGGTTGTATATAAACAGATGTTGACCTTTAAACAATGACAAGGTCATGGATGTACTAAACATGGTTTCATTCTATGAAATCTACATTTTTGAGACAGTAAATCAACCCATACGAATATATGGATTCTTTCGACTGATTCATTTATGGAATACCATCCAGAGAATATATCTTATGATCCCTTCACGATTCTAACATGACAAATGACTATTACCAATATCTATCGGATGTGACGTCACGCTTTAATATGAACAGACATATAGATATACATGATTATAAATAAATATACCCTGATGTTGAGCGTCCTCATCTGATGGTCTTAATTAGATTATATAAAACTAGTTTTGCTTTAGACAAGATATATTTTTCACCAAGACAAGCACATGATACGAGTTTAAAGACAACATGCGTAACTGTTGATAGATTATGACATATTTGTGACTACTGAACGTGGACTTCTTACCTACACACCAACAATATGAACTGTATATCTCAAGATATATACATGTAACATGGACTTCATGCCTACATACCAACAATATAAACTGTATATCTGAAAACATATACATCTAACGTGGACTTTATACCTACACACCTACAATATGAACTGTATATCTGAAGATATATACCTGTAGCGTGGACTTCATACCTACAAACCAACAATATGAATTGTATATCTGAAGATATATACATGTAACGTGGACTTCATACCTACACACCTACGATATCAACTGTACATCTTAAGATATATACCTGTAACGTGGACTTCAGACCTGCACACCAACGATATGATGTTCATCTGAAGATAAATACCTGTAACGTGGACTTCAGACCCACACACCAACAATATGAACTGTTCATCTGAAGATATCTGCCTGTAACGTGGACTTTATGCCTACACACCTACGATATGAACTGTATATCTGAAGATATATACCTGACTTTATCCCCTGTGTTTATTCTTACTCAGGGAACTTCGACCCAAACCATATCATACAGACGATTGAAACACACGGCCTTTAACCATGTAAACTTTTACCGAGTATAAAAAGTGCATTAAGGTATGCAAAGTAGGGGAGTGAACTACAAACACTCAACTTATTATCGTCGTTTTTTATTTTTATTATTATTATTAGTATTAGTATTATTATTGCATGTCATTGATGATGATATTATGTTGCTGCTGCTGTTGATTATTTTTTTAGCCAAGATAATGATAATAGTATTAGTGATGTTAGTGGTGGTAGTGGCAGACATATTTGTTTGATTTTGTTTTTCCTCTTGCGGAAGTTATTCTTTTTGTACTTCTTGCTTAAGACCCATTTTCAATGAAATTCCTATTATATTTCTTCTTCATATCAAATTCCTGGCCCTGGGTGGCGTACGAATCTAAGTGATAGAAAGAACAGTAACTCTAAAGATTGGGTTATGATGAAAATGACTAACGTCATAAACATCCAACGTCATGACGTTGCAAAAGGTGATGTGCCAGGTTACCGTAATAATTTTTTGTGTGCCATTCAGAGCGAGCAAACGTATTTTCTTTTAGCACTGATAATCTTTGCCTATTTGATTCACAATGGATCAAATTCTGGTCCCGAATATTATTATCATTGTTTTGATTGTAATGTTTCATCTGGACCATTCATTATAAGTATTACGATAAATAAGTAGCTGTCATGACCAGGGATGTCTTGAATGAATAGTGCGATACATGTTTGGAATCCAAAAATCAAATCTGCATTCGTTATGAGAAGTTCTTCTGTGCTTGCCTGTTAAGAAATGATAGCTTCTGTGCTTGCCTGTTAAGAAATAATAGCTTCTGTGATTGCCAGTTAAGAAAGGATGGCCTCTAACTCTGCGATGCTGCTCGAGCTTTTATTAAACACCTGAATGCAATCAGTACCTCTGTACTCAATCATTTATTAAATACCAGAATACAGTCAGTACATCTGTAAACTATATGACTATAGCTGAGGTGATAACAATATAAAATCTTAATGGTTTATTGTTAAATGTTTTGCAATGTCCAGGAACCATTTGATTATATATAGAACTTCCAAACATGACATCACATAACGTAAGGACCATGTCAATGTTGGCGATAATGTGTCTTTTACAAGCAATGCATTTGTTGAATTATCTGCACTTTACATTTCGTACTCGGACATTTTTATTCTTGTACAGAAACAAGCTTTGTTCCTAACGAATGTTTACTTAAATGGGTCTACGTTATAAATCTGCGTCCTTCGTGGAACGTATGTTCTTCAACAATTTATGTTTAAAACTTCTCCAAATCCACAGGACTAATTTTGATCCACTTTTGTACAGAGTATCCCAGCATGAAAAATAAGCTTGAAATTGTAGAAATCAAGCCGATTGGCTGTTAAATATGTCGGCTGGTATTACAATTACTTTAAAACAATCTTTCAGCTAATTCATCTCAAAATCCGCTGCGTAGAATGTTATCAAATTGGGCAAAAAGAATCATAGCGTATGTATATCTGGAGATTGTATATATATATCTTTAACATATGGCAAATGTTACGATAACAACGTAACTAGGGTGCGCTTCAGTCTGACCGAGTGCCACCATTTTACTATTTTTGTACAGAAAGGATGCCCCTCGTTACGGGGCTCCCATTCTTTTAACTTTGATTGTATAATTTCATGAATAGCTGGAAAATGTTATGTCATAACCTTCACAAATGAAACCGTTTGGCTTTTGTTTGAAACTGTACGTTATTGGTGAGAATTTGATACGGCTCAAATAATTTTTTAAAATGAAAAACCCACAAAATGTGGATCAGAGTGGGTTTCCTGTGGGAGAGGTTTTATTTATATATATAAATGCGGAATGAGTCAAAAACATTATGGTACTCATCTTCGTTTCGTGGGAATACAGCTGTATTATAGCATCCCCTGTCTCATCTTTAACCGGAAATGCATGTCAGTTCTCTCCCTTGAACAGCGGGTAGCGGTAGCAACCACAAGCTTAGGGTGCCAAGAACTGAGCACACATCCACTGCCCTGTAACCCCCACTGGCTACCAGTTCCATTCAGAATCAAACACAAGATGGGTTTACCATTCTACATTTCCTTCACTGAATCTGTGTGTGTGTGTGTGTGTGTCTGTTTGATTTGGATTTTTGACGTATCTTTAAAAGAAAATCAGTCATATCACAACGACATGTACATTGTGGCAGTTTATGTCTAGCATTGGGGCATTATGCCATATACATGTAGCATCATGTCGCACTCAGTCAAAGTATCCTGACACCGGACCTTTTAATGCTAATCGCCAAACAAGGCAGCTGATATAACCATTTTTATATAAGTCTTTAGTATGACTCGACCGGGGTTCGAACCTGCGACCTCTTGCATCCGAGGCGGACGCTTTAACCACTCAGGCCACCTAAGCGGTCTATTTCGCTTTGTGGTTGCTGGAAAATAAAGCTAGTGGCTGATATTGTCCAATTAAGTATGGAAGATTGCACTTATTGTTATTGTTGGTGTTATATTTTATTATTATTATTATTATTTTTATTATTTTTA
>CM068837.1:100335435-100617935 GCA_028554795.2 Sinohyriopsis cumingii
ACCCAGGAGTCTGGAATAATACCAATAGTAACAATAGGGATTATGACTGAATATAAAATGGTGTGAGGGTATAGCACTCTTGAAATAAAGACAACCATATGTTATGTCTGAGGTGCAGTATAGATACAAGTTGAGTGTTTTTGAATAGAGCGGAGTGGACATGAGAATTGCTGCTAGGTTTTGATTGAGGACCGGGAGACCAGTACTGAAGGCGTCAGGTTGACAACAACCTGTAAATGTCTTGGACAGTGGCCTTGAAGCTTAATTCAATCTGGTTCATGGTTGGATCTGTTCCACTAGCAACTCTGAAAAACTATGCCAGGTGACATCAAGGGCATCATCCTCATTGAAAATGGCACTAACTCGTCCATGTGGATAAGCAGTGAACATATGGAAGCCCAGCACTGTCAGAAATGCTGGCTGGTTTGCCTGGCATATGGTCAGTCCAACTATCACTGGTACCGGCCAGTCTTAGTGCTTGGCTGAAGAGACAGATTTCGCACTGAAATATCCATCATATTGAGGGTATTGTTGCCAATGGTTGAGTATAATAGACGGATCTGTAAGTAAGATTTCATAAATCTTATTTAACTGGACGATCTGATCAAAAACGTCTCCCTGCTGGGACAGTACGATGGTTATCACTGGTACAGGCTGATTGAAGAGCCTTGCTAGACAGACAAATTTCTCACTAAATCTTGGCCATATTAAGGTTATGTTGTCAGCAGTATGGCTAAACGGATGGTCTTGTCACTAAGCTTTCCTGTTGGACAGCCAGTAATGACTGAACGGCCGGAGATGGTGCTGTTGTATTATAAATTGGATCCAATGGATCTCTGTGAAAACCCATGCATCCACTCCACCAATGATCTGGAAATGACACAAGAAGGGAAAACGAAACATAAAGTATCAATGTAGCATTTAAAAAACTCGCTAAAATCATCTCTTTTAGTAATGGAGCAGGTGAAAATAGTGTTGCACCAATTCATAATGATCTTGCCTGAGGTCAACGATAGCGTGATATAACGTGGCCTTATATAGGTTAAGTCCCTAAAGGTGACAAAATCACTCAAATGTGACAGAAATTGTAATAACGATGTGTGCAACCTGCAGCAAAATGATTTAATTCCCACAACAGATACCATATGAACATTGGGTGACTGAATTAGAACACAAAATTGGCTTGGATTTGTGGGAGGATGACTGTAAAGTATTATCAGTACAGCCTTGAAACTAAAAACTAGCGACCCCTAGTGTTGCAAGTGGAGGTAATGGGAAAGAGTTTATGCCCTTTGTCTATATGAGATCGACATAAAAAAAAACAATTCTCATCTTCTAGTAAGGCTGGATTTACGAGAAAGCAGGCTAATATTCCTAATGTAATTTGACTGGGGAATGTATTTCAAGGAGAAATCGAAAGGCAGATCCCCCCCCCCCCCAAAAAGTATGACTACTGTGCATGGGCCTGTTATACGAGAAGTCTTTAAAAACATTTTGGAATGGTTCATCACAGAGAAAATTAAATCTTTTTTACACAGACAAGGGAAATTCCATCCCACAAAAGGTATGCTATGCAACAGCAAAATGTAACATAGTACAGGTATTGCAAATTATGGGTAAAAAGAATATAATTAGAAAATTTGTGTATAAATACAAACAAATGTTGCATCATTATATTATCAAATCTTTATTTTTATTTTGTTTATTTGTACTCATTATGGCCTTACAAATTTGCACAAATTATTTTTGCATATAATTTGACCAATTGTTTATATCACTGACGCAGGAAATCGAAATATTAGCAGACCACATACTGAACCATTTAGATGCAGTTCTCTACTCAGGTACTAAGATCACTTTCTCTACATGTCAATGGTCCTTTTCAAAACAAAATATCTTGAGCTTTTAAAAATAAAATAAGCTTTCATTTTTCCCCTATGTAATATTACTTGCTGCCATTATAGTTTTATAAACTGCCACTAAAATTCTGCCAATTGCCTTTCATTATTCATGGTAACTTTCAGAATCTTGATTTGTTGTTTCATTATTTTTCTGTACTGTGTTGCTAGTGCTCATACAGTAATTCATAAAATATTTTTGATGTTTGTTGACGCAGTGGAGTTTAGACAGTATGCAGACAATTAGGGACCCATCATCAGCATTTGTTTTATTGGTGTTGCCAAGGTTTCTCACAAAGCATGGCCAGCAAATCATTCTTTTTCATAGCTTCCCATCCTCGCATCACAGTAGAGTTGAAGTGGTGTGAAAAAATTGGCATGATTAAGTTCATATGCCCAGAGTAAGTATGCACTAAAAGTTTAATTCAAAGAGAGAACGAGTGCACACTTGGAGTTACTGCCTTAATTAACTTTTCACTGCAGAGTGTCCATTCAAACTCAGACATTACTAAGGAATATGATTTTAAAGCAGCCACTGTGGAAGCAACATTAGATTTGAGATTTACACCATTTTCATTTACAACAATCTAGATGCTATTTGAATACTTTTGGTGACAACTACATATTGATACGTCTTGACCATCCATTTAGCATGTTTAGAACAATTAGAGACAAGATCTTCATTATGTTTATTGTGGCTGCCATGCTGGACATCAAATCAGCACAATATTTATATAAGGCCAGCTAGACACAACAGGACTTTTCCAGTGAAAACATCATACCTGACGTATGATTTTAATACAGGAGGCATAACAAAAAGAAAGATGCTTTTGTGGCCATATTGGATGTCAGACTAGGAAAATTTAAATTTAGGACCAAGTACACAAACATAAGTGCTTTGAACTGGTTGTGTTCTTTGTTTGACAACAACACAGTTAGGTTGTTTAGTGCCAAGGCAGTAAAGAAAAGTGCCTTGCCTAAGGACACAATACAGTTGTTGTTGTTGTTGTTGTTGTTGTAGGGTTTAACGCCATTTTTCAGCACAAGATAGGCCATATATGGTGGCCAGTATAACTGGTGGAGGAAGAACCCTGGAAAACCCAGGAAAGAACCACCGACCCACGAGAAGCTACTGGCAGGCTTTCCCACGTACCCACGCTAGCCGAGCCTTGAACTCGAACATACGCAGACAGAGGTGAGATGGCAGTGATCCGGAACGGTGAGCGCTTTAGACCACTCGGCCACTCGGGGCCCCCACAATACAGTAAGTAACCCAGGCTGATCTGAAGATAGGACCTCTGAGCCACTGGTTCTACTTGCGTTGGTAAAAGACCATGTTAATATGTCCTTTAGTTATTAATAGTGATAAATTAATTTTCTAGCTGGCTACCATGGTGGCCATAATGGACTTCAGGTCAGCACCATCTTCCTTTTGGTCCAGCTACAAATCAGAAGAAGTCTTTTAATGTACAGAGATCCCCATGTTGATATGGCAAACAATGCCAGAGTAGTGATGATAAGAGTTTCAAAATAGTGGCCATGGCTGCAAGTTTACAACAGATAAGCACCGATTTCATTTAGGACCAACTAGACATCATAAACAGTATTTTAATGAAACTCCATCCTGAAAGGACTATTCAATCAGGAGTTGTAGCAATAAAAAGATTTACAAGATGGAAATGTGGAAATACTTTATGTAGGAGTAGCATGATTTTACTTTGGGTGTAAAGTTTCATAGCAATCCAAATAGTTCAGGTGAAGTAGCAATAATAAAATTGTGCTAATGGACAACAGGCCACCCAATGACCTCTTCTGCTCTATGATCAGCTAAACTAAATTCCAACAAAACCATACTAAAGTGGTCTTTCAAGGTTAAAAGGTCTGAAGAGCTAAATATAGAAAGTCTTGTCATTAAAAAAAAAGCTATTCATAGTAACAGAAAGTAGAGACCTTGACAAACACTGCAATATAAAATTCATACAAGCTAAAAATATCATAGTTAAAAAAGAGAATGCATGTAACATGCTATTTATAGAAAAATACTGCATTTTCAAGACATACACACATACAACTTGCACAATAATTCATGTACGATATGACTCCAACTATGGGGTTTAATATCCTATGAACACAATCCTGGCTAATATGTATGTATGTATGTATGTATGTATGTATGTATGTATGTATGTATGTATGTATTTACAGGGTTTTACATCACATCAGCACAATAATGCCTATACAGTTACACTTTTACCTGTGCAAACACATTTAATGTGAAGTCCATCAAGACAAAAGATGAAGTGTAAAAATGTTAAAATTATTGAAAAGATATGAAGTACAATGTCACCTAATGATAACAATATAATCATAATGAGTGATTTTCAAATAAATTATGTTATGCTTACAAAACTGTATGACATGGCTACTGACATGATTATGAGTAACAAAATTTACTTTATAATGTATGTAATGGTGTATGATGAAATGGAATGACAGATGGACGTACAAAAGCCGTGATACATGGGAGTAGCCATATTCCCCTTACACATCAGTAGCAGACTTTTTTAAAATGGTTAGTTTGATAATGAGATTACAGTAAATTCATCCATTAGGTTTTTGGAAGATAAAACAAGAGGACAGTAGATGTAATCAGAAATATCTAGGCCATTTATGTATTGTAAAATCATACTTTTCAAGTGATTAATGTGATAATTTGTTTACATGTTTCAGCCAGTTTTTATTATAAAAGCTTGTTTCGGATGTTTCTTTTTACAACTTCAGTGTTCTTATTCAAATTATTCATTGGCGGCTGACAGCAGGTAAAATTTGCAAATAATACTAAAGGAGAAGATAACCGGATCAATCATGTCAACTACCTTCTCCCCAGTCTCAGTGAATGCCCTGGGCTTGGCAATAATGTTTAATTGTTCCATTATGCTCAAGATGTGAATTCTGTGGGCATGTAGTTCTGGATACTTCGCCTGTGTCCAGACAGCTTCTGTGAAAGAAAAGGAACCAATTTTAGATCTATTGGAATTGTTTTAATAACAAATGTTTTAAGATACTTTTGAAAACATATTCATCTAAAAGCATCACAGATATATCTTCACAAATTAGGATCTGCAATCGTTCCATTAAAACCAATTAACAAACATTTAAACCAATTTAAAAAGAAACTTAAACAACGTCAGTTTATTCAAGTTCATACTCTTAAGTTCTCCATCATACTTACAAATATAACGTAACTACTTTTATTACAACTGTAGGACTTTAACTATGTCAAAGAAGGAAGTTTAATAAAACTAATTTTCCAAGTTACAATGTGAAAGTTTGAAAGACACAGCATTTTGAATTAAGTTCCCAATAATCCTAAATGTCCTATCACAAGTCCAAAAGCATAGAATGCTCCAAATGAATTTCAATATTCTTGAATTTATTAAATTATCAATAGTCTTGAATGTATTGTTTTTCCAATACTCATGATGAATCATGATGATATAATCTAAAATGGTTTTGAATGAGTCTTCAATAATCTCTAAGTAGTGTCTTAATCCAAAATATCAATGTTAACTTTGTAATTCAATGAATCTTTTTAAACAAATCTTTTAGAATTACATCTGAACACAACTACAAATTCTGATCACAGATTCCCAAAGACTGATATTAAAATAGAAATTGATAATTGTTTACCAAACTTTACATATACTAATTGTACTTGTTCTAAGAAACAACATAAGTTTCTAAAAACAATTCCACTAACTTGTGAACAAGGTTAGGCCTTGAGCTCAGATTTGAGTAGAATCCCATTTTATACCCCTCAAACATGTCAAATGTCATACAGGCATAACTCTACCTTCAATCACAGACAAAAGCCACGCACATAATATAAATTAAATATACATATCACTTTCTGCATCACTATGTCATGTCAGCAGGTCCAAACAGACTTCAAACATCTTGGTTCTCCATAATGAGTAACCTAAACATAAATTTTATATAATTCGTGTTTATGACTCACTTTGTTACATATCAAGCAAGAGAACAAGGACAGACTAATTATAAATGTATCAGAACATTCAAGTAGAAAAACGTGGCCTTTACATTGACAATTAAATTCAATTTCTCCATAGACAATCAGGTAATATGGCTTAAATAGACAAGACTCAAATACATTTTTATTTCAAATCTGACTTTTTCAGATAAGTTTTTCTTTCTCATTCCCACAAGCTATTTATGAGATAAAAAATGTTATGGCAATATTATGGATATTAATTTGTGATGTCCATCATTAAATACCTGCCTACATTCTGAATGTGACGATTTCTTGTCCTGAGAAAGACCCATACTATTTGGTAGAAATCTTTGTTTTTTTGTCAGTTTTTAGTCATATCCAAATATATTTAGATCATTGAATATTATGTATTTAGTGTACATTTTATGATTAGCATGTCTCACTTGTTGTTCTGAAATGACAGCAGCAGAACTTAGGATAGATAACTGAGTTCAAAGTCATTACCATTTATTCTGCTGACTTGTGCACTCTGTTAATTCCCTGGGTTTATTTTTGCCTCATTTTATAGATCATTAATTTTATCACAGAACTCCACTACCTCACTAACCCAGTCGTACTAAGTTAGAAGGACCATTCATCACATCTCTGAGCTTATTGGCATACAAATACTAGAATGTGTTGCAACCTTCCTGAGATGGAAGTCAAACAAGAGTGGTATTGCCTTAGACACATCATCTGGTGCCACAGCTGAATGTTGAAATATGTGCTTGTCATGGATGCATTGGTGTCCTACAGATACTCACGGAAGAAAGGTTCACAGAAGACAAACATTTCAAGGCAAATAGCTTTTCCATGAAAACCAAGACTTGAATAATATTTACCTGATCATAATACCTTATGAGAGCACCTGCTACCTCATAAATGCAGCCCTCTCAGACTAAAACGTTATAGCTAAAATGCTAAACGTTTTCTGCTCACTTAGGTGGCAGATAGTGTGACCACCCCTTGATACTGAGATTGGCACTAAATTCCTGTGAATTCCTCAGTATTAATGGAGCAGAAGGCATTCTCTCTACATGAACATATCTGCAGTGAGTCTGGAGGGGTATAACTGTATTATCATCATGTAAGCATTATCAAGGAAACATATTATTAGAATTTTTTTCTTCTTCTTCAAATGTCTTTTGATCATACGACCTTTTTAGAGAATGGGCAACAGGTAGAGGGAGGTGCATCTCCATTCACTAGTCTCTTAGGTATGTCAGACAGCTTCAATATAAGCAGACTGGAAAATATAATCTATCTGTCAGGGAGTGGCTTCGAAAGTTGCCCCTTTTGCACATCCAGCAGGAGCCATGATGCCATATTCATATACAGCTGTGGAATAACCTGGGAAGGTAACTTTTTGCACCACGGCTATAGGTCCCACCAGATCGAGTTGAGCCTTGCAGGAAGAAAGATCTCTGAGATAAAAGGTAAAAAAGTGTTCTTGGATCTCCATACCACAGTATGGATAATAACAGCAATCAGTTTTGCTCATATGCAGTGTACTTTGGTGACTGTCCCAATTTGGTAAGCTGAGATACAAAGCAAATCCAAATGGTCTGGATTATGTTCCGCTATACAGAACGAATGACATATTTTATCCTAATGAAAGTGTCTGTGCTGATACGTCATCCTTTCTCTATTTGATGGGAAGGAGAGATGTAATCTCCCTCATCACAAAGGCTCAGTCCTTTTTAAATACCACTTCAGATACCTTCACTGGGTCTTGTAGATGACCTTGAGTTGAAGTGTTCAGAGCTGACAGAAAGTTCATTATGAAAGTCTGATTGCTCATAAATGGGAACTTGCATTTGGAAATGAAAGCAGGGGTCATAATGATTGATACTAACCCTTCGTTTTGGAAATACATGAGTAATGGTCCACTGATATAGCATGTATTTTGCTGATTCTGCCTGCTATTTGCTAATGAAGCAGGTCTTACATTAAAGGTGAACCAATGATGCTCTAAAGAGTGGCTATAATGGAGTCTTGTTCTGCCAGGTATGTACCCATGGAAGAGTCTACGTTGGGCAAAGAGACAATGCTGTGGATGTGTGCAATCAAAATTGGACATAAGTTTGGATAGGTCTTTGTTTCATCCAATGTCAATCTTCCATGATGATGCAGAGTGCAAGTGATTGTGGAATGATAGGCTTTATCTGTGATTTGATTTCAGTAGTGGTATAATGTATTCTTGTGTCCATCACTGTGTGAAGATTTTCCATTTGCCTTTGTATGATTTTAAAGTGAAGTGTCATCTCGCTATTAATTATCCACCATTGTTGGTGAGAATTATTGGTTCCTGAGAGCCTCTTGATATGATTCAAACGTTCAGGGGCTGCAACACTGGGTTGTTATAAACACCTGCCATCATGGTTATTTGGGAAGAGCAACAAAATCATTTGTAACTCGTGAATACAATGGCAACATATGATTAAAATGTCCACATTATGTAACCCAAGCAGGTGAAGGAATTGTCGGGTGGGTGGATTGTCCCATATAAGCAAGATAGCCAACACAATTGGTTTCAATTCCTAAGGTTTTCAATACTCGTTCCAGTGTGTTAGAGTGTTGAACTCCATACCTATATGTCAAAAATATTCAAATGGTGAAAGGATGAGTATATCCTTGTTGAGGATGAGAAAGAGACTAACAAGTGATATCATGTCTTTCTCCAAGATATAGCTCACTTGTTGTTTTCATAGAATGTAGTTTTGTAGGCAAATCACAGGAACATCCTGTAAGCTGGTCTTGAAGCTACTTATCTTGCAAGTCAACACTGATTACGTAGTCCAGATGGAACTTAGAACCTGTCATGGTGCTCCATGGTCAACCTAGTGGCACAAATTAGTTGACTGAGTTTTTTTTAGAGGAAAACTGAATGAAGAGTGTTGTATTTGTAAGTGAGGAAACCCTATATAAAATAGGAACTGCTTTGAAAGTGATACTACTTCTGCTGATAGTCAATCAAAAACCATTTCTTGGGTCCATATGTTGTTAAGGAAAATCTTTTCCCATTCGGCAGCAAACAATTGGAGCCTTCCTCCAACCGGGAATTGTGACAAAGGCAGCATGAAGATGTCATTTTTCTGGATAGGGAGGCTATCATTGGGAGAAATGCTGCTGAAAAAGATCCTCTTTGACTCTTGTCCACTTTTATAAGGGAGTATTGGGGCTTTTACCATTGAAAATTCAGTAGGTCTGCCTCCCCATGGCCTGTGTTCTAGGGATATCCCCATGATATTGTTTATGACTGCCTTGCAAATCGCTCCACTGTGGCAGAGACTGTGAAGAAATTGGTGTCTTTGGCAGCTTGTTTGCAGATAAAGTAGTGTGATCGTTAAAGAGGAGATTCAATAACTTGACCGTATGGTGGTCTTTAAGAAAGGTGTCAGTAGTGAGCACTGCATGAAGTTCCACCAGTCGCAAGTTCATAACTGCTGTTATGGCATAGGCTAGAGTATGTTGGGCAGTTCTGCTTAAGATGTGGGTCATTCTTGAAACAAACTCCATTGCATGTCCTGAGGGACTCTGGGTGGTGAAGATAAGATATATTCCACCTGTTGAAAGATCACCATAGATACTAGATCCAAGATAAAGTCCATGGCCACAACATTGCACACCAAATGCTTTGTGCCATAAAAGATAATCATTACATGCATACAGTAAATTACTTTATCATCCCCAAAACTGCAATATCTTGGTGGACTGCTGGGTATACAAATTCAAAACTGGTGTATGGGACTCATATAACAGCAGACTAAAGTTTGAGGGAACGCATTTGCAGATAAAAGAGCTGATTAAGGCTTAGGACTTATAACTAGCAATGTAAGCAGCCCAGAAAGTTAGTAACTCTGCCAGGCAGTGAAAGTGATTAAATGTAGATTCTTTCTTTAGTCAAGAATCAGATGAAGCTGGAAATTGGTGTAGAGACAATAGGTGAATAGAAATATGATTGCCTTAACTGAAGAACTTCTTCAACCTATGCCAATAAGGCTGGTCTTCAAGCATCATAGTATAATCTAATAAGGATGAGGGGAGCGAGTCTCATCATTTTGGATAAGAAGATAAAGCTGACATGTCTTGTGTTCCCTGGTGGCTCACTATGATTGCTGTATGTCCTGAATTACATACAGTGACTTAAGATGTCGCTATAGGTATCCAAGTGCAAGCACCAAGCTGGGCGATGTATCAAGCAAGTGCCTGGTGGGACTATGCAAGATAGACTGACCATGAGAGTGCCAGTGTAAACTTCACTCGTGAAACTGGGTTCTTGGATACTGATGCAATAAGATGTGCAATGTACGCTGGAAGTGCCTAGCAGCACTATGTAAGACTGATCCTTTAGAGTACCTGCTGAAACTGGGGTCATGTACCTGGACAAAGCTCATTCTTCTGGTGGTTGATACTGTATGATCCATTTTCACATAGCTGGGTTGTAAAACTGACATGCATGATGGTAACTGAGACTGTTGCTTGCTTTCTCTCTTGCCCCCACCCCAGCAAACAACATGGTCTCGAACTCTTGCATCCAAACTAATGACATTCTTGTTCCTTTTGATAACTGCAGAAAGCTACACATGTACATGTACAGTGGTTGCCAGTCTGGTCATTTCTATGGTCAATATCTACAAGACAAAATAGAGCAGAATATACATACAGGTGTAGCACTGTCCTGCTTTATGAGCCTCAGTGTGTACATGCAGAGCTACACACTATGAAAACTACCTGTGAAAAAGTGGTCTGTACAGGTAGAGTAATGGCACACTGCTGTTAATACTTATATTTTGAATGATAAAATATCAATCCTCATAAACGTTTCCATTAAAAATTTCCATTTGAATACCTATACAAGAAAAATCACTGACACATGGCTGATAACTATAAAGTTGACTCCATGACTAAACAACATATAGAAAATGTATCTGTATGTATCCATGGTGATATGACTGTATAGAATTCAAATTGAAGTGAGATATGGCTGTATGAAATTCAAGTTGGAGATATGACTCTGTATACTCAAGTTGAAATGAGATAAACTATGTATACAATTCAAATTGGAGTGAGATACAAGTCTGTATACAATTCAAGTTCTCATGAGATATGATAATACATTTCAATTTGAAGTGACATATGATCACAAACAATTCAATTTGAAGTGAGATATGACTATATACAACTCAAGTTGAAGTGAGCTAAGACTATTCAAGTTGATGTGAGATATAACTGTATACAATTCAAACAGAAGTGAGATATGACTATATAATTCAAGATGTTAGATAAGACTAAACAATTCAAGTTGAAGTGAGACACAACTCTATACAATTCAAGTTGAAGTGAGATATGACAGTATGCAATTAAATTTTAAGCCCTGGGATTGAGATTCAGATTGAAAGTGACTGTCCATAAGAGGTCAACTGATAGTTGGGCATGGTGATATTCAAGAATGTGATACGGAGGTTCTCTAAGACAATTTTTATGACCCATGGGTGTCATGGTGGAGCTGCTCCTTCCACTGGATGTTATAATAATACAGCATGAGCATGTTGTGATTATCTGTAGAAAGGCTGACATTGACAGGAATAGGACCAAAACATACCCTTCTCTTGTATCTTGTCATCACTAGTTCTGAGAACTGGGCACTCACTGAAGAGTAATGTTGGGAGGAGGATTTGACCATTCAAGACACCTAAGTGAGAATCTTTCCAATTCTCTCATCCATCTTGCGAGTCAAGTGTGGATCATTCAGCCTGTGTATTGTCTGGAGTTAGAGGTTGCCATCTGAAGATGACCTTGTGGTGGTCTTTTGACACTGATTAGTGAACACATAACTGTCTTGTTGAGTACATGACTCCTTAGCATGTCTGTCAAGTTGGTTTTAACACTAGAGTCTTGCCTACAATAAGATTGCTAAAATATGGCAATTAAGACCAGTCTCAGCAGGGAGCCAATGGCCATGTTAGTATTACATGTCAAGGAAGCGGTTCCAGCCTACCACTACAGAGCAATGTTCTGTACAAAAGTTAGATTAGTAACATCATATATAGTTCATCATCAATTGTATTCTCTGTTGTTGGTTTTAATAATTTATATATTTTTATTTGGATCATTTGCTTCCAGAATATGAAGCATATCGTTTCAATTTGCCATACTTTAAAATTTATTTTGAACTGGTACATTTGTTTTGAAAAAATGTTTACATATCTCAAGAATGCCATGTGAGATGAATGTCGATCATAAATTAACAGATGTTGAAATGTGAAGAATTTGAGCAGATTCTCAGTTACTGTTTCATGAAGGATTCTATAAAATCTTGTGACAGTCTGTTTTCACTGCGTTGTCAAGAGAGATTTGTGTCAGTAATACCTGTACACTATGACATTCCATGTCTTCCAATAAATCACTAAATTTAATGATATATGAATAAAGCCTGTTTGCTATGGCATAAAATTAGGCTTCAATGGTTGTATGGCATTGCTCATATATGGTGCCAGCTAAAGGAAATGGTTTTGAACAAGTAGAAGTGAACTGCAATCAGTTGGGGAGAATAACATCAAGCAGAAGAAAACAACATGCAAATGATAAGTTAAAATTCTTCCAGAAAGACTATTTGGACTATGTGGCAGGCCAACATAAATGATTGATGATTATCAGACAAGAATGTAGGAATCATGGGAAAACTGTCATACAAGAAAACTACCAGTTGTTGTTGTTGTTGTGGGGTTTAACGCCATTTTTCAGCACATGATAGGCTATACATGGCAGCCAGTATTAATGGTGGAGTAAGTCTTGTTCTAATTAGCTTCAATTCTTCAGAAGCATTATCATTACTTTCAGCAGGAGACCTTGAAAAACACATATTGCCCACTGGATAGTAAACATTGTTTCTTAAAGCCATGTAAGGAATATTTTCATTACTTTGGCTAGCTAATGAGTACGAAGTTATCCCTTTAAGGACCATGTTCATAACCCATGACCCATAACAAATTGTATGTGCCAAACATTTATTGTTTTTGTGTTAAAGAACAGGAAGTCCTAGAATAATAATACAATAAACCATGAATTAATGTGCAATGTAGTCCATATGGTCCAATTTTACAAGAAATTCTTAGATGTACTTGGATGCCTTGATAATCCTATGCCGAAGCAAAACAGAAACAAACCAGGATTTATTTCACCTAAACTTAAACTACCTAAAATCTTAATTCCCATGATGCCCTTCTCTGTCCCAGAAAGACTAAATTAAAAAAAAAAACCAGGACTGCTGTAATGTTAGTTGGCACAACATAAATTTATCTTTACCAGTTCATAATTTACAAGATGGCAGGCAGTGCTGATGTAGGACAAACAACTTACTGTTTCCCTAGTTGTTGCATTCAATGGGACCTTTCTAGGTGATGGCTATTGACTAAAAGGTTTATAAAGGGACATTATAATATTCTGCAAGAAAGCCTTCTGACAAGTGAGAGCATAAATAATCAGCAAATGTTGAGCCACATACTAAAATAATCTACCAAACAATTACTGCTTTAATTATCTTACAAAACTGACTTACTTTCTCCCATAATGACTTATCTGCTTTACATAAAATGGAAAACCTCTCATCAAACTGATTTCAAAGCTCAACATATTTAACATGAGACTTATTGATTTTAACATTGTATTAAGTACATTAGGTATGCCAACATGGGACTTTGCTGATTTTGATAGTGTATTAAGCACATTCGGTAAGAGTGTATTAGGTACATGCAGTATGCAAACATGGGACATTGTTGCTTTGAATAGTGTATTAAGTACATTAGGTATGCAAACATGGGACTTTGCTGATTTAAATAGTGTATTAAGTACATTAGGTATGCAAACATGGGACTTTGCTGATTTTAATAGTGCATTAAATACATTAGGTATGTAAACATGGGACATTGCTGATTTTAATAGTGTATTAGGTACATTAGGTATGCAAACATGGGACTTTGCTGATTTTAATAGTGTATTAGGTACATGCAGTATGCAGACATGGGACATTGTTGCTTTTAATAGTGTATTAAGTACATTAGGTATGCAAACATGGGACATTGCTGATTTAAATAGTGTATTAGGTACATTAGGTATGCAAACATGGGACTTTGCTGATTTTAATAGTGTATTAGGCATATTAGGTATGTAAACATGGGACATTGCTGATTTTAATAGTGTATCTAGTACATTGATTATGCAAACATGGGACTTTGCTGATTTTAATAGTGTATCAAGTACATTAGGTATGTAAACATGGGACTTTGCTGATCTTAATAGTATATTAAGTACATTAGGCATGCAAACATGGGACTTTGCTGACTTTAATAGTGTATTAAGTATATTAGGTATGTAAACATGGGACTTTGCTGATCTTAATAGTGTATTAGGTACAAAAGGTATGTAAAATGGGACTTTGCTGATTTTAATAGTGTATTAAGTACATTAGGTATGTAAACATGGGACTTTGCTGATTTTAATATAGTGTTAAGTACATTAGGCATGTAAACATGGGACTGTGCTGATTTTAATAGTGTATTAAGTACATTCAGTATGCCATCATGGGACTTTGCTGATCTTAATAGTATATTAAGTACATTAGGTATGCAAACATGGGACTTTGCTGGTCTTAATAGTGTATTAGGAACTTTCAGTATGCAAACATGGGACTTTGCTGATTTTAATAGTGTATTAAGTACATTAGGTATGCAAACATGGGACTTTGCTGATCTTAATAGTGTATTAGGTACAAAAGGTATGTAAAATGGGACTTTGCTGATTTTAATGTGTATTAGCTACTTTCATTATGCAAACATGGGACTTTGCTGATTTGAATAGTGTATTAAGTACATTAGGTATGTAAACATGGGACCTTGCTGCTTTTAATAGTGTATTAAGTACATTAGGTATGTAAAAATGGGACTTTGCTCATTTTAATAGTGCATTAGGTACTTTCAGTATGCAAACATGGGACTTTGCTGATTTTAATAGTGTATTAAGTATATTAGGTATGCAAACATGGGACTTTGCTGCTTTTAATAGTGTATTAAGTACATTAGGTATGTAAAAATGGGACTTTGCTCATTTTAATAGTGCATTAGGTACTTTCAGTATGCAAACATGGGACTTTGCTGATTTTAATAGTGTATTAGGTATATTAGGTATGCAAACATGGGACTTTGCTGATCCTAATAGTTTATTAAGTACATTCGGTATGTAAAAGTGGGACCTTGCTGATTTTAGTGGTGTATTAGGTACTTTCAGTATGCAAACATGGGACTTTGCTGATTTTAATAGTGTATTAAGTACATTAGGTATGCAAACATGGGACTTTGCTGATTTTAATAATGTATTAGGCACATTAGGCATGCAAACATGGGACTTTGCTGCTTTTAATAGTGTATTAAGTACATTAGGTATGCAAACATGGGACTTTGCTTCTTTAAATTGTGCATTAAGTACATTAGGTATGCAAACATGGGACTTTGCTGATTTCAATATGTATTAGGTACATTAGGTATGCAAGGATGGGACTTTGCTGATTTTAATATGTATTAAGTACATTAAGTATGCAAAGATGGAACTTTGCTGATTTTAATATGTATTAAGTACATTAGGTATGTAAACATGGGTCTTTGCTGTGTTCAATACTAATGATGTATTTAAGTATGGCCTACCAAGAACGAACTTTGATCCTATTTCCATTTCTCTGGTGGTCATAAGCAAATCTGCCTATTTTGTCCCTGCATGAAGGCACTTTACTAAAATTTGAAATGTTTGACACAGCTATATCACTAGAATCAGTCAACTATTCATACCATATGTGCTTTAATATCATTGGCAACTCTGCCCTGGCACTGACATTCCTCAAATACAAAACATCTTCGATTGACTTGAATGTCCCTGCTTACAGTCCCAAAATGGAAAATCTACAGGAATCAAGCATACCTAAATCATGGGTGTACAAAACTTTACAAGGGATGTTCAGAATTGATCAGACAGGCACACACAAGATCTTATTCATATAACTTAATGTTCAACATTCTAAAAAAACTACTCTTTTGTTGGTTACACATGGCTTAGCATGTTTGAGTTACACATACCAATCTTCCTCAGCAAATTAGTCAAAAAATGAACAAATGAACTAAAAGTAAGTGACAATGCTAGACCCATGCTACTCATAACACCTAAAACTGAGTTAAAAAATACTTCAGCAATCATAACAAGGTTTAGTTCCATGCCTTGGTGTGGTCACCACCTTTCTTGCAAGTCTCAATGACTTGACCCCATCTGTCAAGGCTTAATGCCCCAATAGTCATCTTGATCATAACTAAAGAAGTGCTGTATCAGCTTATTTGAATTCAGAATTATTCGTATAGCAACTTTTACCAACGGTATCTGAATCAACATTTATTTTCAATCCCAAAAGTGACTAATACATTTTCAGAAAGGAAAATTGCAATTTTGTTTTTGTTTGAGGAACCACATTTTTCTGGCAATGCTTGGTTTGGTCCATTTATGTTGATAATGAGTTTTGCAGACAGACACACACACAATTATATTCGTACTATAACTAAACGTTGAACATTATAAAAGCAATACTTTTTTAAGTTACACGCATTTTAGTAGTATGATTCAGATGCACATGCCAATGTTCCTTAACAAATGAGTGACAAAGGAACAAATGAACTGAGAAAATGCTATATCCCTTCCCAACTTCACTAGTAATGGAATAAAAAGGAGACATGTGTTTTGAAAACAATAAACATGATGAAAGAAATATACAAACCGACAAGCTCTAAAGTAAGAATTCCTTTCTCTTTGAAGTCCAACCATTTCTGTGTGACAGCTCTGTCAGATGTACCGTCAGATGGACCAACTGATTGAGGACCATTGTCACCCTCTTTATTTGGTAGGTTAGGCTGAGCATTGATGAGGAGTTTCAGGGCATCAATCAACCACTTCGGATCCAACACAATATTCTCTCGCAATACTTCAATGCTGAAAAATAACATTATATCAGAGGATTGGAATTAGGTAATGACTCTTTTATGTGATATAATCTAAGTAATGACTCTTTTATGTGGTATAATCGAAGTAATGACTCTTATGTGATGTAATCTAAGTAATGACTCTTTTAAGTGTTGCAATCTAACTAATGACTCTTTACTATGGTTTAATCTAAGTAACGACTCATTTATGTGGTATAATCTAAGTAATGACTCTTTTATGTGGCATAATCTAAGTAATGACTATTTTATGTGGTATAATCTAAGTAATGACTCTTTTATGTGGCATAATCTAAGTAATGACTATTTTATGTGGTATAATCTAAGTAATGACTCTTTTATGTAGCATAATCTAAGTAATGACTCAATTGTGTGGTATGATCTGAGTAATGACTATTTTATGTGGTAGAATCTAAGTAATGACTCTCGGGTGGTGTAATGTAAGTAATGACTCTTGTGTGGTATAATCTAAGGCTCATATTTAGACCTCGTAGTCTTCTGAGCTGATTCTATGTTTGCCCTTTTGTTCTTACTTTGCATTCTTTTCAGATGGAGAACAACCAACCAGAACAACAACAAAATCACTGTACATACAGACCCACCCAATCATAAATACATACATACATACAATCTAATCCTCAATGATGACAGCCTCACATTGTGATTTCACACTGTGACAAACAGACTGAAAGATTCATGTGCTTTACAACTGTATGATCTGTGTACAAATAGTTTCAATTAACGGCAACTTCTAAATGTAAAATTCAACAAAGTACTATCATCCATGTCAAAATTCAAGAAAGTACTATACTGCATGTCATACAAAAACAAAAACTCATCCATGAAGTTTGCTACCTGTTATATGGAAATCTCAAGTTTTATGCAGAAACCAAAATGGCAAGGTGGTTATCATACCACAAATGAATGTCATTGGCAATGTTTGGTAACTGTTGACAGAGGAAACTCGTGTTACTGTATGGAAACTGTGTTACTTTAACAGTTACAGTAACCCTGACCATTGTTACTTTATACCCAAATCAACAGGTTTCTTTTTTTTCTCAGTGCAAGCATTGAGCAAGTTTAGTAACTGCAGATCGTGAACAACTCATCTTACTGTGCAGATGTTTTAGAATGTTAGTACTTGTAGTTCCAGAAAAACTTGGCAGACCGAGCACACTTAAAGAACTGTTGATGAAATGGGCATTCAGTCGACTGTTCATACAAAATGAAGTTTTAATAAAGCCAACAAACGGACAAAGCTGGTCTGATATTGTCCAACAAATTCACCAATGTATTGAAACTATACAGAGGAAGAACAGTTTGAAGGATGAAGATATTGCATCACCTGTTTATGTTGGTGAAAACTCTGGCCTTTCTAAGACCACACACACACACACACACACACACACACATACACACACACAGACACACAGACACACACACACACACACACACACATATATATATATATATATATATATATATATATATATATATATATATATATATATAATGTGTGTGTGTGTGTGACTCTCTAGGTCTAAAAATATACAACAGAAAGGAAGTGTAACCAACAATTTAAGTAAAACTCAACAGAAAATTAATTTCCTTAAAATACAAAGTGAAAGTAAACAACACAGTAATGTAAATTTAATTCCCAAAATATTATGTCCTATCACATGTCCAAGGATGTAGAACATACATAAGGGTATCCAATAGTCTTGAACATCCCAATATACCTTTAATCTTTACTGACCTGATATGTCAATAGTCTTCAATGTCTTGATATGCAATCCAGAATTAAAGAATTCTCAAAAGTCCCAAGTATTGTATTAATTCAAAGTCAACAAGCACTTTAATTCCAATGAATAATTGAAAAAGATAATTCCTCTCAAAATATTTTTAATCAGTACAACTGTAAATTCAATTGATTCCCAGAGACTGATCAGAAAACAGGAATGGAAATTGGTTTTTAACTCCACTATTTCTGCCCATATTCATTTGACAAATTATGCAACAGAATACAATGGAATTCCAATGGAAACTTCAACAAACTCATAAACAAAGCTAGGCCTTGTACTCAAATTCTAGTAAACAGCCACTTTACAAAATACAATCATAACAAGGCAAAACTTCCATGGACAACCCACAATCATGAACTAAATTTTCTGTGCATAAAATGGATGTCATTTCTACAACTATTACTGTCCCGTGAATTTCTTCTTGCAAATGGAACAAGATCCTGATTTATTTATTTAAAAACTATTCAAAGCCCTACCTTGACAGTATATACACCCAAGTGATATTACAAGGGGAGTTAATATTCATCTGTACCAACCCCCACCCTGGGACCTAGTCCATAGACATATAACTAAGAAAATTATAGAAGTCACTGCAATCCCATCCCAGCTGCAGTGGAATAGTAAACAAATCATGGGACTTCTAAATGGAAGTTTGTGGATTTGATTCCCAAAAGCTGATTTACTAAACTATTTATCTGTATCCTTTCTTAAGGTCGGTGTTTTTCTTTAGGGTTATGTTTTATCCAGCTTTTACAGCAAATGAATCTGCAGCTATTTCAAGAAGAAAAAACCAAAGTATTTGCATCTTTTATTTCTTTAATGCTTTCTTAAGTACTAAAATAAAACATGAACATTAAAATAATGTTTGAGCAACGGCATGGTGTTAAATCATGCCCTCTTGTCTATATTAAGGAACATGTTAAATCATGTCTTTTTGTTTTTATGAAGGTACATGTTAAATCATGCTCTCTTGTCTATATAGAAGTACATGTTAAATCATGCCCTCTTGTCTACATAGAGGTACATGTTAAATCATGCCCTCTTGTCTACATAGAGGTACATGTTAAATCATGCCCTCTTGTCTATATGAAGGTTAAATCACGTCTTTTTGTCTATATGAAGGTACATGTTAAATCATGCCCTCTTGTCTACATAGAGGTACATGTTAAACCATGCCCTCTTGTCTATATAGAAGTACTTGTTAAATCATGCTCTCTTGTCTATATAGAAGTACATGTTAAATCATGCCCTCTTGTCTATATGAAAGTACATGTTAAATCATGCCCTCTTGTCTACATAGAAGTACATGTTAAATCATGCCCTCTTGTCTACATAGAGGTACATGTTAAATCATGCCCTCTTGTCTATATGAAGGTATATGTTAAATCATGCCCTCTTGTCTGTATAGAAGTACATGTTAAATCATGCCCTCTTGTCTACATAGAGGTACATGTTAAATCATGCCCTCTTGTCTATATGAAGGTATATGTTAAATCATGCCCTCTTGTCTATATAGAAGTACATGTTAAATCATGCCCTCTTGTCTACATAGAGGTACATGTTAAATCATGCCATCTTGTCTATATGAAGGTACATGTTAATCATGCTCTCTTGCCTATATAGAAGTACATGTTAAATCATGTTTTTTTTGTCTATATGAAGGTACATGTTAAATCATGCCCTCTTGTCTACATAGAGGTACATGTTAAACCATGCCCTCTTGTCTTTATAGAAGTACATGTTAAATCATGCCTTCTTGTCTATATAGAAGTACATGTTAAATCATGCCCTCTTGTCTATATGAAGGTACATGTTAAATCAACCCCTCTACATAGAGGTACATGTTAAAAAATGCCCTCTTGTCTATATAGAAGTACATGTTAAATCATGCCCTCTTGTCTACATAGAGGTACATGTTAAATCATGCTCTCTTGTCTATATACAAGTACATTTTAAATCATGCCCTCTTGTCTACATAGAGGTACATGTTAAATCATGCCCTCTTGTCTATATACAAGTACATGTTAAATCATGCCCTCTTGTGTACATAGAGGTACATGTTAAATCATGCCCTCTTGTCTATATACATGTTAAATCATGCCCTCTTGTCTACATAGAGGTACATGTTAAATCATGCCCTCTTGTCTACATAGAAATACATGTTAAATCATGCCATCTTGTCTATATGAAGGTACATGTTAAATCATGCCCTCTTGTCTATATAGAAGTACATGTTAAATCATGCTCTCTTGTCTATATAGAAGTACATGTTAAATCATGCCAACCTGTCTACATAGAGGTACATGTTAAACCATGCAATATTCTCAAAATCAACTAGTTTTCTAAACATTAACAAATCTTTTAATTATTGAAGTTTAAATGAAGTAAAGATGTGAGAGGAATTTAAAATATTTTGAAGTGAATACAAAATAATGCTGAAAATGTTCTATCAAAGTCCCAAAGAATGAAAAGTAGCGTATATATACATTTCAAAACCAGAAATGTACTGGTTCACCAAGAATCGTGTCCTAAACTGCTTTGAATAATTCACAATAGTTCCAGAATAACTATATTATAGTTCAATGAGCACTTGCTATTTCCACTGAATAATCCAAGGAATGTCTTTCCCCTCAAATAGTATGTAAATACAACATAAAACATGCCTGCAGATTTGATGTTACAACAACTCTCCTTACATACAACTTCAAAAGTCTATTACAAATATATTTCACAAATTCGCAATATACCCCATGAGACAGATCATACTAGTCAATCTATTTCAAAATACCTATTCAAGTGACCTAACTCATTCAATATTAATTAATTCTTCTAAGATACCACATGACTGACATGTCTGATGGAGAAAAGGCACAAAACTTATAATTATATTATTAGTAGTTGTCAAGACATACTTAAACACCCATTTATAGATCCTATTCAAATGTATGCCCTTTAATGTCTTAAAATAGACCATAGGAACTTGCGAAATCCAGCTACAGATAATTGCAATTTACAGCAATGAATAAAAATTACAAAACTGAAACAAACTCATGTACCAGTAGTTATAAAAGATACAGATATACATAACAGGTATTATTTACAAAAACTTAAAATACAATTATATTAGGATGCATTCAGTAAAATGTGACCAAACTGTTTTCCAATGAGTTTATGAAAACATACATTTGAAAGCCCTTTACACCGGCATGTTCTTTCCCCAAACATTGGTTCCAGCATATCGGAGATGTTGAAAATAGCAACTGCCAATGAAGTCACAACATATGATAAATGATGGAAGTAGGACCATTACATAGCTCATCTGGTCCCATGGCCAGGTGAGCTAAACATGTACTGAATGAAAATTTTAAAATAAAAATGGGCACATGTATGCTACATGCTTAACCTGTACAAAGTTTGATGGAAAATACATTGAATGGTTTTAAGAGTTATATGCAGGAAATCATCTCCACCTGCTTGTTACATCATGTCAGCTGGATATAAACTATGCACCAATCACCAGGATGGTGTTTTAGTTTGAAATTTAAAATTTAACTGAGTTTTCCGACATCTGCACCACCCCAATAACTGGCGAAATTAACATCATAGAGCAGGTGAGAATCACATTTTGTATTATAGAAAATTCTAATGAATCAGCTAATTGCTTAACAATTAAAAATAATGATCAAAATTGGTACAGGAAAGCTTACTTCTCATTTTCGCGCTGTTATTGCACCTTAATTTGGAATCAACACCATGAAATTTATATTTTAGCGAAATGTCATGATTATAATTTTTGGTTAATAATATTTTCCCAAAAACAACCCACAAATATGAAAAGTATTTTCCAGCAATCATTTATCTACAAAACAAAAAATTGGATGTAAAGGCATGGCAATCTAAATATTTTATCTATATGTTACATATATGTTTAATAAATTTCATTTTTGAAAAATGCCAATTTGAAATGGACTAAAAGTCTAATCACGTTACTAGGATATTAACACATATATGCTTACAAAATTCCATTGGTTCTACTTACATAGATTTCATTGAACTGAGCTATTTTAAGAAGGATGTTTTCCTTTCCTTTTTGGTAAAAGGTCTTTACACCAAAAGATACAAAACACTGTAAAACAGTTGTAGAAATGGCTTTAAGGTATTAAAACTGTCAGGTCATTTACATATCAGTAGGGTATAATGTGTGAAATTGAATGTTTAAAATTTATATAGTTGTATTGGGGCGGGGGGGGGGGCTGGGGGGGGTTATTAAACAATGGATTCCAGGTAGATGTATGAAAGTATAGACTGACATTAGGGAAAGATATATCCTTTCTGCGATCACAGAGGGGTTATAAAACTAATTGGCGTTAAAGAATTATTTCATTCAGGCTCACTCTGACGACATAGAACTCCTTGTGATGTTAAGTTAAAAATTTACTTTTAAAGGTGCGCTTGTTCTTAATATGTCAAAATAGGGTTCAATTCTTAAATCAGAACAGTTGAGTCCATTAATGATGATTAATAAAAGCATTGTACTATTGAAATCTGCTAATGCAAACAACACTGCCTTTATATGTTTGATAAATAATCAGCAAGGTATAATGAAATAACATTTGCAGTTTTTGTTAACTTACAGAAAAATGTTCTGAAATGTTCAGCAGTGTTATTTAATGTATCAAAGACAAAGAATATGTTAAAGTAGGAAGTTTATAAAGTAAACCTAGAACTTAATTATCTCAAGTACATATAAAAAGCTGCAGTTGCAAACCCCAATTAACTCACTGGCTTATTGTTTGATCCCTCATTTTGATGTAATAATTGTTCTTGCTTTCTTGTTTTTGTTTTGTTTTGTCTTTCCTCTGCACAGCATAGACTCTATTCAATTCAATATGAACTGATGTCCAATAAACATATATGTTGCCTTTCCTTGGATTTTTCGCCCAATAATCTGAAATATATTTCATGTTACAATTCTGTGCTAGGCTGACTGTTGGATTTTTCATGATACTGATTGTTCCTTTCACCTTCAGTATATTTTCATTTCTAAGACAATATTTTAAAAAATTGATACAAGTCAAGCTTGATTACACATGTATATTGTATAAAAAGCATGGGTAGATCAAAAGCATATAAGGTGATGCTGACCAATTCTACTGAATCTTAAACGAAACCCAGATAAAGCACTTAGATCGCATCAAGCAAAATAACTGGATTTGACCATGACATTTATATTTTTTGGCCATTATTCCCGAAGTCCTTAATTCAAGGTCTATTTTAGTAAGACAAGGTCAAACTGTAAGGGTTGACAGGTCTGGTACTTGTAACATGTCCCCACTTAATTTGCAACATAATAGAGCCATCATTATAACAACGTATCATGACATTCTTGCATACAAGACTGCTACATGTCATATATCCTCACCTAAAGTAGATCATTGCATCCAATCTGCTACCTGCCTTATAATGTCACCTGACATAGATAACAGCATACAAGTCTGCTACCTGTCTTATAATCTCACCTGAAGTAAATGACTGTTCCTGTTTCATGTAGATATCTAAGAAAAAGATCCAGTTCTTCAATTTCTTTTATCTGGACATTTGCTTTCTTGTTTAAATCTTCCACGGCACTGTGTGAAATCACCTGCAATTACAAGTTGATAAAGCCCTTAATTTCATTACTTACTACATAAAATATTTAAAATGCTATTTTGTAACAGTGGTATTACATGATATAATTACAATATAGCAAGAAATGTGTACTCTAATTTGACCTCGGTAATATACAGGTCCAGTAGAACTTTTATTATCCGGAACCTGATTAACCATCAGTCTCTGTTAACTGTCAGGGCATTGTACACTAAAATATTAAAAACCGGTACATGTACATATGTAAATATTATGATTTTTTGACGAACCAGTCTACTGTCTAATACTTTTAATGTACATATTGTATTATACGTCTATTCTCATATCCGTCATGGTCTTGGTTCCGCACCCTGATGGATAATTGAAGATCTACTGCTAATGTAGATATCCTATTTTTACCATGCTAATATTCAAGTGAACTTACAGCATCAATTAATAACTGAATGCATATGCTACAGGTTACATTGATGATTGTGCCAATACTCAAGAGAACTTAAAGTATGTTCTGCTTATGTGTCATGCATCCTGTAACCATTAACAACTTCATGTGTCTGCAACAAGGTTAACTGATGACCATGCCAATAACGAAGTGAACTTATGACTTGTATAGATCACTCATTCATCCTGTATCCAAGTAAGCTTATGGCTTAGATACCCAGTCACCCTGCATCCAAGTAAGCTTATGGCTTCTCTAGATCACTCAGTCATCCTGCATCCAAGTGAGCTTATGGCTTGTCCAGACCACTCAGTCACCCTGCATCCAAGTAAGCTTATTGCTTGTCTAGATCACTCAGTCATCATGCATCCAAATAAGCATATGGCTTGTCTAACTCAGTCATCCTGCATCCAAGTAAGGTTATGGCTTGTCTAGATGACTCATTCATCATGCATCCAAGTAAGCTTATGGCTTGTCTAGATCACTCAGTCATACTGCATCCATGTAAGCTTATGGCATGTCTAGATCACTCAGTTATCCTGCACTCAAATACTCTTACGGCTTGTCTAGATTGCTCAGTCATCCTGCATTCAAGTAAGCTTATGGCTTGTCTAGATCACTCAATCATCCTGCATCTAAGTAAACTTATGCTTGTTTAAATCACTCAGTCATTATGCGTCCAAGTAAGCTTATGGCTTGTCATGATCACTCAGCGATCCTGCATCCAAGTCAGCTTATGGCTTGTCTAGATCGCTCATTCATCATGCATCCAATTAAGATTATGGCTTGTCTAGATCACTCAGTCATCCTGTATCCAAGTAAGCTTATGGTTTGTCTAGATCACTCATTCATCATGCATCCAAGGGAGCTTATGGCTTGTCTAGATCACTCATTCATTCTGAATCCAAGTAAGCTTATTGCTTGTTTAGATCACTCAGTCATCATGCATCCAAGTGAGCTTATGGCTTGTCTAGATCACTCATTCATCATGCATCCATGTAAGCATATGGCTTGTCCAACTCAGTCATCCTTCATCCAAGTAAGCTTATGGCTTGTCTAGATCACTCATTCATCATGTATCCATGTAAGCTTACGGCATGTCTAGATCACTCAGTTATCCTGCACACAAATACTCTTACGGCTTGTCTAGATTACTCAGTCATCCTGCATCCAAGTAAGCTTATGGTTTGTCTAGATCACTCAATCATCCTGCATCTAAGTAAAATTACGCTTGTTTAGATCACTCAGTCATCCTGCATCTAAGTAAACTTATGGCCTGTCTAGATCTCTCAGTCTAAGCTTATGGCTTGTCATGATCACTCAGTGATCCTGCATCCAAGTCAGCATATGGCTTGTCTAGATCACTCATTCATTATGCCTCCAATTAAGATTATGGCTTACCTAGATCACTCAGTCATCCTCTATCCATGTAAGCTTATGGCTTGTCTAGATCACTCAGTCATCCTACATCTAAGTAGCTTATGGCCTATCTAGATCTCTCAGTCATCCTGCATTCAAGTGAGTTTATGGCTTGTCTTAATCACTCAGTCATCCTGCATCCAAGAAAGCTTATATAATATCTAGATCACTCAGTCATCCTGCATCCAAGTAAGCTTATGGCTTGTCTAGATCACTCAGTCATCCTGCATCCAAGGAAACTTATATAATATCTAGATCACTCATTCATCATGCATCCAAGTGAGCTTATGGCTTGTCTATATCACTCAGTCATTCTGAATCAAAGTAAGCTTATGGCTTGTCTAGATCACTCAGTCATCCTGCATTAGAGTGAGCTTGTGGCTTGTCTAGATCACTCAGTCATCCTGCATCCAAGGAAGCTTATAGAATATCTAGATCACTCATTCATCATGCATCCAAGTGAGCTTATGGCTTGTCTAGATCATTCAGTATTTCTGAATCCAAGTAAGCTGATGGCTGGTCTAGATCACTCAGTCATCCTGCATCCAAGTAAACTTATAGCTTGTCTAGATCACTCAGTCATCCTGCATCCAAGTAAGCTTATAGCTTGTCTAAATCATTCAGTCATCCTGCATCCAAGTAAGGTGATGGCTGGTCTAGATCACTCAGTCATCCTGCATGTAAGTGAGCTTATGGTTTGTCTAATTCACTCATCATCCTGCATCCAGTGAGCTTATGGCTTGTCTAACTCACTCAGTCATTCTGCATCAAATGTGATCTTATGCTTGTCTAGATCACTCAGTCATCCTCCATCAAGGTGAGCTTGTGGTCTGTCTAGATCACTCGGTCATCATGCATCCATGTGAACTCAAGGGTTTTGCTTGGTTACCTATGTCATGTGTCATGTGTTGTACTTCCATCAATAATTACATGTGCTATAAAATACAGTGCCACTGTCATTCACCAGCAACCAGTATATGCTACAGGCCACAAAGTCAAGCATTCAGCAACAATATATGTATGCTACAGACTACTGTGTCAAGTATTTGGTAGCAACAACATCTGTATGCTACAGACTAAATTGTTTGGCATTTGGAAGCAACATCTTGTATGCTACAGACTAATGTGTCAGGCATTTGGCAGCAAAACATATGTATGCTACAGACTACAGTGTCAAGCATATGGCAGCAACAACATCTGTATGCTACAAACTACAGTGTCAGGCATATGGCAGCAACAACATATGTATGCTACAGACTACCGTGTCAGGCATTCGGCAGCAAAAACATCTGTATGCTACAGACTACAGTGTCAGGCATTCGGCAGCAACAACATCTGTATGCTACAGGTTACAATGATAGCCTTGCCAATATCCACGTGAGCTCATGGCTTGTCTAGATCATCTCAGTTATTTATCATACATCCTGCATTCAAGTGAGGTTTTGTATTTGGCTAGGTTAAATTAGTCATGTATCATGTATCTTACATATGTAAAACAATGCATATGCTAAATGCAAGTGTCAGGCATCCAGCAACAACAACATGTGTTAACTACAGCCTAGTTTTATGCATTCATCAACAACAGCATGCATATACTGTAGTCACGTGTCAGGCATCCAGCAACAACAGCATGTGTTAAATACAGCCTAGTTTTAGGCATTCATCAACAACAGCATGCATATACTGTAGTCACGTGTCAGGCATCCAGCAACAACAGCATGTGTTAAATACAGCCTAGTTTTAGGCATTCATCAACAATAGCATGCATATACTGAAGTCAAGTGTCAGACATCCAACAACAACAAGATGTGTCTGGTTACTGTTAGATACCCATCAACAACATGTGGATCTTTTAGACTACAGTGTTTGGCATCCATCAACAGCTGCATGTGTATGCTAAAAGTTACATTGATGACCTTGCCAATATTCATGTGAACTTGTGGCTTTGTTTTATCACCTCATTCACATCTAATTCATCCTGCATACATCAATAACTGCATGTACATACTATATGTTGCACTGACAAAAATGTGAAATTTGCTATACTGGTCTATATATTAGAAAGGCTACAAGAGAATGTGATATTACTGAATTTTTATATTACCGAACTGTATGAAGATGTCAACATTTGAACTACGACTGATGATTTTATAGACTGTACTCACAGATCTGATACCAAAATCTAAGAAAAAGTCAACTGGGTATGCGATGATCTTTATGATCAGTTACCTAGGTACGCGATCAAAGGGAAATAATATTAAATGTGAACCTGAACTGCTTTGCTGTAAGTTCATACCTGCCAATCCAGAGAGATATAAGCATCATTATTACTATATATTAGGTGCCATAATTTACAGAAAATTATATGAAAAACATAGATTTATTTCTGCTACTTACCTGGATATGCAGTTATTTTAAATTCTTGTCATAAATTGGCTACATCCATGTTGATTAGCACGAGAATACAGACACAAAACAAAATGATAAATTATTTAGACACAACATTCACCTTAATTATTCCTAACTTAGTTTAACTTGCACTGAAAGGTCATAAATTCAAGTGCACAAATTCTGAATGCTCTATTATATCATTGCAGTCTTCCTCTTAAAAATTTTTAAAGCACTATTGATTTGTCCTTTTCCTGACGCAACATGTTCTTCAGTTTGACAAAATCCTTCTCTAACATTTTTAGTCATATAACATTCACGAGTCATCATCAATAAATCCCGTTTCACTTGTTCATATTTGCACCATATTTTTTTTTAATAAAGACTGGACCGCTATATAAATGTTTATCAAACTATAATGAATCTGCAACATATTGCTTCAAATTAAAAAAAAAAAATCTGTTTTCTGCAAAACACGCAATGTAAAGTTACTATACATAGAAAATAAGGAAACTAATGAGACGATGTATCAGACAAAAGCTGGTCCAATAAAAACTTTGCAGTTGAAATATTAATATCATATGCTGAGAATTCCAATTTCATGTGTTGAACTAAATTACTTGTCCTTAAAGTTCTATTTCATTTTCGAAGTCAAGGTTTTAGATTGTGTTGTTTGAATTACACAGCAGCGGTTGAAATTTCAATGTTATATGTTTGAGAATACTCAATTCACTTGTTGAATTAAACTGTGTTGAAAGTTCCATTTTATATGTCAAGTACTGAGATTTCATATATTCAATTACACAGTGTTTGCTGAAACTTCAATATCTAATGTTGTGTTTTTAGATTGCATATGTTGAATTACACAGCGGTGGTTGGACCTTTCATTGTGCTTGTCAGAATTGCAATTTTTAGATAGTGAAATGGTATGTGTGTGTCAAAACTTACGTTACATAATGAGAATAGCCCCTTTAACAATTCAAAATAATGTCAAGTTGCAAGATGTATCATTTGTGTGTTCACTTGTAAGGCGTCAGTACCTTTATTGCATTTACAGTTTGAAAGTTACCATTCATAGGTTAAGAATTGCCATGGATTTCCTCGCTAGAGTTAACTCTTGTAAAACAGCATCTATTATGTTTAAACAAGGAGGCTGCTTGTCGTTTCTATTATCATAATTTGCGTAAATACGAGTACATTTCTGCTAAAAGTATTGATCTTGCTCGTATTATGACAAACAGTAGTAATTTACTGCATGCCATAATTCTATCTAATTTAATGACATTAAAATTCTTGAATTTACGCTGATAAAATGACAGGGCGGGTAAGCTTTAACCCTAATTTCAGTGACATTCTAACGAATCTAGCAGCCGACACGAATATATTTTTATATGTTTTTATGAGGATTAGTATTCAGTGTAGAATTCAAATATTTGTCCATGTTAATAAAGTTATACAACAATTTTTTTAAAAAAGAACTTGTTTTGTATTCTTTTGACTGACCCTCTCCTTGCAATGTTCTCGTTGGACCAGATTTGATGAAATTTTTAAAACATCATCGATTGATATCAAAGTTTAAATTAGATGCTGTGCACTTCAACAGGTAAAATCTAAATACTTGATCTATCAAATGAACTTTCAACACAAACAGTTAGATTCGACATGTGAACTTGTAATTCTAGACATATGACATTGAAATTTCAACCACTGCTGCACCATTCAGCACATAAAATCTAAATTCTCGAACCTGATGATGGACTTTTAAGGATACGCAATTTAATTCAACATCTGAAATTGGAATTTGTGACGTATGACATTATCATTTCAACTGCCACATTCTCATTAGACCAGCTATTATCTGCTATGGCGCCTCATAGAGACTGGTTAACGTACATAGCCAAATGGTCACACACGTAGACAATATGAAGATCAGTAAATGGAGGTCAACGATGTCTGCTAATGATGGCACTGTTTATCAAAAACATAATCTTTCATGGGTCATGGGTTTCATTGCTCTTAACCATTAGATAAGGAAAAACAGACAGATTATCCATAACAAAATTCACATTTTCACATTTAATTTTTTTGTTTTTTTCATTGAATCAATTACTAGACAGCTAAGCCTTTCAAGTCACTCAACATATTGGACTCATGGGATACAAATTTCTTGAGCAATAAAATAAAGACAAAGTCAAACCCAAAGGGCCCTATGATCCATTGGTTTCATAGAGATGGAAAATACTGATACATGTAATCTTGCATTCATATGTGTACCTTCACTCCAGCATCCCTGAGCCTCATCAGCTGCTGTTCCAGAAGAAACCAACGAGTGGGAATCTGCTCCCCCCAGTGTGGTTGCTGTGATGCCACCTCTACAATTTTTCTCTTCAACTCCTCCAATTTGCTGTCAACAACTGTGTTGTCAATGGCAAAGTCCTCATCAACCAAATGAACTATGGTAGGTTTGTTTCTTAGATAAGAGCGGATATCCTTTAAGTATCTCTGACCACGTTCATGACGATAATACTAGAAATGGAAAGACAATTCACACTAAGTATGAGACAACCAATCTCAGTCATTAGAACAACAGATATCATCATTTATATACTGTATTTATACAATGATACGCTCTTGGCTGGTAGAAAGTCATTTTGTCAAAATATTTGCATTAATTTTATTATCTGATGGACTCGTTATCTCATTACTTAAATACTAAAATGTCATCATAATAAACTGTTACTGTTTATACACTCTTTCTTAATATTAGTTTCAAAACTTGTTTGGATAGTTGGACTGCGCCTAAAAATTGTTCCTTGCTGCAGAGTGGTGGCTCTGAAATAGTTGATTGGGATTTTGTAGCCAATGGAAAGTAGACAAAGGAGGAAGTATGTTCAGGTCTTATGTCACGTATTTAGTCTCGAATAAACAGTAAAACAAGAAAGAGCGAAAACTACAAGCTTTTTGAGAAAAAAATATAATTTATTTTCCTGGACAAATTCTGTAAAAATGACAAAATATGAACTTACGATTCTATAGAATCAAATCAAACAATAATCAACGAATAAAATTTTTGAAGTCCTAATAACAAAATGTTCTAATGATTTCAAGTTCGAGTCCCGACAAAGAATCCAAGATGAAAGATGATGACGTATGCTGTAATCTGTAGTACTGAAGTCTACAGTTCCTTTTTGAAACAAGAATCATCATTCTGGTTTTGGGTAGATGAATACATTTTTATAAAAGCTGTCCTTATTCAACAATTTCATATGAGCACACATTTTTTCCAGAAAAATAACAGAATTAATCCTTTTGAATCCAACTAATTTGAAATAACTCCAATCCAAGTAGTCTGAAATAACAGAAACGGTGGCGCTATACAGTTTCGCATTTTGCATAGGGTTAGGAATTTAAAGAAAAAGAATGTCCCCGGCTTTCCTCACTATACTGGCTATTTAAAAAAGACCTTGTATATCTTAGGTATAATGCAAAGAACCTTTAATTCCCTTTATTTTGGTGTATGATTGATGGGTGTACTCTGGGTTATAGAGTATACAGCTTGGCCTTACTTCAAATGTGCACCTTTCAAAAAAGTGCTAGCTCTACTTGGTCATTTTCACTTCCTGAACTTCAGAGGTCAATTGTATAAAAAAGAGCCGATAACTTTTTTTACATTTTATATATTTGGTAATTCATTCATTGCACTTTCAGAAGCTGGTATTGTCTAGTCTGGCAAAATTCATTTTCCCTATTTTAATAGCTGCTATGTATAGTGTACTTTAGACTAATTCAGACTGATTTTTTAACACAAGGGAGCAGTCATTTTAGTTAGCAGTGTGCTTAAATCATGTAAAATTTCCAAAAGTACAATATCCAAAAGAAATATCATCCACATTACATTAATGTAGCATAGAGGTATGCAAACATTCTCTCCACTGTGCATGTTTTAAATGCGAACTACTTCACCTTACATACGTCACTCTCTCAAAAGTACATATTATCTGGTGAGCGCCACCATAAAGAAGATGTAGGTATTATTTTTTATGATTTAATTATGTTTATATGGCTGAAACATTTAAGTCGCAAGCATCAAAACAATCCTTATGAATAATTCTCCTGCCTTTTTCCCCACAGAACAGTATTTATGAGTGTCAGAGTCTCTAACAAGTCCAGCCTACACCCCCCATGATAAAAGTGAGCTATTTTAAGAATGCACATTACATTTTGTAAACATAGCAACCAATGTTATGTTGAATGATAGGAACATGAAACTAGCCAGAATTATTTCTGAGATATCAACAATGAATTTTACAATTAGAAAAGGGAGGTAACTCATCAGCTTCATAAAGGTCAAAGGTCAAAGTGTAAAATATTTGCCTATTGTTTAATATGGAAGAAGCGAATTCACTTTCTCATCATTTATTTTTTTATTTTATTACAAATAAATGAAAAGAAACATTTTCACCATATATTTCTGTCACTTATTGCAACAGTTTTAAATTTAAGTTGACTCTATTCCTATATTCTAAGTCTTCTAATTTCCCCATAATTAAGGTCACTACTCACACAAACATACCTCATGGCAAATTATGTAAGCAAGAGAAAAATGATCATAATTAGCTTATTTTCATGCTTAAATGCAATATGAATGTACCATTTTATTCAGAACATCATACATAATTATATGAAAATAAAAAAATAATTGCAAACATTTTTTTATTTTCTTTAAGGTGGCGCTATACAGTTTCGCATTTTGCATAGGGTTAGGAATTTAAAGAAAAAGAATGTCCCCGGCTTTCCTCACTGGTTATACTGGCTATTTAAAAAAGACCTTGTATATCTTAGGTATAATGCAAAGAACCTTTAATTCCCTTTATTTTGGTGTATGATTGATGGGTGTACTCTGGGTTATAGAGTATACAGCTTGGCCTTACTTCAAATGTGCACCTTTCAAAAAAGTGCTAGCTCTACTTGGTCATTTTCACTTCCTGAACTTCAGAGGTCAATTGTATAAAAAAGAGCCGATAACTTTTTTTACATTTTATATATTTGGTAATTCATTCATTGCACTTTCAGAAGCTGGTATTGTCTAGTCTGGCAAAATTCATTTTCCCTATTTTAATAGCTGCTATGTATAGTGTACTTTAGACTAATTCAGACTGATCTTTTAACACAAGGGAGCAGTCATTTTAGTTAGCAGTGTGCTTAAATCATGTAAAATTTCCAAAAGTACAATATCCAAAAGAAATATCATCCACATTACATTAATGTAGCATAGAGGTATGCAAACATTCTCTCCACTGTGCATGTTTTAAATGCGAACTACTTCACCTTACATACGTCACTCTCTCAAAAGTACATATTATCTGGTGAGTGCCACCAACAGCACAACATACAACTTCCAGTGTAACAGCCCAACTTCTACTGGGAATAACTCTCCAAAACAAAGGTTATATTGTCTTCTAAAACGTAACAACAGGTCACATGATCATGTTCTAGAAGCTCATAGAAATGAGGTACTTGTTACAGATCACGTACACCCAGTGTGGCCCTGATGAAAACCAATCATTTTACTCTGAGAAATAAAATTTTAAAAAAAATCTAAAACATCTTAAACATGTAGTCCCATCATGACCTGGACAACAACCAATCATTTTAAAATACAAATAGTGAATAAATTTACATTACCATAGCATGCAATGAAAAATATTTTTTTTTAAAAACTGACAAACAATTAAATTGAAAGAAATATATATTAAATCAGATATAATTAAATCAAATATACATAACAGAGGTGATACTGTATCCATGTCGGGTCCATAGGTCATTGTTAAAAATCCTGTCCCATTCAAGAGAGAAGAAATGGAGTCTTTCCCTTAATATATGGATCTGTGCTAATGGGAGTGTTAAGTTGATGTAGTTTTGTTAGACTGAGAGGCCATTATGGAGAAAAACACATAATCTCTGTTTCTTTGCCTTCTGCTCACTTTTATTTGGGAGAAAATTATTTTTCACTGGCTGTAGATTTAATAGGACTGCTTCTCTGTGACCTTTGTCTCAGATGCATCCTTGTGAAAGTTTTGTTGTTGATTTCCCTGAAATCTATCCACTGTAGATAAAAATGTCTAGGGGACTGTTCTTCTTGGTGTCCTGTTTGTGCATTTGTCAACTTGACCATTAAAGAGAAGATTAGATGATACATTGTGCAAGCATAGTCTAGTCTACAAGCTGCAGATGAATGAAGATAAAAGTGAGGTCATTCTGATCACAACACAAAGACTTTCTCATTCACATCCTTTACCTCAAACAATAAATATCAGCAACACCAACATTAAATTCACACAATCAGTACGAAACATAGGTGTTATTCTGGACAGTACTCTCATACTGCACCAACATGTCATGAACATATGCAAGGCTGCATATCTTGAGCTGAGACGCATCAGCTCAATTCACAAATATCTTTCAGTTGATGCCACTAAAACACTTGTGTTCATTAGTACTTTCAAGACTGGACTATTGTAACTCAGTTCTGTCTGGTTCATCTCAATATCTGCTCCAGAAACTTCAAAAAGTTAAAAACACAGCTGCTCGGATCATATTTAGAGTACCACAATCAGAGCACACCTTCCCGCTGCTCTGTACCCTACACTGGCTATCCATTCGATCCAGAATCAAACACAAAATTTGTTCTCTGTGATATGTTTCACTGTCGGACTCTAGTCCAAGATACCTATCTGACCTCACCCATGTGTATACACCAGCAAAATACTTACGCTCCACTTCTGACAATCGTATACTCATTATACCCACTATGAAAACAAAGTCATAAGGACAGCATTCTTTTGCATACCAGGGCCCAGCAACGTAAAATGAATTGCCCACTGAACTTAGACACAAAGACAGTGATCACATTCAAGAGGGCTCTCAAAACTCACTTATTTCGACTGCAAGAACAAACTTAAAGACCTAATAATGTTTCCTACCTTAAATATTCTCAGCATGTCTTTTTTAATGTTTTCTAATTTCATGGTGTTTGTTTTTGTAATCATATCATTATATGTTTTTTTATCTTATAGGTGTTTTCTAATGTTGTAAAGCGCTTAGAGCTTCTAAAGATTAGGCGCTATGCAAAGTCCTCATTATTATTATTATGGTAATCTTTCAAACAGGAGGAGATCATGAGCACTGCAACTTGCCCCACCAGTTGTAAGTTAGTAACTGCTGTTAATGCAGTGGCTAGGGTATGTTGGGTAGCTCTGTTTAAGAAATGGACATGCATGTCTTGTGGAATTCAGGGTGGAGATTGATAAACATTTTCACCCTGTTGAAAGATTGCCATACCAGATCCAACAGAGACTCCACAGCCACTACATTGTGCACCAACTATTATATCATTAAAGGACTTCCGATTTATGCACGCAGAGCATGACTTTATCATCCAAAATGCTGTGGTGTCTTGGTTCATTGCAATGGTATCCCTATGAAAAACAGAAGTGACTCACTTGTAGAATCATCGACTACACTTGATGGGAAGGCATCTTTGCAATAAAAAGCGTTGGCTGATGCTTGATTCCTGCCATTGATGTTGTAATGAGTCCCAAAGTTCTGTAACTCTGTCAGACTGGAAGTAGTCTGAAAATCAGTTCTTCCTGACATGCAAAATCAGACATCCAAAATGTAAGTTGTGCACATTTTGCAGATGCTTACATGCAAGAGAAATGGACATAAACAGTTTGCAATGAAAATAGGCATGTTGTTAGAGAACAAATGCATGGTGTGAAGTAGGAACAAGTCACCAGAAAAAGCGAATAGCACTATGGAAGAAAATTTGGGTACAGCACGATCCCAAGGTAGAAAGCAAGGCACAGCACCATCCAAGGAAGAAAGGCAAGACACAACACCATCCCAAAGAAGAAAGTCAAGGCACAGCACCATCCTAAGAATAAAGGGAAGGCACAGCACCATCCTAAGAATAAAGGCAAGGCACAACGCCATCCCAAAGAAGAAAGGCAGGGCACAGCACCATCCTAAGAATCAAGGCAAGGCACATCATCATCCTAAGAATAAAGGTAAGGCACATCACCATCCCAAGGAATAAAGGCAAGGCACATCACCATCCCAAGGAATAAAGGTAAGGCACATCACCATCCTAAAGATAAGGCACATCACCATCCTAAGAATTAAGGCAAGGGACAGCGCCATCCCAAGGAATAAAGGTAAAGCACATCACCATCCTAAGAATAAAGGCAAGGGACAGCGCCATCCCAAGGAATAAAGGTAAGGCACATCACCATCCTAAGAATAAAGGCAAGTACATCACCATCCCAAGGAATAAAGGTAAGGCACATCACCATCCTAAAGATAAGGCACATCACCATCCTAAGAATTAAGGCAAGGGACAGCGCCATCCCAAGGAATAAAGGTAAAGCACATCACCATCCTAAGAATAAAGGCAAGGGACAGCGCCATCCCAAGGAATAAAGGTAAGGCACATCACCATCCTAAGAATAAAGGCAAGCACATTACCATCCCAAGGAATAAAGGTAAGGCACATCACCATCCTAAGAATTAAGGCAAGGGACAGCGCCATCCCAAGGAATAAAGGTAAAGCACATCACCATCCTAAGAATAAAGGCAAGGCACATTACCATCCCAAGGAATAAAGGTATGGCATATCACCATCCTAAGAATAAATATAAGACATATCACCATTCTAAGAATAATGGCAAAAGACAGCGCCATCCCAAAGAATGAAGGTAGGGCACTTCACCATCCTAAGAATAAAGGCAAGGCACAGAGCCATCCCAAAGAAATAAAGGTAAGGCACATCACCATCCCAAGGAAGAAAGGCAAGGCACAGCATCATTCTAAGAGTGGTCTGTAGGAAACATTAAAAATTTAGTGATGTAGGGATGTAAGTGGTTATTTATGTATGGACACTGACAGCATCCCAAGATCTATGCATAGAATATGGCTAAGAAAAAAAATAAAAGCGAAAACCAATTTACCATTTGAGCTTGCACATCATACATGATGGGATTTCTTGGACCTGGGTTGTTAACACCAGGGAAAACAGGCCTGACAATGTGACCTGCAAAAGTGCTATCCAGTCTCTGCAGTTTCCGAAAATAAAAAAGCAATTGTTTATATAAAATATACCCCATCTCCCTGGCATTCCACTACATCTGTTACAATAAAGATGAATCCATAATCAGCTATTCTGAAATATTATTGTTGCTTTGGGTTTAATTCTACTTTTCAACAAATGACAGACTATACATGTCAGCCAGTATACCGGTAATTGGTGGAGGAAGAATGTAGGAAAACACCAGTACTAACTGACCTACTGAAAGCTTCTGGCAAGCTGTTCCTCAAAGTCATATATGCAAACCTCGAAACTTGATTCCACATGGACCGAGATAAGATGGCAGTGATCGCTAAAGATGAGCACTTTAGACCACTTGGCCACCCAGGTTCGCTTCTTTTGAAATAGAGTGCTGGCCAACATGTATATATTCTGAGATCCCTAAAAAATGCAGATAATGTATTACTGATACTGACTGTTAACTTTAGAATGTGTATTGGTACACCAAAAGTATCGATGCAACGATATGTATCAATGAATTGCTTCATCCATAACACCCAATTTCATACTTGCACATCTTTGTATGATAAAATAAAAACAGTTACACAAAGCTTCAACCATTCATCTCCATCTAAAATGACAATATGGAAAGGTAAGATTGACAGGTAATTCAAGATCGCAGCCCTATCACTGACCATGAAGACAAGATCCCCAATGCTGGGTCTATCATAAAAACTAATAAGAGGGAATATTCCCCTCCATCTGAAAAATCGGAGAATTACCTGATCATGTGGAGTGGCTTGAATGAAGAAAAAAAAAATACAGGTATAGCTTGCAAATTGATTGTGTCCTTTGTGTGATGTACTCAAAGATGAATATCACTTCAACATTGATTGTGTCCTTTGTGTGGTGTACTCAAAGAAGAATATCACTTTAACATTGATTGTGTCCTTTGTGTGATGTACTCAAGAAGAGTATCACTTTAACATTGTGTCCTTTGTGTGATGTATTCAAAGATGAATATCACTTTTTCATTGATTGTGTCCTTTGTGTGATGTACTCAAAGATGAATATCACTTTATCACTGTGTCCTTTGTGTGATGTACTCAAAGATGAATATCATCTTTATCATTGATTGTGTCCATTGTGTGATGTACTTAAAGATGAATATCACTTTATGAATTCTCTGCTTTAATTAAATCCATAGATTGTTACTGCTGGGTTTGGTCAAGTCTGTACAATTTCACTAAATTAAATCCATAGATTGTTACATTTGGGTATGGTTAAGTCTGTACAAGTTCACGGAACTAAATCCATAGATTGTTACCTTTGGGTTTGGTCAAGTCTGTACAAGTTCACTGAATTAAATCCATAGATTGTTACGTTTGGGTTTGGTCAAGTCTGTACAATTTCACTGAATTAAATCCATAGATTGTTAACTTTGGGTTTGGTCAAGTCTGTACAATTTCACTGAATCATCAAACTGTCAGAATAGTCATGGTATCAGAAATCTCGGTAATTTTATAATCAGAGCATTTATCTTAAGGCCAGATTCAATCACTGCAAGTGAAATCTCAACTAATATATCGTATAGTTATCTAGGATTTATATGCTCAGACCATTTCTAAACATTCCATGTTTTAGCATATGTTATCATATCATCTAACAATCATAGTCCTTTTCTGGAGATGATTCTTCAGAGGATTTTAACAGTATCTGAGAAAAAAAACCATGTTGATATGACCATCCATTCAGGAAAAGTAGTGATAAGCTTTTCAAAAATAACAATATGGTTACCATACTAGATGTCAGAACATCACCTTTCTCATTAAGGTCCAACTAGACCATGTAAGATATACATGTAAGGTTTCAGAGCAACTCTCCATGTAGTGTAGAAATAGTAATAATAACAAACTTGTGATAATGGACAAACAAATAACAAACAACACAACATCCCATAAGCTATTATTGCCTTTGACGAGTCAAATTGAGAAAGCATGGTGATTTGTACTTGCTGTTATTCTAGTGGCATATGAGTTGTCAAAGAGTTCAGGAAATGGAGCTTATTAAGATATGTATTTCAAGCATGCTATAATGTATCTTCCAAGATACCAACTTTGGAGTGCTTACCTGACCACATTTGTGATACTGAGTCTATTAAAAAAAGGATAACTATTTATTCCACCACAAGGCAACTTCAAAACTTGCATGGTTCGAATTTATCAATCATGAAAATTTTGCCTGCATCATTTAAGTAAAGTAAGGATTGTGTATATCAAGAATCCAGACAAAGAAATAACTGTCATGTTCCTGACTCTCATAATACTGCAACTTCATGCACTCCAGAAGAATCCTAATATCAACAAAATAAGGTAATAATTTGTGAAATATTAAAACGTTGTGGTGTTACTGACAAACAATACCTGTGGAATTTGATCAATGTGTGTCCCCACTAAAATTACTGGTGGTGGGATGACTTTATAAGATGACGTATGGGAATTTGCAGAATTCAAGTTTTCCTTGTCAGGTGATGCACATGAATGTATAGAATTCATCCAGATCTCAACTAGGTCTAAAAAAAAGTAAACAATTCAAAACATCACTGATTCTGTAAACAATGTCAGAATGAAGAACATGTCGCAAGGTATTGTTATAACCAATACTCACTTTCAGTCCCTGACATAATGTTGTTTATTTTACCTAAATAAAATATATGAAGCCTCAACTTCCATAAAGAACAAATGGTCCTTGCAACAATAACTTACTTTTATTCTTATCCTTCAAGTTTTAATTGTGAAATTGACCAAATAAAACGTCCTCCACCAGCTTTACTGGAAATGCATTTTCATTAGGTGTTACATATTTCTGAAGTAGTCAATCAGCTTGCTGTTAACTGGAGTATAATAAAACTGTTGTTGAGTGAAATTTTACCTTACAAATTTCTGAAACAAAAAATGATTTTTATAAATTATTAGTTTGAGAGGGATCCAGTTAATCATAGAAGGATAATACTAACCCTAAAAAAGCAGCAAATCTGTAACAAAAATTGACACATAATATTGTGGTGTGTTTAAGTAGAAACAGCCCAGAACTCACCATGAACTTTGCACTTCATTATCCCCTCACTGTCAAAGTAACACTCATCTTCTACAAGATCACTGACCTCTCTACTGGCATCTGAAACCAAGAGATATATGGCACGTCTTGTCAGGAACAACTGGTGTGTCGTGTAAAAGGCAAACTGCCCTGCAAAGTCGAACACTGACAAATACGCATATTTGCTTGTATTTTGTTTTGCTTTATTGGGATTTTGTTGCAACAATTTTATCATTTCCCTTAATGGTTCTGTCTTGTGACTTTCAGTGGCAACATTTTCTCCAAGCTCTGATCCAGGCATTGTGTTTGTTTCAGACTGAGCGAGACTGCTCTGAAATACAGTGGAGGGTGATTCTTTTTGCAGACTAGATGTAGATGAAATATTCTGGCCAAAGTTCTGCTGTTGAGAACGGCGATATAGTACTTCTGTATTCTTGTCATCATCAGCAACATGGCTCATAGGATTGCCGTCAGTTCTCTCCCTTTGATTAGAGCTTGCATCTGGTTCAAAATCAACTACCCTTCCATCTGATTGATAATTCTCATTTAGGACCCTGACAAGGCGCTGCAGATTATAATCCTGTTCTGAATCTGAAAACAGAAGGAATACTGAATATAGCTAAATTCTGCTTTGCATCTGGCAATCAAGCTGTAATGAAATTCGAAAGCACAATACAGTTCATAGAATATTTTGCTCCACTACATTTTATGGTGCAACTATTCTCTTCCAGGCTCACTACAAGATCAAGTGTTGCAGTTGAGGGGTACATACCACGCAACTCATTTGTAATGAAATTAAGAAATAAATAATGACATGACAAAATCGCATTTTTCCATATTCTAATGTTAGAACAATAAGCAAAGATTTTATCCTCTGGCCTTCATGAACCTCACTGCTCCATTTATTTTAAAACTGTAAAATTTATTGGTGACATCGCAGACAAATTGTGGTAAGTCTCATGTTTATGTCTTTCAGCGCAACACTGTCTGATATGTTTACAAAATAAAATGTGCATTTTTAAAATACCTCCTTTTTTGTCTTAAGACGCAGGAGGGCTGAGCTTGTGTGGGACTTTCATTCTAATAAACACTGTTCTGTGGGGGGAAAACAAGAGAATTATTCAACAGGTCTGTTTTGATGCTTGCAACTTCAACCAAAATTTATTCATACAATAATAATACCTATGTGTTCTTTATTGGGGCATTCTACTGATATTATGAGCTTCTGAGAGAGTGGTGGGTGTAAGGTGAAGTTGTTTACATTTGCAACATGTACAATGGAGAGAATGTTGCTATACTTCTATGTTACTTTGATCTACTATGGCTGTAATTTCTTTGGATATTGAACTTGTGGACATTGTACATGACCTAAGCCCACAACTAACTAAAATGACTGCTCCTTTGTGCCAAAAAATCAGCCTGAATTAATCTAAAGTACACTATCTTTAGCAGTTATGAAAATAGGGACAACAAATTTTGTAACACTAGACAATGCCAGCTTCTGAAAGTGAAATGAATTACCAAATGTATAAAACGTATAAAAAAAAACAGTATTGGCTCTAATCTTACAATTTACCTCTGAAGTTCAGGAAGTGACAATGACCAAGTAGAGCTAGCACTTTTTTAAAGGTACACATCTGAAGTAAGGCCAAGTTGTATACTCTATAACCCATATTACACCCATCAATCATACACCAAAATAAAGGGAATTAAAACTTCTTTGAACGATATCTAGGATATACAAGTTTGTTTTAAATTACCAGTACAACCAGTTAGGAAAAGCGGAGGTATGTTTTTCACTAAATTTCTAACCCAATATAAAATACAAAACTGAAAAGCGCCACCTTAGAACCATTTTCAAGATATGCAATGTGGCTGTCATGTTGGACAACACTCAGATGGAACTGTCTACATTGAGAAGATCACCCCCACCAAACCCCCATCAGCCACAATCGCATCAAACTAAAATAACATTTTCCTTCAATTTCCTGGTTATTTAAAATAAGGAGCAAAATTATGTGTGTTTCCCATTGCACTGGTTTTAAAATTAGGGTAGGTAGGTAGGCTTTTTATATATCCATAGCACAAGTGCATATGACCATGGTATGTTTTTGAATTTCTAAAACAAGAAATATATTAAGGTATTTACCCGTTTGTTTTGTAAATCACCTCACTTTCTGACCTAATAGGGGGTATACATGAAATATAGTGATGGGCATAACATGAAATATAATGATGAACATAATGTTAAATATCATGATGGAAATAACATGAAATATAAGTAAGTAACCAAATATGATATCACAAGTTTTAACAATAACTTTCCGCAGAATAAAATGCAACACTTTACCTTAAAAATTACTAAATGTTGATCACGAATTGCAAAGTCATTTGAAATTGAACCATAATCAGTGCCTGTCACACTTATTAAAGTAAATCTTGTTTTAAGTCAACTTTGTCCCTAGCTGGCCTCAGTGGTCTGAGCTGGAAATATTACACAATAAAACCCCAAAATTCAAGCAGGCCTCTCAACAAAAGTTTAGGATTAGGAGTCCTGGACTCTTCACTTATGAAACTCAGGAACTTCCAGCATATTTCTGAGACTCCCTGGCATAAACTCTGGGGTCCCTCACTTTCAAAAGAACAGGGTTAAATAAAAACCACATTCTCATTATTTTGATAATATCAGGATAGAATTCTTAGCCATTTAAAGTAACTCACTAAAACGAAAACCTTTTTCAATATGCATATAAATTTCCTAACTCCACAACATCACAAAAACAACACACAAAAAAAAAACACAACAATAAAATCATAAATGTCTAATAAAGATATTTTCCATTAGGTAATTTTTTTTTATAGAAAATGCTAATTGTAAATGAGTACAATGATGGCAGATACAAGATCTTGCTCAAAGTTCAGTTGACAATGGAAACAGTCCTACTTCCCAAGCTACAGCTACAATGGACCACTATGATGACTGCTGGGGAAGATGTGTTGGGTTATCACACGGTTCATCAAATCTAATGGCATCATTATCAGTGAGTGTTTGTGATACTGGTGTTATACTTGGGTTAGAGACGCAAAAAATGTTTTAGCTTTCTTGAAAAGTAGTATACAGCGCTGGCCGACTGGACCGTTTTGGCCCCTGCGCGTCAGTAATTAAAACATATATCTATAGAGAGAAAGTAATTTTAAATCGATGGACGACAATGTTAAGTTCAATATCATATAAAACTTGTTTAAAAGTTTATTTCCAAATGCCATACTCACTGAGGGCACCGTGCATAAATCCAGAGGTCCAAGCCAAATGATTCAAATTGGGCCATGCATTTGCTAAGGCCATTCCTGATAGTATATGGAACCAACCTACACAGGATGTGGACTTAGCCAAAACTATGAAAGCTAGGTGCAGACAAGTGACAGATGGACAATTATGATGTGAAACAAGCACTCCAAGTTTACCAACCTGGTGATTTGGTGTGGTATTTCTGCACAAGAAGAAGTAAAGCAATTTGTCCAAGGTTATAGAAATCATATAATTGACCATTTTTGGTCAAGAAGAAGATGAGGTTACCTGATCCAGTTTGATGTTCATGGCAAAGAGAAGGGCATTCATCATAACAAAATGAACCAGTATAGGGGAAATTACCCTACTGAATGGATAAAAACTTAGACTTTCAATAAACAGTTCTCTCTCCGTTGTAGCTGTTAAGAGCCCTATTGATTGGTACAGTGGTGTAAGAATAATGCATAATATCCATTTATTACAAAATGCTTTCAATTTTTCTTTTAATTACAGTTATAGCATGGCTGCCAAACAGGCTGAAGTGTCAAATTTCATTATTACAAAGGGGAGGGACTACCAGTGCATGAGATGTCAAAATGGGAGAACACATCAGAGTTATTGAACATATTTAAAGTTCATATATTTCCTCTGTATTCAGTGCCATTTTATTGCATAATTTTTATGTAATACTAGACAGATATGAAGAGGCTGGAAAAAGCAGAGAGCCAGAGTTTATTCTATTCATGGGCAAGGAAGAGTAAGCACTCAAAGGCAGGACCCATTAAAATCAATTTTCCAGATGTTGTGCTGGAGGAGACCATGGTTGCAACCGGACTGTTAGAAAAGCCTAATGAAGACACCCTCCCAGAAATGTTACACATAGAAGGACCTAAATATAGTAGTCTAAAAGCAGTGCTATAGGGTAATATAGACTTTCCAACTGCTGAATAAGCATCTTAGAGATCTGAGATAAGGCTGACAGTGTGCAAGATGTAGGTCTGACAAGCAAGTCAGTTAAATTAGTTTGTATGCTATGGAATAAACATGTGTTTGTAGAAACAGGTCTTTTCCTCTCTCATTACAAAACCAAAACATTACAATGGTGAGGAAGATGGGACATAAAGCTGATGATAAAAAGCAAGAATAAGGACAGTGGTGTCATTTTACTTAGAGAATTATTACAGACCTGCAACCGTGTTGTACACTTGTAGTGAAAGTCTACATCTCTGATACTAGCAGCATGTTTGCCCATTTTCCCACCATTCTCTGTCCAAGAAATCACACCTGACGTTTGATGGAAGTGGGTGAAACAACTTTTAAGAAGAAAAACCATTATGCAAAAGTCTGTAGATCAAGACTCAAGGCAGAAAGCATAGTTTATCAAGTAGAAATCCAGAAAGATAGATCAGGTACATGTATTATATCTGAGAGCTCACATCAAGAATATACCTGTAACATCGCCCTCTTAGTAAGAGGGGTGGTTCACTGGATTTGGATGGCGTTATCTAGAGGATGAACTCCCTAGATATTATACACCGGCAGGAGTGAAAGAAGAATAGAATTTCAACAGAGAAGTGAGTGAGAATACTGGGAAGAAGTACAACATTACGAGCCCCTTTGACAAGAATATAAGAAATTTAATCAGAACAAATCAATAACGGCAATTCCAATTCAAGTTCGATTATATCAATAGAATTTAACAGGAGTGTCCAATTTGAATTTATTTCATCATCATAACGAGAGGTGAAAATAGTACGATGTCCACGACTGATCTGCATCACCATCCTCTCTTGACCATATATCAGTGTCTCCTAGTTCATCCTTCCTAAGCTCTATGCTTTGCCCCTTCATGGACTTCCTGGTCCTTTAATTCTGACCTCGTCCTTCTTTTCCTGGGACTTCTGTCTTCAGACTGTCCTGTCTCTCTCCCAGAAAGCTTATTGCTGTTCTCTTTCAGAACTTGTGCGTCCTAGCACTAAAACCTGTCTTTCTTTTTACAAGACAGCCACCTGGTCTCTTTCTTGTTTAACGATGAAAGCACTGTTCTCTTTAGGCTTCCACGGAGTGGATTACTTTCCTCTTTCAGGAAATTTCAGACTAAAGAATTTCGACTAAGGTCGTCACTTTAAAGTCTGATTGCTTCTAAAGTGTACGCCTTAATTTATTCAACCCAATCGCAGGCAGCGGTCCCTAATTTTTCCCACAGATATAATTCCTTTCATCAGGTTGAGACATCTCGGAATCTGTGAACACCGGTGTGTAACAATTTCCCTTTGAAAAAATTATAAGTGGGATTTAGGTTCCTACCAAGCAGTTAGGGTTGGTAGTTCAAATGTTTACTTTCTAAGGACCGTGTTGAGACACCCCAGTCAATTTCATTGAGTTGGAATGCTGCCCCTTTGAAGTTTACACTGACATGAGAAGGAAATGAAAGAAGAAATGTCGAAGTGACCCTTCACAAAGACTCTTCTGGTTTGAATGCGATAAAATTGTAATGCTCAATGCATACAACTTTAAAGTTCACTGCAATTCAAAATTTGACTCTTCACAACACCTTTGGCCTGTGAACCGAGATAAAGTCAATACCCTAAAACCAAAACAACCTCACACAATGGTAGAAGTAGATGGAATAATAATGGAAGTGCTGATAGACATAGGATCAGGAATAAATGTCATGGTTAAAAATACATGCAATGCTGAAACATAAACCTAAACTAGAGAAAACAGACACAAATATATCTGCCTATGGATCAGAAATCTAATTACATATAGTTGGCAAATTTCAAGCCAAGACTGAGACTAAGGATAGAATCACTACAGCTCCATTCTATGTAACGAAAGGAAATTTTGGAAATGTACTGAGCTACGAAACAAGCATACAGTTACAAATAATTCCAAGAATCTATGTTACAGTGAAGAGCAAGTGTGAAGAACTGTATAAAAGGTTCATAGATATCTTCAAGGGAGTTGCTAAACTAAAAGACATACAGATACACCTTCACACTGATGATAATGTAGTCCCAGTAACTCAGCCCCACGCACGTATTCCATTTCACATTCAGAAGACAGTCGAAAAAGAGCTGGGAAGACTAAAAATTACATATTACTGAGAAGGTAGATGGACCAACTCTTTGGGTTTCTCCAACTGTGGCTGCTCCCAAACCCCAAAACCCAATGAAATCAGAATCTGCGTTGATATGCACTTGCCCATTGAATCAGTACTACACAAGAGACGCATCACACCCAGTACTACGCAAGAGACGCATCACACCACTAATAGACAACATTATAGTAGATCTCAATGGTGCAAACATGTTCTCAAAGCTTGATCTGAATTCAGGCAACTATCAACTGGAACTGTACGAAAAATCAAGAAACATTCCAACATTCTTGACTCATATTGGACTATTGGAGATATAAACGGCTCATTTTCGGAATACCATCTGAGCGGAAATATTTCAAAACGGACACTGTACAGCACTGGAAGGACTAAAAGGCACAATGAATATTAGCGATGACATTCTAGTATTTGGTCGCACTCAGGAAGAACACGACAACAATCTAGAATCTAGAATTAACTCGCATAAATACAAAGGCTCTGACACTAAATAAACACAAGTGTGAGGTCAACAAAGACAATATTGAATTCTTTGGATACATTTTCAGCAAAGATGGAATTTCTCCATATCCAAAGAAAGTGGAAGCAATTAAAAGTGCCAGTATTCTATCAAACATATCAGAAGTATGCAGTTTTCTAGGCATGACAAACTATGTGAGATGTTTTATCCCAAATTATTCAACAATCAACGAGCATCTTCGAGCCTTACGCAAAATCAACCATTCTACTTAATGTTGCTTGTTGACAACTACTCAAGGTATCTAGTCGTTGAAATTATTAATTTGACATCAACAGAAACAGTCATTCTGCAACTTGACAAAATATTTTTAATGTTTGGAATATCAGAAGTTGTAAAAATGGATAATGGATCTCCATTTAAGTGACAAGAGTTTACAAAGTTTGCAGAATACATGTGATTTAAGCATAAGAAAATCACACCTTTATGGCCTCAAGCCAACAGTGAAGCAGAAAGGTTTATGAGGACAATTGGAAAAACAATGCAGCTAATGCAGAACATAAAATTTGGAAACAAGACACTTTCTACATAATTACAGAACCACACCTCATGCAACAACCAAAGAATCTCCTGCCAAAATGCCATTTTTACGAAAAACGAGAGCTAAGCTCCCAAGTATACAAATCAAATCATACAACAACAAAATGAAGAAAACCGATACTGAGAAAAAGGAAAAGATGAAGAGCTACGGCAGATCAAACCAGAAAAGATAAGTTAAATTTCAAAGCTGGAGACAATGTAAACAAAAAAAGCAAGACAAGTTATCAAGTTTTCAACAAATTATTAACTCCATTCGACCCCAAACCATATGAAGTTGTCAACAAAAGGGAACAATGATAACAGCAATAGAGGACCATCAAATAACTAGAAATGCGTCATACTTCAAGACAGTAAAGAATTCATCACATATTCCACCATCTCATGACCAGAGATATGATACAACAGATCAAAAGAAAGAGATATATATGACACATATCCAACATCCGATCTAGCATTAAGAAGACCATCCTGAGTCAGGAAACCAACAGACTATCTACAGGATTATGTGTGTGCAAAATAATGTAAAACTTTTCGAAGGCTTACCACATACATCTTGTTGTATAATGTTTTACTTATAAATAGTGTAGTATTCTAAACTGTTCTGTAGATCTAGATAGTTAATAACAATAACATGTGTATCTCATTAAATGGCAGTTCAGTTTGAAATGGTGAACTTGAATTATATCATCATTCAAAAGTCAGAACATTATTAGGACTAAACCATGAGAACTGTAAACCTACTTTACACAATTCTAAGTTGACCATTTTGTACATTATCAAAAGGAAAATATCAAGCCACAAATTTTATTACACTCATGAGTTTATATTATGTGAATTTCGTTTGTTAAGAAATGTATTAGTATCATTATGACTAGTTTTGAAACACATAACTTATTCTCAGTTTTAAAATATAAATTTTAAATCTGAAAGAAAAGGATGGATGTAGTGTTCTAGAAGCAGTGCTATAAGGTAATATAGACTTTCCCAATGCTGAATCTGCATCTTAGAGATCTGAGATAAGCTGACAGATAGGGTGTTAGATGTAGGTTTGACAACCAACTCAGTTATAGTTTGCATATAGTTTGTATGCATTAAGAGATGAGCTACAAAATTCAGCCAAGACATTGTAAGTGGGAGAAGTTCAAAGGAAGCAAACAAAAATGTTCAATGAAATGAAGGCAAACCATACAAGAGGTGTTACAAATTATCAAAGGGAAACCATGTGAGAGTGATGGACTGGTAGACACTAAGTACCTGGTGGAGAAGAGATCAAGAAACAAAGAACAGATGTAGAGCAGGGACATCATGAGGGGGGAGCATTCCCCCCGCCCCCCCGAATTTGCATGTGCTGTAAAATTGCTGTAGCCTATATACAAAAATTAACAAGCCCGTCAAGTCTCCCCTCCGAAAAAAGTCGAAATGACGTCCCTGAGGAGGACAGGGGAAAGAGTAGATGAAAAGGATTCAAAGAAGAGGAGAAATAAAAGGCGACATCACATATATTAAATTAAGATAGCAATATTGCTATATATAGATTGAGGAAGAGCAATTTGTTTTTATTCTATCAGCTTGATCTTAAGCTAAAATTCAATTACATTTTATGTATCTGACTTACTAATTTGGTCCATATTAAAATTAACAATATAAATGATTTTATCCTAGAGATATAGAAATTGATATAAATAAACTTTAAAGAATTTGTATTTAGTGCCTTTGCTATGTAACTAAATTAAGTATGTATTCCCATGCGATATATTCCATGACAAAGATTTTTTTTAAAAAAAATACATTGCTTAAAGTTTTAATTAATGTGCAAAAGTTTTTCCCCAGAAAAAGTGATATTTTAATTCTTTTTTGCATTTTGGATGATGATATTCAATTTGAAGTTTAAATTTAATTGATTTATGGAATAATTGTGGTGTTCATATTGCACACAGGTCCAGTTTATATTACAAGTATTATGAGTTATATGTTCAGCTTCTATTTACAATACTGCAGTTATATGCTTGTCATATGTGAGTTATGAAGTCACTCTTACTATCATCTATTGTCATTTCATCTTATCTGTAGATGATTTATAATGACTGACTGTTTCATTTAACTGCTAGGTTAGCAAATTGACAGTTTGTGTTGTTATTATGGTGTATTCATATGGTAGTAAACAATTACATTTGTTGTATAAAGTGTTCAGTATATTTTTACATGGCTAGTTATATTTATGCATGATTTGAGTTCTCAAGACACATTCAATATCATGCATAGCTCTCTTACTGTGGAGATCTTACAGATACTCTTTTATTTATTGCAGACTGACAATATGTTGTTTTTGTTGTTATTTTTTATTGAATGTGCAGGAATCAATTATATATTTGTTTAAAAGTTTTATTTTTCTAATCAGGCCAAATATCTCATATTGTAATTCTTTTATGTTTGTGAAGACACTTCACATTAAACACAACGTAATGTGAGATTTAGCATGTCTACAGCAGTGTCATGTCGATGTCTCATAAGCATATTTTTAAGAACACTCAGCGATGAAATTGACTGCAACCAACTATAATGTTATAAATACTTGTATTTGTTATATAATTGTCTTACTGTTTATTGTTTTGAGGCAGCGGTTGTCAGTTGTTTTCGTCGCTGTTACTTCTCAGTCTAATCCAGTATTTGACCTCATTGTGGTGACCTTGCTAGGGCTCACTTCCGGGCCATCACTAGTTTTGATTCGCGCTTTAAAGATTTCAGAAGTTTTGTTGAAAATTTTGTTTTAATATTTCTTCACAAAGAAATTGTGTTCTGTGTGAGGTAATTATTATTTAATGAATATTTATCAAGTTACTGTCAAAATTACATTGTTTTTCATTGTATATTCTAATTTTATTGACTATATTCCGTATTGGGGGTATAATTTTCCGCAGTGGCTTTCCGTACCATTCCGTAAGACTTATGTGATTTCGTAGGGAATAAAAAACAAAAGCCTGGCTAAATCGGGAGGAATGGTCAAACGTTTATCTTAGGGATCCATCCCATTTTAGGTCAGAAATCAACATTATAGGTAGATATATTAAATTTATTAGTATCTGAACTTGTATTAAATAATTCTGATTTGATTTTTGGTCTATTTCAGATAAGGAAGGGGGAAGTAATAAATAAAATAATTGCACATAAATTATTTCTTTAACATTATAAGCATAAAGCTTTAATTCTTATAGAAAGGTTTAGTGATCTGAAATTTTCATTATAATTCCATTTCAGTATTCATGTAAAATGTTGTCATTGTGATTTTAGTCATCCACCCAATTTTTATTTTGTTTATTTTATTGTGACATTCACCACTGTGCCATTATCATTAAATAAGATAACAGCTTAAATTATTTTAATTCTTAAGCTTATAGATTAGCTAAATATTTACATGTTATTGTTGAGTTTGATGCAATTTTTTCCAATAAACTGAGGAATGTAAACTCAGGGTTTGATTATTCAATTAATTTTAAGATACATTTGCACACATGCATTTATTTGTTTGCAATACAATTACTGATAACTACATACATCCACAATGTTGACAGTCACATACACACAGAGTAACCCAAGGACATTACAGTATACGTGATTTTGTATACAAGGATTCAAATCCAAGACCTTACCAGATCTATGTGGGTTTTCTACTATCTGCAACATCCATAATGTTTTGAGATTATCTTTGATGTTTAAGATAGAGGTAGAGGGAATCACTTTTGACTGGAGTTGATCAACTTTTAAGTCAAATATTGGAGTTTCTTCAATTTTGTGGTAGGACAAAATTACAATTTAAAGGCAGTCTACTCCAAATATGATTTTATGGTTTGAATCTAAGGCTTTTGAAAAATAAAAAGAGTTTTTTGTTGTTTTTGTTTTTAAAGACAAAAATAATTGTATATATGTGAGGATTATGCCCAGCTTACAGTAACCAGTTGAAACCAGTCTAAAAGAGACAGGAAATGTAATACCAGTGTGATGATATGTGTAATCAGGGTACAAATGCAGACAGTTATAAACAGCAAGTTGCAATTGATTACATTGGTGTTTTAACCTGGACATTTTAAGGCCAAATGTGGGATGTTTTATGAGGTGTTAAAAGTAATGGAGGGAAAAGGGATAGTCAATAATGGCTTTCAAGTCTTTTATTAAAAATAGGGTGACCTTTTAATTTTTCTATTGTTCAATTGTTATTACATTGCTCACAATGTATTGCTTACAGAGTAATAATTAAGGGTATTTGATAAATTCCTTTATTGTGTTCATGTAAGTATGAAAGTCAGGAATACATCTCATATCCATAAACTTTCACTTTAGGATGAACTTGACTTGCAGGATTGGAGAGCAATCAAGAACTTGAAAAAGCCAGCCACAGAAAAACATTGAAGTTTGATTGTTTTTTACAGACTGGGCATAGTTGTTTTGTCATTGCCACATTTTGATAATGAAAAAAAACATTTTCTATTCTTCTCAAAATTAAAATTTTCAAGGGAAATCGGGACCAGAAAACTATCAAATGCCTGTTATGTGTCTTCTCATTGTACCAGACCTACTAAACCTGACGAGTCCATCTCAGTAAGGCAGTTGATTTTTTCCGTAAGTTTGATCAGTTTTCAGTAGTGTGTAACAAAATACCATAAACTGTTATCGAAAAGATGAAAAACGTAATTAAAAGTTCGGTATTCGGAATGTGCAGCAATGATAAACATTATGTTCAACTGAAAAGTTTGTAAAGTACACGTAGACCTTATTTACCACTTGTACGGTTGCAAAAATTTTAGTCCCAAACCCTATGGAGCTCAATGGCTTGTTGCTATCTCTCAACTTGATGTAATTCTTGGAAATCCTTTTTTCCATTTCACATGACGACGGCAATCATATGTCCCGCCAAGAGTCATACTCAAATTGGTACGTGATGTCCAATAAACATAACTGTGTCCCTTCCAGTTTTATTCAAAAGAATCTGAATATTCCTTTTTATTTTTTTGTGTTAATTATCAACACTTTTCAAGAGACTTATTTCCCCTTTTATCTTAAACATGGATCGCTTGCTGGACACCATTTAAAAGAAATTCTATGTATTACATTCAGCAGCATTTCACTTGCATATTAAGCAGGCGCGATCATGGCCATGTCAAGCAGTAGCGGGGCAAAATGGTTTGGCATTCCTTAAAGATATGATAGCGAGCCAACATTTGGATGGCATACAAAGTCGAATGCCTGAGCTAAACATCATTACCAAATTACGCCATGCGAAATGTAGCTTGCAATATCAGCATTGATTATTAAATAGGTCGCATGAGAAAGGAGAGAAGTGTCCTCCCTTGTATTATTAATATTTTATATTCTACATCTGACTGATAGTTATATTGTAAATAACCATACGAGCCACTATGATGTTATGATGACCATTGCCATTTTGTAATACTAAATTTTATTCCTACACAGGGGCTTGTATTGTTGCTTACAGTTTACATGTCATACATGTACAATTATAATAAAATTATAATATCTACCTTTATAACAGATAATTCAATTTTAGCAACGAGCCTTTGTGATTCTTACATTATACAGAGTGTGTAATTCCTTGCATAACCAGAATAAACACACACACACACACACACACACACATATATATATATATATATATATATATATATATATATATATATATATATATATATATAAGCAAAATTAAAATGCAGTAAGGTTGATTAGCAATTTTCTATACTGGCGTGAGCGCTGATTAAAAATTCACATGTTGTTTGATGCCATTCAAAATATTTATAAAAGTCCTACTGTGCCCCAAAGAATGTGTGCTAATCATCAACCCATCACTGTCACACACACACACACACCCACACACACATTTCCATGATCAAATTGTTGCATTTCTATGCTGTGGAATAGCCATTTAGTATTTCAATCCAAAATGTTGATAAAAATAATTATAATTTTATAATCTATAAATTCTTAACTCACACTCAGTTTTCATCATCATAAACAAAATTATAAATTCCTGCTCAAAGATTAATAAACCTGAATTAGCTACCTTTGCTATTTAAATATAACCATATTTCCAACAATACAATGAAACAAATAATTTAGTTTTTATTTTATTTTGAGTAGTAAATTTACAGATTCATAAATAAAGATAGCTTTCTTTATTCCTTTTGATAAACATTTTGAATTTAAACACTGAATGACACAGGAAAGTTATACTGCTTCTCACCACACATAAATAAATATTTATCCAATAATTAATTTTGAGTAGCAATAGTACTTGGAATATGATGGATAAGGTGTATTTGGGTATTTGAATGAATGCCTCTCATCCATTGCATTCCTTAGATGAGGGGTCCATTTTTAATTGTGTATAAGGTTCCTGTAAAAGCTGTGGACTCACAACCTGGTTGGGGAAGGAGAGTCTAGATTGGATGGTAGATATAATACCTGAGTTCTGTTTTAATAATAATAGTAATAATATTAAAATAATATTATCTGGTCTTTAAGCTAGCCACAGGCTTAGGATTTAACGTAAATTTCTTTGTACACAGAATTATTAGTAGATTCAGAAATTTATTTCTTCTGCTTAATCCCTCCCACAAAACAATCTAACGTGTTCATAGCAAGATTAACTAGCCATTAGACTACTAAAATTATAAAAACTAATAGTCAAATGGAAAATTAACCAGCCTCCAGCCTGTAGACTACCATTTAATTTGAGCCATGGTCAAGAATCCTAACCCAAACATATATACACAAACACGTGGGCACATAAATAAGCATTTACTATCCTTCTTACCTGAACCCCCATGCACTTCTACCGAGACTGCCTGGTTAATGGCTTATATGGTGTTAGTACAGATACCACTCACTGTGTAGTTATGTTACAAAGCAGGTTAGCATGCAACAGAGGGTGACTAAAAGCCAAAAGGTGCATACAGGATGCAAGCAGCATATACATTCACATAAATAATGTAGAAGGAAAATGCAAATTTTAAAAGTATAATAATTATACACACAATATAGGCAATGTGATAACATTCAGTACTAAATACCTGTAGTAAAAGGTAAATATCATAACCTAACCCCCCCCCCTTGTCTGTATATCTAAAAGCAGCAGATGAAAAAGAACAGTTACTTCAAGTACACAACATCTTGAAAATATGTTATTGTTAATTGTGTGTGAAGTTTCCTTTCATTAGCCCCAGTGACCTTGACCCTGATGCTAGACCTTCGAAGCCAGAAACTGATACATCTAGGTCTCTTCCTTGCCACAAATGCAAACTATTTACAAAGTGTGGTATCATTGGATAGTGGAAAACTTTGTCACTGTGAAGAATTGAAGCAGAGATGGATAACAGATAACAGTATAACATGACACATTTCATCTCATCGCATTTGTATAAATACTGAGTTAAATCTTGTATGATTATTATTTATGCCCACATACCTTTTGTTCGCCTTATCCATTCATGGGTGGACAAAGAAACGTCACAGCAATTGACATAGACATCGATGCCTTCTGTACTACATCTCTCGGAAATGTTCACCTCCTTTCCAAGAAGACGCTTGACCAGGGTTGTTTTGCCTACACTCATGTGTCCAACAACCATGACACGTATGCTGTGTACAGTTTCCCTTCCATCCTTTAGAGCCTCTTCAAAAAGCTGGATCGATCTTTCATCCATATTCAGAATTTCTATTGGAACACCTGTGCATATAATGGACTAGTTACACACACAAATATATATATATATATATATATATATATATATATATATATATATATATATATATATGTGTGTGTGTGTGTGTGTGTGTGTGATGTGATTTTTTAGTTTTTACGTAGCTTTAACAATTTTTCAGTCATATTGCTACGATGCATGCAGTGTGGCAGTTTATAGTGATGTCTAGCACTGGGACATCATGCCTCAGACATGTAGCATGATGTCCCACCCAGTCACATTATCCTGACACCAGGCCGACCAGTCCTAACACTAACCTCTTATTGCTGAACGCCAAGTGAGGCAGCTGTTAGTACCATTTTTGTAAGTCTCTGGCATGACTCGGTCGGGGATGGAACCCACGACCTCCCGCATCCGAGGCGGAGGCTCTAACCACTAGGCCACCGGAGCTGTCTTATATATAACAATAAGGCAGATTTTAAAAAAAGACGGACTTGAAAATTTAGTGAGCTTAATCTGAGTTTTCAATCTATATCATTTTTATTCACATTATTAGATGTCTCAACATTTATAAATCCTTTGCCAATAAACTCACCATATGCAATGTATTAGTGTTCAGTTGTGCACAAATAAAATAACCCACAAGTGTTAAGTCTCCAATCTCAATAAAAGAGATCTACTGATATGTACACTGTAGTGGACACAAAGGCACTAATATGATTCTGCTCTACAGTTACTATGTGCTTCTGAAAAAGGGGCGGGTATTAAAGTGAAATTATTTGCATTTGCAACATTTATAATGGTGATAAACATTGGCAATCAGGCACCATCTAAGGCAATAGCTGATCAAAAAATGTACGGTTAGACCAAAGTTCACTTAACTAGTTTAAAATAGGGACAGTGAATATATACACATACAGGGTTCATAAAGAATTCTGAATGATAAATTCAAAGACTTTTCCCAAACTGTCAAAGACCACAAACATAAATTTCCATTACCTATTTTCGCTAACATTTTGTATGCAAGTTATGTTACATGAGAAAACAACACATGCAAAATATAATTAATCAAAAGAAAGAAACCTGGAAAACTCGACTACACCCGAATCTAACAACCTTGGACACTATTACTTGTGATTAAGGAAAGAAATTAAAATGTTTGGGTTTATTTTAATTGTCAAAGGCTTTTAAAGACCTCAGGGTAATATGCTCGATTTTTCCAAACTTTCAAGGCCTTAAAAATGCTACCTCATTTTTCCCAAATGTCAAAGACCTTCAAAGACCGTAACACAAATTCAGGTTTTTTTTCTTCTAATTTCCAAATTACCTTTTCTGTCTAGGAAGTGAACATGAAAAAACAGAGCAAGCAGAGCCAATCTATATCTTGTCCATCACAAATTACACCCATGACTCATAGATCAAAATAAAGGGAATTAAAATTTATTTAAATAATTTAAAGTTTAATTAAATAATTCCTACAATATACGTCTTTTGTAATAGCTAGGATTACATTTTCTTTAACAATCAAGCTCTACGCACATTACAAATCTGAACAGCCAAACCTGAAGATTCCCATTTCCAAATGAATTTTTTCAGTCCCATAGATTTTAAAGTGCCGATTTGTTAATTAAAAAGGCAACAGAACATGGCCTCAAAATCAGTGTCTGCCAGATGCATACAACTAGAGATGCAACACTGGGCTAAAGAAACCAAGTAAAATATAACTGTTTGCAGAGATTACGAACTTAACATTTCTATCTTAAGCATGTATGACAAATCAATAATATATTACAATTTATAATATATAAAATATTTGTTACAAACACAGTTATAGGAATGCACATCCCTATACTTGTATCATGCTGTCCTTAATAGGTTAATTTTTTCTGGGAAACAAACTTACATAATCCCTTCGTCTCACATTTGGAACTTTGCAATCAACGAATGTCCTCAGCAGATCAATTACAAAATTTGATACAACTTTTTCTTCAATGAAGTTTCCATACGTTTTCTACCAAAAGGTCATGAATAAATAAAAGCTGATCATTTATTTGGAGAAGGGGGGGGGGGCAGATTAGGTTTTAAGTCCTCCTCATAAAATGAAATTATCCAGTAGTCAGTCCCCAAGTTAAACCTTGCTTCAAATCAGCAAGAACCACGTATCTACCCTTCACATAAAAAAAGTTTCATTTAAATTATTAAAGTATTGTGAATGATTAATTAGGACTAGATTTGTCACAGAAGGATGGACAGACATGCAGACCAGTGACTGAATGGAACAGCAATATCCCAGATAAAGTACCGAGATATCAAGACGGTCAAATTAGGTATATCATGTGCTAGACAAAATTATATTTTGGGGAAGTCAATTGTTACATAAAGCTTAAAAGTATGGATAGTCTCCAATCATTCTGAACTCTGTTTTCCAAACTAATATACAGTTAGATCTGTTAAAAGTGTATTAAATTAGTTCTATACAGATACCCACAGGGGATTTTATTATTGCTTGAAGTTTACATATGAATCACATACTATATATTAATATAATGCCGTAATAATAATATACAGTACATGTATAATTTATGGATAAATTGTAAGCAACTATATGGACCCTGCCACATTACTCCTTCTTGGTGAACAGGGTACTAACATGTTCCTATACGTATTAATCATGTGCAAAAGAGTCTTCACCATATGAATATTTTAAACTCATATGTCAATGAATATATCATGACAGCAATTTAACAACGTGTAGGTCTTGTAGACATTATTAATGTACTCGAAATCGGTGTTGCAAATATAAAAAGTCCCATGTATACGTGTAAATGTGCGACAATATAAATAACTACTATTATTTCAACATCTGACTTTTTACATTTAAATTTATAATAAAAACATCAAACATTATTTAGAATATTACTTTACAATATCATTTCTATAAACTTCCGCCATGTTCGTCCATTTAAGAACTACCTCACAGGCACTTATTCTGGGGAAACTAATGTGTACACTCCCTATGTGTTTTATGGCGAGTGTACACATTAGGTTCCCCAGAATCAAGTGCCTGTGAACTACTTCCATTTTCTGCCTCGTCTTTCCGGTTTGCCATATAAGGACCTTGCATCCATCAATGGAAACATAAACAGATCGTAGTAAAAATGGCGCGCATTGAATAACATATCGTAGAATATCCAAAATGGTAGAAACCTTACGTGGCAAGCTATAAGTCTGACTATATATATCCCCATTTTTTTGTACCTCCTGCCGATTTCAATAACGAAAACGTTTATTGTGATAAAATATACACCACACTAAGTCAACTGAATCATTGATTTATAATTTCTAACGTGACTGTGACCAGAATGGCACTAATGCTGGCATCCCCTGCACCCTTTCATGCCTAACGGCCTTTCTGTACTAACACGGCGCCATACTGCGTACACTTTTGGCTAGTTTATTTCCATCAGACAACATAATGACGTAGTTCATCCTGTTTGGCACCTTCCGGATAATTCCGTAAATTACATAACGTTGAGAGTTTGGAATTATATCCCTTTGCATATATGAACATAGAAATTAAACCGCTTGTTAAATGCACATCAAAAGCAAATTTGTAGTTGTCATTATTTACCTTTGCTTGATTCTACATTGTAAATATCGGAAGCAGACGACTTATCTATGTGCATCAGTAGTCGTGATACACCCCTTTGATTAAAATGGACTTGTCCAGATACTGGAAATGGATCCGAGCATGTTCGTCTATTACACTGAAACTTCTGTTAAGCATGAAACGCACAAATGATGACGGTGTTAGGGCCACTATACTCACAGTCAGGTTAGACACTATAAATCAATGAATGAATTGACTAAGTTCCTTGCACTTTTTATCACATTAAAGGTTTCCATTATTTAAATCTGATGGGGGTACAAACAAACGGGTTTGTAATGTCAGACTATAATTACAGTACGAATAGCATGTTATCTGATTAGTGTTTTGTTCGTTGATAAATGCACCTTACAAGATCAACACAGAACCGCTTCATAAACGTGAATGGTATAAAATACAAAATGCGTGAGAATTTCAAACGCTGATAACCTATAAATGAGATCCGGTGTTAACCGGATTTGAATGTCGCATGCAATCACATCACGTGCAATGACATGTCAATGAAAGCGCCTCCTTCTGGGGAAAATGTGTATTGCCCTGAACCTGTAATGATGCGACTTTCGTAGCCAGCTGCCATTGCGATAGTCGATAGAGATTAAATATTTTTATTTGAAAATTCAATAGTTACAAGCAGCGTGCAGATAATTTATCAATCAGTAATGAATAGATTTAACTACAATATTTACATTAAATTTTAAAAGAACAAATACATGTTATGTATACTTAAAATCAATAAATATGCCCATGAACGACGACATTGAGGACAAATTTACATACAATCTGGATAATAAAAAATTATTTTTTCCACTTTGATTTTATTTGACATCGATTATTGATGTTTGTCTTACAATAAAATTTTAACTGTAATATTTATAAATCATATTTTGAGGCATAAGGTGAATTAGAAAATGTAAATAAGTGAAGTACGTAGTTTTCGTTGTCGTGGGAAGTAATGTAAAATAGAATTACCTGGTTGATGTAAATACTCCAAACTGTATACTGTTATCACTTTACTTCCTTTGCTTGTGGTGTAAAGAACATCATGTTGGTCATCATAAAATATTTCACGGAGCCTTGATGACACTTTGTGTATGGTCACTCGTTGACCGCTGTCTGTCAACTGATGAATTGTGTGAGAATCCAAGTCACACACGTAAATAAAATGCCTCCTGTCAACTGTTATTGACCAAGGATTAAATCCAGGATCTTGATATAGAAACTTTCGTTCGTTTGGATTAAAAATATCATACGCATACACGCCTTGAACATTGGATTCAGGAGTGCGACACGATATGTAAATAGTGTTGACTTTTATGACAAGGTGAACACGACGGCCCCCAGTACAGATCTTGTGAAGTGGATCTGCAAGACCATCTGTAAGGGACACAACACACCAATACAACGTCAAGTCTTTCCAACCGCTGACAACGAGTTTGTCGCTTGACTCCACTTTTGCAATTGAATGACAGTTATCAAATTGTGTACTTACATCTAGTGTTTTAACCAGTTTTACGTCATTTACAGACTGAAATGACATGATAACAATCTCACTATTGGACAGACTCACAGCGACTTCTGTCTTACTAATAAGACAGACACCCGTGGGAGCGGAATCCAGTCTGTGTGATTTAGACAGCAGTTTGCCATCATGACTACTGTAAAGCTGGAGATTCCTCGCATTGTAGTCTACGGCAAGCAACGTATCTTCACTCACAACAATGCCTGTGTGGTCGGGTATATGGCCGGCTGTGGAGAAAAAGTGACATGCTTCAGGATACGGAATAGACAAAATACAGACATTTACTTGTAATAAACAATGCAAAATGAACTTTTACACATTTATAAATCACTTTCTGACCTAAATAATACTCCGCTGTCGTCATTTAGCCAACACCATGTTCTTTATAGTAGTAATATTTGTAGTATTATTACTATTAGTATAGTTGTTATTTCATAATGTTTTGCAGCTAATAAGAATAATATAAAATAGTATTATAATAATATCATTTCTTGTATAGTGTAGTTGCTATTTTATACTATTTTGCAGCTAATGCTGTTACTGCTAGCTAATACGTTTGAGTAAACAAATTAATAATAAAACTAAATTGCTCAAAGTATGGCTAAAATAATTGCTCAAAGTAGAACTAAATGCTAAAGAGTTAGAGGTGATTTTACTTAAATTTCAAGTAACTCACGAGAATTGCCATATATGATCTATGATCCAAATATTAATGCTAACCACGTGAGGAGATAGCCCGAGGTCTATCCCAACCCTCAAGAAAAGTATCCTTTGGGTCATACCATAGAATCTATTGAGATGCCCAACTTACAACCATAATACACACCGTTTCGACATACGAAGACAAATGTACATACATAGCTAGCACTTGTAACGAAGGGCTATCCTTGCCCCTACATCACAATTTTGAAGCTTTGAGATTATCACCCTATAACCATATACACAATTTTGGGGCGTTAAAAGACAGATTAATGTATAGAACTTTTTTTTACCACAGAAACCACCCGTACTCCAATGAACGTGTTGGAACCTACATAATAAATCGGAAATTATTGTGATCCCAGCCATATAACCATATATACGCCAACTGTGCATGAAAAGGCAAATATATATATGCAACCAAAATAGGCCTTGGGTTTGACTTTTAGCCCAGTGGATTAACCCCACGGGTCATTCATTGAAAACGGTTGATGTCCGCTCCTTATAACCACGTATGTCTGACATACTTGCTCGGTGGGAATACAGTCCTTATCGAAAGGACCGAGACCTACCCAAACTTGAGGTGTTCAGTCAAAACGGGACGACACCGACATAGATGTTCTACATACATACAATTCAAGTAAACATAATCATACACATTATTTACGTAAAAATAATCAAATCAAATCATGAACATATGAGCACAGTAAATTTAAATTTGTTTAAACTCGTTGTCTATTATAAGGACAAACTAATTATATGTAAAAATGAGATATATCATCACCCAATATTTGCATCTGATATTCAAAATTACATGGATGCACTACCCTGATTATTTCAATGAAAAGCCGTGAATCCATGTAAACTTATGCACTCTCCTTTTTTGTCGTCTGCTATTGAATCAAACTCCGGCTTCATGTTCTTCGCACTCATTCGGAATACAGTAAAGCAGCTTGGCGCATTAATACAAATCCACGTTCAATGCAACCGCAATACCTCTTGCTCTAAACGATCGATAACCAAGAACCAAACTTGTGACTTCCAGTTTGTCCGAAGGTGCTTTGTTGCGGTAGCTAAACGTTAGTTTACATCCAATGTCTTAGGTTTGAAAGTGTTGATAAATGCAGTCGTAAAGAGTACAGACACACTAAATGTAGCCGACTGCAAGATAAGTATTGATACAATTACAGTAGAATACAGTTTTTAAGGCTGGATAACCGAAATGTTCTGGGTGTTTCTCTGTGTTGATCTGCTGGTTATTGGTTGGTTGTGGTTGTCTTAACAATTGCACATGTAAACTTTAGCAATGTCAAGCAGAGGCAATACAATAATAGCCAGTCGTGTACCACTCGCGCTTGGATACTTAGTGAAAGTTGTCATAACAATACATATTCTTCTATGGCAAGTGGGTCAATGATAGCGAATCTTCGGAGTACCCCAGCGATGAAAATGAACCAATCTTGACAGAAATTTTGAAGATAAACGCTTCGGACGATTGACCAAAAGAAAACAACAAATATCAAAATTTGAAATTATCACGGAATGGGAAGTTATATAGGTTACTTTGAGGACAGGAAAGTACAGTTGAAGATGTCCAACAATTTGGTGAAATGCCTTGAGTGGCTACAGATTTACCTCCAATCATAAAAATGCTAGACTCTCAAAGGAGTATTATGTTAAGAAAGCCATCAAATGGACCAATCTGAAAACAAGAATCAGGGAATAGGGAGTCCTTTGTCTTAGATAAAAGAAAAGACACAACTTCTCCATAGAAGAAAAAAAAATGTTTCAATTTTTGATAATGCATAATTACTTAAATGATTAGCAATATTAAAATAATGGAAAATTGTCAAACAAGTATCAATAGGTATTTGATGTTGGAATCAGGACTCGGATTTTGATTGCAGGAGTTAATCAAATTTTTTATTATATACAATTTGGATTTCTCGCAATGTTTGATTAGGAACAAAGATAATAAATGTTAAATAGGAGTGATTGTTACATATAAAAAGATGCAAAGTTTATAGAGTTACATAGCCTTTTTTCTAAAACTTATTTATAGGCGATATTTTAAACATATATGTACATAACAAATTTTAAACCTAAGTACAGTTTCAAGCATTATTTTATTTATTTTGTGGTATTTCTTTTGACAAATAAATGAATCTTGAATATTAAAACTGCGCCTTCTAGAGAAATGATTATTGCTTTCCTTTTGTTTCTTGATATGAAAATAGTCAAAAATGGCATAATAAGATTTAGTAGAAGTAATCCGTGCGCTCTATTTAGATAAAGATTTAGTAGATGTAAGCCATGTAAGCCACGCACTCTATGTAGACACTGATTTTGTAGAAGTAAGCCATGCACTCTGTGTAGATAAAGATTTAGTAGAAGTAAGCCATGTAAGCCACGCACTCTGTGTAGATAAAGATTTAGTACAAGTAAGCCACGCACTCTGTGTAGATAAAGATTTAGTAGAAGGAAGCCATGTAAGCCACCCACTCTGTGTAGATAAAAATTTAGTAGAAGTAAGCCACGCACTCTATGTAGATAAAGATTTAGTAGAAGTAAGCCACGCACTCTGTGTAGATAAAGATTTAGTAGAAGTAGGCCAGGCACTCTGTGTAGATAAAGATTTAGTAGAAGTAAGCCACGCACTCTGTGCAGATAAAGAATTAGTAGAAGTAAGCCATGTAAGCCACGCACTCTGTGTAGATAAAGATTTAGTAGAAGTAAGTCACGCACTCTGTGTAGATGAAGATTAAGTAGAAGTAAGCCATAGGTTCTAATTAGATAAAGATTTAGTAGAAGTAAGCCACGCACTCTATGTAGACAAAGATTTAATAGAAGTAAGGCATGTAAGCCACGCACTCTGTGTAGATAAAGATTTAGTAGAAGTAAGCCACGCATTCTGTGCAGATAAAGAATTAGTAGAAGTAAGCCATGTAAGCCACGCACTCTGTGTAGATAAAGATTTAGTAGAAGTAAGCCACGCACTCTGTGTAGATGAAGATTAAGTAGAAGTAAGCCATAGATTCTAATTAGATAAAGATTTAGTAGAAGTAAGCCACGCACTCTATGTAGACAAAGATTTAATAGAAGTAAGGCATGTAAGCCACGCACTCTGTGTAGATAAAGATTTAGTAGAAGTAAGCCACGCACTCTGTGTAGATAAAGATTTAGTAGAAGTAGGCCACGCACTCTGTGTAGATAAAGATTTAGTAGAAGTAAGCCACGCACTCTGTGTAGATAAAGAATTAGTAGAAGTAAGCCATGCACTCTGTGTAGATAAAGATTTAGTAGAAGGAAGCCATGTAAGCCACTCATTCTGTGTAGATAAAGATTTAGTAGAAGTAAGCCACTCACTCTGTGTTGATAAAGATTTAGTAGAAGTAAGCCATGTAAGCCACGCACTGTGTAGATACATATTTAGCAGACGTAAGCCATGTAAGCCACGCACTGTGTGTAGATAAAGATTTAGTAGAAGTAAGCCATGTAAGCCACGCACTCTGTGTAAATAAAGATTTAGTAGAAGTAAGCCACGTACTCTGTGTAGATAAAGATTTAGTAGAAGGAAGCCATGTAAGCCACTCACTCTATGTAGATAAAGATTTATTAGAAGTAAGCCACGCTCTGTATGTATATAAAGATTTAGTAGAAGTAAGCCAAACATTCTATTTAGATAAAGATTTAGTAGAAATAAGCCACGCACTCTATTTAGATATAAATTTAGTAAAGGTAAGTCATACACTTTATCTACGGTAGATGTAGATTAGTAGAAGTAACCCATACTCTCTATTTAGGTAAACATTTAGCAGCAATTAGCCATAAACTCTATTTACGGTAGATATAGACAAAGAATAAGTAAGTCAGACTCTCTATTTAGATAAAGAGTTAGTAGAAGTAAGCCATACGATCTATTTATGGTAGATATAGATTTAGTAGAAATAAGCTATAGTCTCTGCTTATATATTAAGATTTAGTAGAAGTAAGCTATGTAGGCCATGAAGTCTATTTAGATAAAGATTTAGCAGAAGTAAGTCATGCACCTTATTTACGGTATATATAGATTTAGTACAAGGAAGCCATACAATCTGTTTAAGGTAGATGCAGATTTAGTAGAAGTAAGCCATGCAAGCCACGCACTCTATGTAGATAAAGATTTATTAGAAGTAAGCCACGCACTCTATGTAGATACAGATTTAGTAGAAGTAAGCCATGCACTCTATGTATAAAAAGATTTATAGAAGTAAGCCATGCACTCTGTGTAGATAAAGACTTAACATAAGTAAGACAGCCACTCTATCTAAATAAAGATTTAATAGAAGTAAGCCATATTATTATATGCTCATTTTGTCTCCCGTTAATTTACATTGTCAGAATCTTGCAATATTACCCGATACTGAACCCGCGCGCCAATACATATATAACATTCACGTGCATAATGAAACTACTTTCTATTGTAAATAATGGACGCAGACGCCAGCACTTTTGATTTGTAAACAAATCATGTACACCCACGTAAGAGGCGCTTTACGTTGTGGCTGTTTAAATTTGTTTCTGAATGAACTAACACAGATGTTTCGTGTACTGCCACATACCAGCTGATTTGGCACATTCCTCGTTGCTACCATGTTTCGGATTTAGGCTAGCTACAGTATACAACAGACGCAAGAAAGGGTCCTTACAAATGACATAAAAGTGACAAGTCATATACTGTCTTCTTTAGCTGGTGATAAGAATGGCAAAATATATAATTACAGTTTTATATCCTGAATTTCCTCAAAATGTACTTTCTTAGTTCTGCAAATCCGAATTTCATGAACCATGTCATAGATTCTCAATCTTGATTACACATTTCGAAATTGTACTGTAATTTCGATGATAAGTGCAATTACATCCTTCTCACTGCACTCAAAATGAAATAAGCATTAAATTCCATAGAGTCTTTTTGATAATTGCAATTGAAAGACTTCGTATTTTTCCGCACATTATGATTTCAAACAATCAATGACAAAAACAGACACACATTTGCAGATGTCAACACGCTTCTCCCTAACTTGTTGAATCCCACGTATTTCATGTGGAATTGTCACGTACAAATCAAATCCATAATCAGGAAATTTCCTAGAATTGAAAACAATACTAAAATCTATTCATTCTAGATCAAATAGAAAAGTTATTACAATGCACATTCATTCGCAATATGACTCCAAATTTCAATTTTAACTAGACACGCTATTTTCTTTCGAAAGTTATGTCGAGCGCGTGACTAAGTTCAAATTTATCCGGGCCGAGTTACGTGCGCAGTAATAATGTTGTTGTTGTGTAATGATGACTATGCGCTTGTGTATTTAGTTTGGAATGTGGAATACAGTCGGTTACTTTGTTTCGTGTAGTGCATTTTGTTAATATAATTAAGCATTAGGGAGAATTTTAAAAAATTGCATATAATAAAAAGGTTACTGCATTTGTATGGGAAAATAGTAACTCGTTTTGTCGGATGGATATACTGCACTCCCAAGGTCGTGCAGTATTTCCATTCGAAAAACTCGTTCATATTTTCCCATACAAATGCAGTAACCTGTAAGTCTCTATTTAGGTATAGATTTAGCATAGAATGTTCATATTGGACAAACAGTGTAAAGTAGATAGCATATTATGTCAGTAATTTTGGATTTCCTTACTGTTAGGGTTAGATTTGTTTAACCATTGGACACTTTTGCAAGTAGATTTATTAAATGCCTTAGCAATTTATTGTCTAGGATGAGTACAAACTGTGGCAATATCTTCAAAACATGTTTTATGTTTCGATAGTCGCAGAAGCAACCTGTGGTTACACGGTGCCTTTTTACACCATTACCAACATTCTACTGCGAATTTGTTAGGTTTTTGTTCCAGAGCAGCTATCCAGTTTAGTTTTCCTGGCATTAAACCCACAACAACAACATCTCATTGAATTAAAATTAGGGATCTGTGTTTGTTATATTATCTACTGCATAAGACTAAGCTCCCACAAATTTTAAACAAGAAGAGCACATTCTAAAGCCCTCCCTTAATCAATATCCAGTCCATACTGTTTGAAAACTATCTTACAGTTCCAGATAACACGTGCTAAATACAATTTCAGTGCAAATTTTAATCTGAATATATGATCATGCTACTTTCATAACATGTTTTTCATGTGTTATTATTGCATTAGTTGATAAAATATTTCCCCACTGCCCCTTGTCTATGACAAAGAAATTTGTTTAACATACTATAATTACATTTACCTTCCCATTCCAGGAAATTTGTAACATGCTTGTTAAAAGTAAATATAATTGAAGAGGGATAATTAGTTTTCCTATTTTGATAGTTGACATTGATGAATTGTATGTATACTTTATGACAATACTTGTTTTGTTTTTGTTTTTTTCTCTCCATGAAATGAATGCATAATTTCACTTGAAATCAGCTCAGTAGCACAACAGTCTTATAAGTAAAACTCAGGTTACCACTACGACTTGTGGAGATCGTCTTCTTTAATTGCCAGGTCAGACAATAAAACATAATTCAAACATGAATGAATAATTTTTTTACATATGTCACATTAATTGTATTCATACTTACCATGAAGAGAACAAAAACATAAGCGATTTGGACACTCATTGGTCATTTTATAGGTGGGGTTTACATTTTGTACTTAGAGTAATGACAGGAAACTCAGAATTATTTGGAATCATAAAAACTCTTTATATGAAGAAAAAAATAAACATACTTTAATTTTGGCTATTTGCAAAGGAAGTTTTTTCCACCAGTTCTTGTCCGAAAACATTGTTCTCAAGAGGGGTGGGACACATTTAATTGTGTTTGCATACTTAATTCACAATGACTTAATCCAGTATGTATCGCTCCTGCTCTAGCAGAAAATAAACACAGTTGTTAATAATACAGCAAGAGCATAAACAGAAGTTAAATGTAAAATTTAAATATTTATGTTTCATTATATTATGTACTAAATCCATTGCATTATTGGACTCATATTTAGGTATTTACCCAAGAAAAGAGATAAATTGATTTTGGGCTCTCCATTCATCACTCTCACTGCCACACTATCCGGCTCTCACACAAAAACGTATAAGCAAGGTAACTACAACAACTGTTACGTATTATCTCAGGTAAAACTAGACTGGATATTTATATATCATGAGCGATTTCAAAGACTGAATTTGGTTCTGGTAACTGATCTTATAACCAGACTGGATACTTCTATATCATGAGGGGGTTCAAAGACTGGATTTGGTTCTGGTAATTAACCTCATAACCAGACTTGCTATTTCTATATCATGAGTGGGTTCAAAGACTGCATTTGGTTCTGGTAACTGAACTTAAAACCAGACTGGATATTTTTATATTGTGAGTTGGTTCAAAGACTGATTTGGTTAAGGTAACTGACATCATAACCAGACTGGATAATTATATATCATCAGTGGGTTCAAAGACTGGATTTGGTTCATGTACCTGCCTTCATAAGCAGACGGGTTATTACTATATCATGAGTGGGATCGATGATTGAATTTTGTTCGGGAAACTGATCTTATTTTTTTAATTATTTTTACACATTTATGTTTACTTTTGTCTCAGTTTAACAAATGCCATGTAAGCAACGTTAAGAAAAATCACCCGAGACTGACAAATGGAATTACATAGGCATATTATTATTATGATGAAATAACCTGATTTAGACCTTCGTGTCATTTTGGTACTTTTTTATCTTTTACACACTTGTAAACATTTGGGATTTGGAATTGTTTTAAATAAACCTTACAATCAAGATTAAGCCAAAATCACTTGAAATAGACTTGAAACTGAGCAGACATATTTGTAGTATATAGGTTGAATTAGAATTCAAGCCATTATATTATAACCAAAAGCCTGTTTACATTTACTTAACCTTACATTGACTTGTAATGCCCATGTTATTTTCCAAGGTTTATATAGAGTGCTCATTTAGGGAATACAACTGTAGCATCACTATCGCCTATGTTTCCTAAAATGAAACATGGATTGACCTGTCGTGCCCCTGTGATGGTGTTTGAACAGAGTGATGTTACATTGTAATATGCTTTCCCCTTCACAGGGAACATAACTGTGACTGTGTTTGGATAGAGTCCTGTTACACTATAGCATGCACCCACTCATTCACCCCTTCACAGATAATATAACTGGGTTTTAATAGAGCACTATTATAATGTAGTATGCTTCCCCAATCACAGGGAATATAACTATGTGTTTGAATAGAGCACTGTTACACTGTAACTGCACCATCACTAGCGTTTACATTTCATGTGCCATACTTTTCTAGCTTCTTATGCTTGCTGTATCTCATTAAGGTAGTCTGATGTCTGCTTACACTCTGAGAAATCAATAAAAATAAGTTAAGCCTTTGGACCTACTTTTTCTCCTTTGTGATTATTTAAAGCTCCCATTTAAATTGGGATCAGTTTATGAAACTGAAAACAAAAATATTTTGTTTTGACCTCAGGCCTCCAGAAGTTCAGTTTATTCGACTTTTTGATGACTTTATAATTGTTTTGCATAAAGCAGATCAATGCTGTAGGTATAGGCCAACAGGGTACAGTTAGTTAAACCTAGCAAAGACAATTATGGATGTTTACACTACAGTATCATTTTTATAAATGAGCTGTATCAAAACAAGTTTGGATTAGTATCAAACTGTGTAAAGGATCTATTCTTTTCTTTTCTTGATCTTGTGACACGCGATTTTGAACATGACCTTTTCCTAATTCAAAACATGTCTCTTCCTAAAAGTCACAACATATGTTCATTCGTTTACATATTTGGCGAGGGTGGTTGCATAAAACAAAAGGAAATTATTAGGTGAAACATTTTGTGTTGCAATACATAACAGGTTAAATGTAGCAATTCCAATGTGTTAATAAGCTATTGTCATTCGATAATTTTCACAATACCGATTTTATTTCCATCCCGACCGCCATTTCGTGTATCGAATGTTTCATAGCTGCACGCCTTTTTTTAACATATTCCCCAATTAAAACAGTTAAAAAAGTGAACGGTGCAATATTAGATTTAAAATCTCTATAATATTTTTGTCCAGTAAATTTATTTGATATATGTCAGTACATAGGAAATGCGAAATAATTTGCACATCTTCCATTTTATCTACATTTGTTAATGTGTCCATGACCGTTTTGAATTAGGAAAGGTCATGATTTCGTTATATTCGCAACATAATGCAAATGTACGACAGGGGACCATTCTACCTTTCTTCTTCATTGTAACACCAGGAATCAGGCCACAAATAATAGTTCCGGTTCAGTACCCACGAATGTAGTCCCAGTCTATTTTTAGAGCATTATTTTTGGTGGTAATACAAGAGGTAGATTTAGGCATTATTGGTATGAATTTAAAGGCAATTGTTTATTCTTTATAATATGAGCTCATGCTGTGGTTCACTGTGTGCATTTCGGGGACAGAATACAATGAGTAATAAGGTCTTGGTGATGATCCGGAAGTGAAATCTGTGTTCCATTAAATACAGGTTTGTTTACAGTTCAGCCTTTCAAGAAAATAGTGGAGAACCTTTAACAAGAACTTCACCGTGAAGTCAGCCTGGAAGGTATTTTAGATTAACATATGATTTGTATTGATTGTCACACAGTGGAAAGTTCAGTACTGAGAAACAAATGTAGAGAATATATAATACAATTGATCGTGTTCTACGTCCATCATCGATACGGAGTAGCGTGGGAGCGCTCTGCCTTATAATATCTTCAGACCTTTGTATCATCGCCGCAAAAAAAAAAAAGAATTCGTGGATTATTCAAATAACGTATTTTGAAAAATCTTGACTTTATGCAAAAGTCGTCACGGTAGGCACCAAACGCGATCTAAGCTGAGTGTACTGCATTTATCAAAGGGTTTGATTTTATCTAGTGGCATATTACTGCTCTACTGTGACGGTTATTCTCAGTACATTCGAAGGTCAATGCCATGGAGTTGTCAGGTGTAACTTACATAGGCTGGATCGAACAATTTAACTTGAACAAATAAACTGAATTTTAGATTTACGTGAGTATCGAAATAATGGTTGAGGATCCTTTTAATAATTGGTATCATCATCAACATTTTCATTATCATCAAGTTATTTATCAACATAATCGTAACAAGTGGCAAGACATATGGTCATTACCACCGAATTATTATTATTATAATCATCGTTGTTATCATAGTCATGTAGGATGATTGTTAGTTCTTTTATTTTCCTAATGATGCTGCAACATCATCACAACGATGATGATGTGAACGACAGTTCCAGTTGTTTTTCTTGCAGATGTTCTTGTTCTTGTCCTTGTTCTTGTTACCGTTAGTCTTATCCTTCCTGTCTTTTCTTTTTTGTTTCGGGAAGGGACAGAGCTTTTTCTATCAACTGAAACCGTATGTATTATGCAGTTGGAAAGGGTTTACAGGTATGTCTTGTGAACAGACGGCATGATTCATAGTTTACATTGTTTTAAATATCAAAGTGTGCGTGTAAATCAATTTTCTTCTCATTCTTCTTATTATATTAAGTATATTTGTTAGTCTCTAGAAAATGATATTATGTAGCGAACTAAAGGTCAGTACACTTTCTGTTTACAAAACCATCAGCAGATTTTGCGAAATACTTGGTTTGGGTCGATTTGGTGTTATATAATTATAATAAACAGCACATACCAAGAAAACAAACCATCGGATGAATTGTGATTGATCTTCGTCTCTAAGTCAGTCGCTTGTCATAGTAACCTAAATTCATACAATAGTTAAGGGAGAGTGAAGGTGGTGGAAATGTGGGTATGTAATCGAAATTCCATTTACTAATTTTTCAAAGAAAAGACTCGAGTTCCAAGAGAACTTAACATTTTTTAAAAAGCTGTGAATCTACCTTCGATATCAGTGGCAGTTCTGAATCGCATATTTTTTAAAAATAAAACAAAAACACACCCATAAATCCATGCCATGTCCCCTGACCATAGCGATATTTCAGATATTGACCACTCATAATTTTACAGAAAGACACTAGTTCCTAGATGCAAATAATAACTGTCATTTTGCATTGCATATTTACCTACCTGGCATCAACCATCAGCAACACACACTCTCTCTCTCTCTCTTGATATGGAGCTGGACAGAAGGATTGGAAAGGCAAACAACATCATGGCACGACTATCGAAGAGGGTGTGGGAAAACAGCGCGCTGACAGAGCACACCAAGGTCCAAGTCTACCAGGCCTGCATTCTCAGCACCCTTCTATATGGAAGTGAGACCTGGAGTACCTACATGAGGCAAGAGCGCCGGTTCAACTCATTCCATATACGGTGCCGAAAACGCATCCTGAAAATCAGCCGGCAAGACCGTGTTCCACACAACGAGATCCTGCAGCGTGCAAGTACCCCCAGCATGTACTCCCTGCTGAGCAAACGCCACCTCCGATGGCTGGGACACGTCAGACGCATGAAGGATGGAAGGCTGCCAAAGGACATCCTATATGGATAGCTGGCAACTGGCATGAGAAGAGTCGACCGCCCCTAACTCCGTTTCAAGGATGTATGCAAGAGGGACATGAAGGCATGCGACATTTCACCCGATGGCTGGGAAGTGCTGGCCGGGCACCGAGGCACCTGGAGACTGAACGTAAACAAGGGCATATCAGTCGCTGGTGCGAGGAGAGGCCAGTTGGCGGCAGAGAAACGTGAGAGAAAGAAGAACGTACCAGCAACCACAGTAACCCAGACTTCTCAGTATGTCTGCATCAACTGCATTAGGGACTGTCACTCATGTTTAGGCCTGCACAACCACAGCAGACGATGCCAACACCGCAGAAACAGACAACAAACCAAGGACGCTATTCGCATGGTCTCTCGAGACAGAGTCGCCAATAATGATGATGAGACAAATGGCATACAAATCGTATACATTATACTAATGATTACAAACTATATTGTGATATATTCAGATTTTTTGTTTGGAGACATAATGTTAATATTTCACGAGTTTAACATAAAAACAGCAATCTTAGTATTTAGCTATAATGTGTATTTGCTTGCAAGATTGGGTGGGATAAGAGTTTGGTCAAGTCTAGCTGCTTTACCAGATTGGATGATATAAGAGTTTGGTCAAGGCTTGCTGTGTTACAAGATTGGATGGGATAAGAGTTTGGTCAAGTCTAGCTGTATTACAACTTTGGATGGGATAAGAGTTTAGTCAAGTCTAGCTATGTTACAAGACTGGATGAGATAATAGTTTGGTCAAGTCTAGCTGGGCTACAAGTTTGTATTGAATAAAAGGTTGGTCAAGTCTAGCCGTGTTAAAAAGATTGGATGGGATGGGGGTTTGGTCAAGTCTAGCTGTGTTAGAGAACAATATTCAGAAGAATAAACATGTTGACTTGTCAATTTTAAACAAAAACGGTATTTTGCAATGTTTTACAAAACATGAAGATTATAACAAACATGATTTCTAACTGTGTGCATAAGAGTCTGAGAGAAAGTGGGGTGCTTACTAAGAGTGTTCCAAGATTTTTATAAGGTAGATCATGTGACTGCTTGTATGCCCTCATTTCCGCTTTGAACTTTAAATACCACTGATTAATGGCAATATGGTCTTCCTTTTGAAAATACGTTCAAGATAACTGAGTAAAATCTGTACGTTTTGCCGTTCCATATTTCATCGAGCTGCCGTCTCGATGTGAAAAGTGCTTGTAGTTACTAACAAATACACTGGGTGAATTTCCAACATGTGCTAGTTTGGGATACTATGTACAAAACCTCAAAAAACATATTTTCGACCATGTTAATAAATTCATGTTAGGGAGAACAATCATCACAACGTGGCTGAACATTTCTGTCTTTAAGTTACGTTATATTTTACATGTTTTGTATACCACAAAACCTAGAACATGTCAGATAGCTTTCTTCTGATCTAAGAGTTAAAAAACGGTATTTACTGTGTGTGTTTGTGCGTGTGTGTGTGTGCGCGAGCGCGAACGTGTGAGTGTGTGAAAAGTCGGGATCCACGTGCCCTAACACAATCAATTCACATGATTGGAGGGGTGGAAATATGGATCATTATTTGTGCATCAGAGAGTTAATAACCATTATTGTTAAATCAATATAACAAAAGCTTTTGTGCAAAAACATGCAACAATGTTTTACAAGAAATATAAACTAGTGTGTATTATGGTATGGGGAACTATTAATCATACAAACAGACTCATAAATATTCGTGAATATTTTACAAAGCACTGATTCCTGCATGCAATGCAATGGGAGATGTAAAGTTAACAGATGAGGATTGTGTGACATATTGAGGTATGTGGCTGACAAGTGCCTATGTTCAAAAGCCCTGTCTTTGACACTGTACACAAAGTGCTAAAGCCCCTGTCACTGACACTGTATACACAATTCTAAAGCCCCTATCACTGATAATGTATACACAGGTCTAAAGCCTATATAATTGGCACTGTAAACACATTTGCAAAGTTCATGTCATTGACACTGTATACACTGTTGTAAAGCCCTTTTCACTGACACTGTATACACAGTACTAAAGCCCCTGTCACTGGCACTGTATGCACAGTTCTAAAGCCAATGTCACTGACACTGTATACACAGTTATAAATTCCATGTCACTGACACTGCCTACACAGTTCTAAAAGCCCTGTCACTGACACTGTGTGCACAGATCTAAAGCCGCATGTCAATTGCACTGTATACACAGTTCTAAAGTCCATGTCACGGAAAACGTATGCAGATATATAAGTCCATGTCACGGACACAGTATACACAGTTATATAGCGTCCATGTCACGGACACAGTATACACAGTTATATAGCGTCCATGTCACAGACACTGTATGCACAGTTATATAGCGTCCATGTCACGGACACTGTATGCACAGTTATATAGCGTCCATGTCACGGACACAGTATACACAGTTATATAGCGTCCATGTCACGGACACAGTATACACAGTTCTAAAGTCCATGTCACGGACAACGTATGCAGATATGTAAGTCCATGTCACGGACACAGTATACACAGTTATATAGCGTCCATGTCACGGACACAGTATACACAGTTATATAGCGTCCATGTCACGGACACTGTATGCACAGTTATGTAGCGTCCATGTCACGGACACAGTATACACAGTTATATAGCGTCCATGTCACAGACACTGTATGCACAGCTCTAAAGTCCATGTCACGGACACTGTATGCACAGATTTAAAGTACATGTCGTGGACACAGTATACACAGATTTAAAGTACATGTCGTGGACACCATATGTATAACAATGCAATTTTCCGAAGTGCAATTGCAGAACGTAAATATGTTAGCCAAACTCTTAATCGGTTGAACGAGAGCTTTTCGAAATTCACGTTTTAAATTAGGTTTGGATTTTACGACCAATTCATATGAACAAATCTGTAGAAATTATGTCTTACCATACTTTGATTGTATTACAGAAATTACAAATCTTTGCATTTTTTGTAATGCATCAAGTCATTGTGACTGTCCTATTTAGTATGTTAAAAAGTACAATGTTCAAAGAAGATATTTTACACAGCAATCATTTTACCAGCATTCAACGTATCTTGAACATCAAGCAACACGGTTTTTACAACAGACACACGATAATTTTCACTCAATTTTAAAAAATCAGACAGCACAGTCCTTATTAGACATTAAACATTAGACAACATAGTCTTTTAAACAGGGCACAATGTAATTTTCACTCAGTACTGGGAACATAAGACAACAGTCTTTTAAACAGGGCACAATGTAATTTTCACTCAGTACTGGAAACAACAGACAACAATCTTTTAAACTGGACACGGTAAGTATCGTTCATATTTAGAAACGTCAGACAACACGGTCTTTTAAACAGGGAACACAGTAATTGTCGCTCATATTTAGAAATATCAGGGGTTTTTTATTTTAAAAAAAAAACAGAGCACACAGTAATTTTCACTATTTTTATTAACATAAAACAAAACTGTCTTTAAAAGAGAGCACACAATAATTTTTAATACGTATTTTAAAAACATTAGACAACATTCTTTTAATCAGGGCACAAAACAATTTCACTCATATTTGGAAACACCAGACAACACGATCATTTGTGCGGGGCACACAATACTTTTCACTCATTTATGGAACAATCAGATAACAAGGTAATTAAAACAGCGCGTACTGTAATTATCACTAAAGTTTATAACAGCACATTTAGAAATATCAGACAACATGGTCTTTTTGAGCAGGGCACAATAATGTGCACTCATTTTTGGAAACAACACATAACACTAGCAGCGTACAAACGGCGGGGGTGGGGGAGGGGCAGTGGTCTCTGGCGTCAGACCTTTTAGGGCGCAAGAACTCCTTTGGGTATTCTTCATTATTTTCTCAGTTAATTTGATAATTATACTTAATTTTAAAATTAATTTTGTCCCTATTGTATCATCTCAGGTAGGATTAGGAAAACATGTGAGTATATTTGTTTTTATTATCATGCAAACACCTTCGTTTGTTTTGTTCTTTTGTACACACCGTTTAATTTCAATGTGTGATGTTATAAAGGACCTTGTGGTGAAATAAAAGGTTGCTTCTAAATGCTACTTCATTCAGGCTAACCATTAGCGTGAACCTAGTTATCTGAATCTAACTATTAGGTTGGATGATGCAATCCGTGTCTAACCATTAGGGTGGATCATGCTATCTATGTCTAACAATTAGGGTGAATCATTATATATATATATATATATATATATATATATACACCATGAAAACCTGTTACAGTAGCCAATAAACCTATGGCATATCATGTCACACCAACAAACCCCATTTTCGCATTGCATGATTGAATGGAAAAGTTACACTATGGAACTACGACACTGTATTCGGTCATTGAGAACTGAATAAAGTGAATACCTGTCTGGTTTGGTTTTAACTTTGTATTTATGGTGATGCTAAAAGCAACATTTCAACACAAATATAATCGTTTTCCTGCCGATTTTGCTTGTGCAAATGGAATTCTGCCTTTGTGGCACAGTTTAACATTCATAATATACGACAGTTAAATGTATTAAACTACGTGTGACACATTTTAACAGTCATAACATAAGACAGTTCAAATTGTATTAAACTACGTGTGGCACATTTTAGCAATCAAAGTATAAGTCAGTTCAAATGGTATCAAACAATAATCAGATATTAACTGTCATTTTGCTGAGTTTAATTATCATTTTATATCCATCGTACAGTCGGACCACTGTTGTAAACGGATATTGTTCTCCCACGCACCGTATATGGAAATTTGCTGAAAAATGTAATTGCCTACATTAGACATTAAGTAACAAATCAGACAGAACTATGCTATCTAAATTTAGGATTATTGAAACGTTGATGATATGATATACGTATTGATGTGTTATAAAAAAAATCATCTGGTTGTTATATGTGACTAATCTATTACATACCTTCCGTTTCTAGTTTCAGAATCCTATCGTTGACTATTCTGCAAATAGGTTCTTGTGATCTTACAGTGGCCATCGTGTCCTTTCAATGGAATGTCGATACAAACGTATTGATTTAGGTGAAGTGAGTTGTCAACCTAATACAGTGACGATGTTAGTTAGGCCCGGTCTGCAAAAAATAGAAAGCAAACGTCCAGTCAATAGCAAGGAATAACTAATATTACATTTAAAAATTATGGAAGGGATATCACCTTGTCTGTGAAAGAAAAATGTCTTAGGCATAAATTAATATTTACTATTATAGAATACCAAAATTATTGGGGACGCAAGTTGACGAGTGGACAAAAGCGTCCATCTTTATAGATCACCACCATCTCACGTTTGACCGCATAGGTGTCAGGCTGGCTAATTTGGATATGTGAGAAAGCTGCCAGTAACTTTCCATGGTTCGATAGTCCTTATCGAGGTTTTTCCAAAATCCTTGATACAGGCCGCCATGTATAACTTATCTTGTGCTATAAAGTGGCAATAAACTTCAAACCAGCAACATCCAAAATAAATGCATGGTGCATATACATTTATAAACACCATATACTATTGCTTTGCAAACAAAGCGAGAAAGAGTATTAACGCATTTGTTTTAGTTTACCAGGTAGAAGTCAACTAAGTTCATGGTATGGCCGTGCGTCTGTCATCCGTTGTTCTTAGTGTGGTTTGTCAATATATCTAGAGGGTTCGTTTATGAACAGGACCCGCTCTATGTTGGTGCATAACTTATTTCATTGAGAAATAGGACGTATTTGATTATGGACGATGAAAAGAGCATACTTACGTGTAAGTGGCTGAATGTACGAACACCTAGAGGCTTTATTGTCAGACTGGTATTTTTGAGGGGTCCCTTACTCCGTTTTTCCTTGTCCGCTCAAAAAACACAAAGTCTTCAAAAATATTATTTGCATTTCAACAAATGTATGCACCATAGTGCTTATCAGACACCGTCCTACACTCAAGTTTTTCTGAACTCAAACATGTTATGCACATGTGTCATTACCATAAAATAAATTACTGTGACAGTACTGTAATTCCACTAGCACATTATACAGTGATTATATATAAATTCCTATACAGTGGAACCTGTCTTGAAAGACCACCCCTTCTGCCAAAACATAATGGTCTCTCATGACAGGTGGTCTCTCATAACAGGTTATAACACTATATAATCTCTAAATCTGTACATGGAGAACCTGGTCTTTCAAGACAGGCGGTCTCTCATAGCAGTGGTCTCTCAAGACAGGTTTTACTGTAATTGTAAACACGTGTATGAGTTTAGTTAGATCGATACCTGCAACAATACGTTGCCTAGATAGATAATTGCCCTAAACAAAGACAATATAAGTGTGTATTTGTGTAATTTTATAATCATATCAAAAAGACTGATACTTACAAAGTTTATATAAATCCCTCAAAATCCAATCTTCTTTAGTTTACACCATGTATTTCTTATATGCTCCCTGTGCAAAATCAAGTTGCTATAAACAAACCAAACAAACACAGCAGATAATGGCATATGCATACAACAACGAGCTAAGTCGTGAATGAGTTACCTTATCCGACTAAATTATGTTTCTCTTATAATACGTCTACCTCTTTCATGTGGTTTGTTCAAGCGAATCAAAGGCAGACAATGTACAGAAAATATGATAAAGTGGAAAGAATGAATTAGGGGTCAAATTGTCACACCAAAACTCCAAAACTCCAAAGTTAATATATATGCCTTTCAGTTATTTATTTGACCTCAAGAAGACCAGTACCTGTACCTATCTTTCTCTCCGTCTGTCCATCAGATACAACCAGTATGGGTTGAAATCCTCCTTCTCCCCTTTTTCTTCCTTCCTTCACATCCAAAAACCTCCACCGTCATAAAAACAACTGATACTGATACTGCCCCCGCTGATGCTACAGCTATAATGAAATCACATCAAATGACGATGATTATGACAATGACTACATTATTACTACTCCGCTTTTTCTACCAAATTGTATATATAGGTCGGAAAATCTACTGCCAGATAATATTTTTGAATCTGCATGAAACACTCAAGACCTGTCCCCTATATCCTTTATTCATCAGTAAGCATCACCAATTCCGATGTATGAGGGATTTTGTCCGTAGCAAATTTAGCATTGATTTTTATGCATGTTCGTCATACTGTCCGTATAAATCATTTCCTCTGCATCCTTCCAAAATGTACAATACATATTTGTCACTATGTGCTTTACAAATAGAACAACAGTCTACAGTGTCATGTAAAGTGTAAGAAACATATTATTTAGCGCAAATATAATAGTATGTGGACTGCTTAGTTGCGTTCTTTAGAAGTAATGCATAGTTTGCCTTTGCTAAAGGTCAGTATAATCAAATACAGTTATTGATTAGAATGGGGCTCAACTGAAAGGAATCAATTAAAAGTAATTTTTTGACAGAGCCTACATTATTATTCAAACAGAGTCGCAGTAACCTTTCTTAACATGTAGTTCAAAATTCAGCACATGATAGGCTATACATGACGGCCAGTATATCTGGTGGAGGAACTCGTAAAAATCCTAGAAAGAACCACACAGCCCATGAGAAACTACTGCAAGCTTTCTCACATCCCCATGCTGCCGAACCTGAGACTTAAACTCACACACAGTTGATATCTTTGTGATCTGTAAAAGCGAGCGCCCCAGACCACTATGACACCTGGGGCCCGTATTGCAGAAATAAATTTGCTCTTCACTTTGAGATTAACAGTAAGTCAAAGATCTTAAATGAGCCTACGCAAAGCGTCTACCTGAATAGAATAATGGTGACGTCGGACAACACGTAGCTGGTGAAATATGAAAATATGGCAAAAGGCAGACTCATGGATTGAAAAGAACAAAGAAAGGTTTGGTGGCTAACTTTCGTCTAACACGACTGACATACCTCATCAATAGTGTAATACATTAACTTTGATTCGGCTTGTTCATTTAACACATTATCGTGTTATACCAGTAAAATATTTCATCTGAGGTTCTATTGTCTCATTCTATTTGCAAGATCGATAATGTGTCACGTATCTTCTATTTGTTCACGTCAAATTCAGGGTGTGGGATGGGTGAGTTTCGCAGGGTTTCTTTTTGGGGTAGGGACAATAAAACAGGATCCAAAAAGATATTCAGTCATATACCACAGTAATTTTACACCGCTGTTGGGCTTTTCTGCACATGTAAGTTTTCCGTCACCAATATGGAAGGAAAACTCATACCGAATTCGACCGATCGACGAAAAAAAAAATACTGCAATGCTTACCATTTGAAATGAGGCAATTGTCACCAGAATAGTCGGATCAGAATAATGATAATTTTGGAAACACGGGATACTACCCTTGTGTTTTCGTGACTCGCGATATGTCGGCACATGGCTTTCAAAATATGTAATGTTTGTGCATCGGGCTACGGCAATGAAATGCATTACTTTGGACTTTTTCTGGCAGCATTTCAGCCGAGGAATTAGGTCAGGTTTATAGCTGGTTTTGCAAAATTCACTAAATGGCAAGAGATATTAAGCAAATGAAACCGATCTTGTATAATAAATTGGTAAAAAGTTCAAATAAGCTATTATGTTGAAAAGAAACAACAATGAATAGTATGTATTGTTTGCATCGCCTCGTTTATGGGGAACAAATACTTCAGCATTTAGAGACAGACTTGATAATCTGTTCGATCGGCAAGTTGACAAGTTAGATAACAGACGATAAAGTAGTTGAATGAGAACAATTAGAAACGTGGTCTAAAGATGCAATATTGTTTTAAGGGAAACATTTCTATCTTTTAAATAATGTATTTATTTTTATGATTCTAAAGATAAATATTAAATAGTTTTTCTGGGTTACTAGTTCAAGAAGGGAATGGAGGGGGTCTTCATGCTGACATATGGAAATCACATTTTCATATGCATTTGGAGTAGAAATGTGGGATTGTTTTGCACACTTTATGAATATCACTTTCCTTAACTAAAGTAAGATCGTTTTTTGTTGACACAAATTTGATTTTCTACCCCCACCACGTGATAAAATGTTTAAAGAAATGACGTAGCACAGAATTATACGACGCGCAGGATAGGCCGTCATGGTGGTAATTGCATGTACCGATTAACGTGTTACGCATGATCTAGATATTAATCTACCTAACTCACTGTCACTGCAAAGTGTAAGTAGCTGGTAAAATACGCGCTCAGCATGCCAAGAGGGAAGTCCTTCTCGAGAATCCTGTAATAGTATAGAGTACATATGAGTACATCAAGTTATTTGGCTGTCTTGCATGGCTGTATATGGTATACAGTATGCATGATTACATCAAGTTATATGGCTGTCTTGTATGGCCTTATATAGTACCGAGTAGGTACGAGTACATCAAGTTATATGGCTGTCTTGCATGGCTGTATACAGTAGAGAGTATGTATGAGCACATCAAGTTATATTACCCTTGCATGGATGTATATAGTATAGAGTATGTATGAGTACATCAAGTTATATGGCTTCTCGCATGACTGTATATAGTATAGCGTATGTATGTATACATCAAGTTATATTACCCTTGCATGGATGTATATAGTATAGAGTATGTATGAGTACATCAAGTTATATGGCTGTCTTGCATGGCTTGCGAAGACTTATTTTTTAAAAATCGTACGGTTCGGACAAAACAATGCCTAGAATGTTGTTGATTAGTATTGTTGTCATGCGGATCATTTGGTGTATCAAGGGTCTATCTTGATAATATATGTCCCGGAATATATATATATATATATATATATATATATATATATATATATATATATATATATGAAAAAGGCCACAGAGAGAGAGAGAGAGATATGCTAATAGCTAAGTACATTTATCAACATTTATTACTTGAAGTTTTAACACTTGTGTTAAACCTTTACAAAATGTTTGATTTTTCAATTGACCTGATAATTAATTTGTAACATTATGGTGACATTATCACAAGCCTTCGCCCGTGGATATTAAGTTGCGCTCGGGACACGATAGGCCAGATCGTTAGTTCAGTTCTTTTAATTATATCGATGCATACTATAACTGATCCGCGAATATCACGATACCCTCTGTTGCCATAATGGGACATTATTGAATCACGCGTCATGCTAACAGCAAATATGCAACGGTCATTGTACCATATTGTATATATTAGTATGTGTACGTTTTTACCATAATGTTATATAATGAAATCTGTCATTCGCTAAGAGAAAATTTAGAGTTAGATGGACACAACTAGGAATAACAACGTGTGTAATATAAGCACTACACATATAACTACTCATACGGAATGGCAACGTCTGTGATATAAACACATATAGGACTACTCATACGGAATTGGATAACACGAAATTGCAAAATTGTAATAACATACTTAACAAACTTAATAAATATTGGCAGATGTAAAGACACAATCTAAAGACTTGCATCCCATAAAATTGGGGAAAATTCATACAAGTATAGTGGAAAATAGAATATAAAGCATATACTAATAGAAAATGTAATGACTGAATTAAAATGTCAGCATAGGCAGCAATCCCTCTCCATGCTGATAGCAACTATCATAGTGAGAAACTTAATGCAATAATAGATTGGACAATTCCTTAGGAATATGATCAGTTGATGAGCAAACATAAAACCAATTGATACCATAAAATTGCAAACAGATCATTCCGTGCCAAAGTCGTTCTGTACCCAAGTCGTTTCATACTCGAATGAATCTTTCGTACCCAGTGTCATGATAGTTTCCTAACCAAATGATATAGTTGTTTATTGCACACATCGAAGTACAAATATAACCACTAAGATCATATAAAATGATATTTCCTACAGATTTCAAGCTGTTATATATCAAAGTATTTGATTTCAGGCATTGGATTGGTGACAAGTGATTATCTTTGGATAATTCGCCGAGAACACGTGTTGATATATAATAGTGTACTCCTGTCGCTTACATGAAAACATATGGCGTTTTATATCAGTTGTATGTAACAGGACAAAATATGATATTGATTAAAAGATGAAGCATTGTTTTAAAAACGGGCAAAGCCAGTCTTCCATTATATGTGCTAGTTAGCCTCTTGTAAGAAGAAACTACTGCAAATGTTACACGGATTCAACTGGCATCCAAAAACATTTTTTTATTAAAATTATTAAAGAAAACACTTGTGGGAAGAGTACCAGAACGGTGTCATGTCCTCAAAACTACTGAAAAGCTGCAGCAGCACATACGACCTGAGAATTGACTGACAAGGTAATTCGCATTATTGCACCATCAATAATTTGTTATCACTATACTGATTACTGTTCTTATTTTTTTAAATCCTAAAACAAAAATTCATATAGTAATTCTGATTAACCTTTTGCTAAATAGCGTATCATCTTTAGCTACGCCATCAAATGTATTCAACATATATTTAATAAAACTATAGAATGTACGATCTGAAATAATGTTGTTAGTACCTTTTATAAAGAAACCATCATTGTGCTAGATTTTCGTATTACTGTCTTCCTCATTTAATCAATTGATTGCAATTTTACCATTCTATTCTGGGGAAATCATGTTTGCTGCATTATACAAATTTTATTACTGGTAGGATCCAAGCATGAATAAATTTTTTCAGTAGGTTACATAACATGTCAGATCTAAAATACTGAATTAAATATATATAAAATGCAGTGCCGAGTTAAACTCTCTCTCTCTCTCTCTCTCTCTCTCTCTCTCTGTGCGAGTATTTATGTGCATTATATTTAGAATGATTATGTTAAAAGCATAGAGAATTTCAACTATGCTACTAGCTTGTTCAGCCATGTTAATCATTACTGCATGACACCAAGGAATATGGCAACGTTTGCCGATTTAAACGATTAAAAAACGTATTCAATTATTTCAACTTAGGACAATAAGGTATATTTGAAAGTGTACAATAATGGGTACGAATTGACCATTGGGTATGAAACGACCATCACCTTGATTACGAAACGACCAATTTCTACTTGGTACGAAACGACTTAGGTACGGAATGATTATAAACCGACTCAAACCCAAACCACCAGAAGTGAGATGGCAGTGATTGGTAAAACCCAGAGCTGTAGAGACCACTAGATACCCGGGTCAGACTTAATATGTACGTGTTAGTTTATATAGAAAATAATTTTCAATAATGCGAATAAAGTTGTAATTCTGATGTACGACACATTTCACGAGTATTAAAGCTCTATGTCCAACTTAGGAGACATTTCGAGTAATACAGTTTTAATTCTGATAAACGATATATTTTACGAGTAATAAAGTTGTAATTCTGATGTACGTGCTATACATTTCATGAGTAGTAACGTGAGGAGAGTTTTAAAGCATTTAGTCTACGATTGCTAACGACTTGAAGCAACCGAAAATGTATAACGGTTGACCTTTTTATTCCTATAGGAAAAAAAGGTGCCTATTGAGCTTTGATTTTATTGGTTGGTTGCATTAATTTTTGCCCAATATTTAGCATAGTTGTCATAATCGGCTTCTACTTCTTTAATATCGGAGTAAAGCGATTTGAAACTAGTAGAAACATGGAAGACTCCGTCCTTTACTCTGTTACTCCCTTTTTGAAATCTTAAAAAAGTATAGCTATTTCTACAAATATGAACACCAGAGCGCTTAGTAGATTCACTACCGTCCTACACTCAAGTCATTACCTAAACGACTCTACGTTTATAGATCTTTGTGAAGCCTGAAACCAACCAAGATATCTGCTGTTTCAAGTCTAAAGTCAACCATGTTTTTCACCTGTATCAAGTCAGAACTCAAACATGTCACGCGTTTATATCAAGTCGCAACTGAACCATGTTATCCATTTAAGTCGATACCAGATAATAAATACCTTCCTAAATAATTCATTTCAATAGTAGTTTATACATTAATTAGATCTGAGTTCCTGTTTTGTTTTATTTTTTAATACGGGGAATATGAACATGCATTTGTGTAACTGGACTGACAATTGAACTCTATCTTCACAAGAAAGTAGTCCCCTCTTCTCATGCACACTGCTAATCCGATAAATCAACCCCACAAATCTGTGTTGAAACTGATGGACGATGTTGCGGGTCTGATGTCACCTGTTCATTAAAATATGCAATTTTGCTGCATGCAAATCATTCCAGAACAAACCCACGTACACCTTAGACACATACCGGTAGTTGGTAACAGCCATATCAAGCGCGAAATTCAAAATGGCCACAGGAAAGATGGTTGCGCTATTCCATGTGGATTTACAAGTCACCAAACATATGATTTGTTAAGGAAATATAATCTACATGTCACCAAAATAATCGTTCAGCCGACGGTAGCTGCACAGCCACGAGAAATATCGGTTAATGTATAAAATATACATTGATGTGTGCAGCCAAATTTGAATGGAGATAATTGCAGCTTGTAATGAATAGGTGAAATCGTCCCCTCACTCAAAAATCAATATCATCATGCGAATATCGTTGAGCTGTATAGCGTCAATGGAAAATTAACAGGGAATATATCGTGGGACTGATTCCTGCATGCAATGCAATGGGAGATGTAAAGTTAACAGATGAGGATTGTGTGACATATTGAGGTATGTGGCTGACAAGTGCCTATGTTCAAAAGCCCTGTCTTTGACACTGTACACAAAGTGCTAAAGCCCCTGTCACTGACACTGTATACACAATTCTAAAGCCCCTGTCACTGATAATGTATACACAGGTCTAAAGCCTATATAATTGGCACTGTAAACACATTTGCAAAGTTCATGTCATTGACACTGTATACACTGTTGTAAAGCCCTTTTCACTGACACTGTATACACAGTACTAAAGCCCCTGTCACTGGCACTGTATGCACAGTTCTAAAGCCAATGTCACTGACACTGTATACACAGTTATAAATTCCATGTCACGGACAACGTATGCAGATATATAAGTCCATGTCACGGACACAGTATACACAGTTATATAGCGTCCATGTCACGGACACAGTATACACAGTTATATAGCGTCCATGTCACGGACACTGTATGCACAGTTATATAGCGTCCATGTCACGGACACAGTATACACAGTTATATAGCGTCCATGTCACAGACACTGTATGCACAGCTCTAAAGTCCATGTCACGGACAACGTATGCAGATATATAAGTCCATGTCACGGACACAGTATACACAGTTATATAGCGTCCATGTCACGGACACAGTATACACAGTTATATAGCGTCCATGTCACGGACACTGTATGCACAGTTATATAGCGTCCATGTCACGGACACAGTATACACAGTTATATAGCGTCCATGTCACAGACACTGTATGCACAGCTCTAAAGTCCATGTCACGGACACTGTATGCACAGATTTAAAGTACATGTCGTGGACACAGTATACACAGATTTAAAGTACATGTCGTGGACACCGTATGTATAACAATGCAATTTTCCGAAGTGCAATTGCAGAACGTAAATATGTTAGCCAAACTCTTAATCGGTTGAATGAGAGCTTTTCGAAATTCACGTTTTAAATTAGGTTTGGATTTTACGACCAATTCATATGAACAAATCTGTAGAAATTATGTCTTACCATACTTTGATTGTATTACAGAAATTACAAATCTTTGCATTTTTTGTAATGCATCAAGTCATTGTGACTGTCCTATTTAGTATGTTAAAAAGTACAATGTTCAAAGAAGATATTTTACACAGCAATCATTTTACCAGCATTCAACGTATCTTGAACATCAAGCAACACGGTTTTTACAACAGACACACGATAATTTTCACTCATTTTTAAAAAATCAGACAGCACAGTCCTTATTAGACATTAAACATTAGACAACATAGTCTTTTAAACAGGGCACAATGTAATTTTCACTCAGTACTGGGAACATAAGACAACAGTCTTTTAAACAGGGCACAATGTAATTTTCACTCAGTACTGGAAACAACAGACAACAATCTTTTAAACTGGACACGGTAAGTATCGTTCATTTTTAGAAACGTCAGACAACACGGTCTTTTAAACAGGGAACACAGTAATTGTCGCTCATATTTAGAAATATCAGGGGTTTTTTATTTAAAAAAAAAAACAGAGCACACAGTAATTTTCACTATTTTTATTAACATAAAACAAAACTGTCTTTAAAAGAGAGCACACAATAATTTTTAATACGTATTTTAAAAACATTAGACAACATTCTTTTAATCAGGGCACAAAACAATTTCACTCATATTTGGAAACACCAGACAACACGATCATTTGTGCGGGGCACACAATACTTTTCACTCATTTATGGAACAATCAGATAACAAGGTAATTAAAACAGCGCGTACTGTAATTATCACTAAAGTTTATAACAGCACATTTAGAAATATCAGACAACATGGTCTTTTTGAGCAGGGCACAATAATGTGCACTCATTTTTGGAAACAACACATAACACTAGCAGCGTACAAACGGCGGGGGTGGGGGAGGGGCAGTGGTCTCTGGCGTCAGACCTTTTAGGGCGCAAGAACTCCTTTGGGTATTCTTCATTATTTTCTCAGTTAATTTGATAATTATACTTAATTTTAAAATTAATTTTGTCCCTATTGTATCATCTCAGGTAGGATTGGGAAAACATGTGAGTATATTTGTTTTTATTATCATGCAAACACGTTCGTTTGTTTTGTTCTTTTGTACACACTGTTTAATTTCAATGTGTGATGTTATAAAGGACCTTGTGGTGAAATAAAAGGTTGCTTCTAAATGCTACTTCATTCAGGCTAACCATTAGCGTGAACCTAGTTATCTGAATCTAACTATTAGGTTGGATGATGCAATCCGTGTCTAACCATTAGGGTGGATCATGCTATCTATGTCTAACAATTAGGGTGAATCATTATATATATATATATACACCATGAAAACCTGTTACAGTAGCCAATAAACCTATGGCATATCATGTCACACCAACAAACCCCATTTTCGCGTTGCATGATTGAATGGAAAAGTTACACTATGGGACTACGACACTGTATTCGGTCATTGAGAACTGAATAAAGTGAATACCTGTCTGGTTTGGTTTTAACTTTGTATTTATGGTGATGCTAAAAGCAACATTTCAACACAAATATAATCATTTTCCTGCCGATTTTGCTTGTGCAAATGGAATTCTGCCTTTGTGGCACAGTTTAACATTCATAATATACGACAGTTAAATGTATTAAACTACGTGTGACACATTTTAACAGTCATAACATAAGACAGTTCAAATTGTATTAAACTACGTGTGGCACATTTTAGCAATCAAAGTATAAGACAGTTCAAATGGTATCAAACAATAATCAGATATTAACTGTCATTTTGCTGAGTTTAATTATCATTTTATATCCATCGTACAGTCGGACCACTGTTGTAAACGGATATTGTTCTCCCACGCACCGTATATGGACATTTGCTGAAAAATGTAATTGCTTACATTAGACATTAAGTAACAAATCAGACAGAACTATGCTATCTAAATTTAGGATTATTGAAACATTGATGATATGATATACGTATTGATGTGTTATAAAAAAAATCATCTGGTTGTTATATGTGACTTATCTATTACATACCTTCCGTTTCTAGTTCCAGAATCCTATCGTTGACTATTCTGCAAATAGGTTCTTGTGATCTTACAGTGGCCATCGTGTCCTTTCAATGGAATGTCGATACAAACGTATTGATTTAGGTGAAGTGAGTTGTCAACCTAATACAGTGACGATGTTAGTTAGGCCCGGTCTGCAAAAAATAGAAAGCAAACGTCCAGTCAATAGCAAGGAATAACTAATATTACGTTTACAAATTATGGAAGGGATATCGCCTTGTCTGTGAAAGAAAAATGTCTTAGGCATAAATTAATATTTACTATTATAGAATACCAAAATTATTGGGGACGCAAGTTGACGAGTGGACAAAAGCGTCCATCTTTATAGATCACCACCATCTCACGTCTGACCGCATAGGTGTCAGGCTGGCTAATTTGGATATGTGAGAAAGCTGCCAGTAACTTTCCGTGGTTCGATAGTCCTTATCGAGGTTTTTCCAAAATCCTTGATACAGGCCGCCATGTATAACTTATCTTGTGCTATAAAGTGGCAATAAACTTCAAACCAGCAACATCCAAAATAAATGCATGGTGCATATACATTTATAAACACCATATACTATTGCTTTGCAAACAAAGCGAGAAAGAGTATTAACGCATTTGTTTTAGTTTACCAGGTGGAAGTCAACTAAGTTCATGGTATGCCCGTGCGTCTGTCATCCGTTGTTCTTAGTGTGGTTTGTCAATATATCTAGAGGGTTCGTTTATGAACAGGACCCGCTCTATGTTGGTGCATAACTTATTTCATTGAGAAATAGGACGTATTTGATTATGGACGATGAAAAGAGCATACTTACGTGTAAGTGGCTGAATGTACGAACACCTAGAGGCTTTATTGTCAGACTGGTATTGATGGAGGGGTCCCTTACTCCGTTTTTCCTTGTCCGCTCAAAAAACACAAAGTCTTCAAAAATATTATTTGCATTTCAACAAATGTATGCACCATAGTGCTTATCAGACACCGTCCTACACTCAAGTTTTTCTGAACTCAAACATGTTATGCACATGTGTCATTACCATAAAATAAATTACTGTGACAGTACTGTAATTCCACTAGCACATTATACAGTGATTATATATAAATTCCTATAATTGTAAACACGTGTATGAGTTTAGCTAGATCGATACCTGCACAATACGTTGCCTAGATAGATAATTGCCCTAAACAAAGACAATATAAGTGTGTATTTGTGTAATTTTATAATCATATCAAAAAGACTGATACTTACAAAGTTTATATAAATCCCTCAAAATCCAATCTTCCTTAGTTTACACCATGTATTTCTTATACGCTCCCTGTGCAAAATCAAGTTGCTATAAACAAACCAAACAAACACAGCAGATAATGGCATATGCATACAACAACGAGCTAAGTCGTGAATGAGTTACCTTATCCGACTAAATTATGTTTCTCTTATAATACGTCTACCTCTTTCATGTGGTTTGTTCAAGCGAATCAAAGGCAGACAATGTACAGAAAATATGATAAAGTGGAAAGAATGAATTAGGGGTCAAATTGTCACACCAAAACTCCAAAACTCCAAAGTTAATATATATGCCTTTCAGTTATTTATTTGACCTCAAGAAGACCAGTACCTGTACCTATCTTTCTCTCCGTCTGTCCATCAGATACAACCAGTATGGGTTGAAATCCTCCTTCTCCCCTTTTTCTTCCTTCCTTCACATCCAAAAACCTCCACCGTCATAAAAACAACTGATACTGATACTGCCCCCGCTGATGCTACAGCTATAATGAAATCACATCAAATGACGATGATTATGACAATGACTACATTAATAATGGTATTACTACTCCGCTTTTTCTACCAAATTGTATATATAGGTCGGAAAATCTACTGCCAGATAATATTTTTGAATCTGCATGAAACACTCAAGACCTGTCCCCTATATCCTTTATTCATCAGTAAGCATCACCAATTCCGATGTATGAGGGATTTTGTCCGTAGCAAATTTAGCATTGATTTTTGTGCATGTTCGTCATACTGTCCCTATAAATCATTTCCTCTGCATCCTTCCAAAATGTACAATACATATTTGTCACTATGTGCTTTACAAATAGAACAACAGTCTACAGTGTCATGTAAAGTGTAAGAAACATATTATTTAGTGCAAATATAATAGTATGTGGACTGCTTAGTTGCGTTCTTTAGAAGTAATGCATAGTTTGCCTTTGCTAAAGGTCAGTATAATCAAATACAGTTATTGATTAGAATGGGGCTCAACTGAAAGGAATCAATTAAAAGTAATTTTTTGACAGAGCCTACATTATTATTCAAACAGAGTCGCAGTAACCTTTCTTAACATGTAGTTCAAAATTCAGCACATGATAGGCTATACATGACGGCCAGTATATCTGGTGGAGGAACTCGTAAAAATCCTAGAAAGAACCACACAGCCCACGAGAAACTACTGCAAGCTTTCTCACATCCCCATGCTGCCGAACCTGAGACTTAAACTCACACATAGTTGATATCTTTGTGATCTGTAAAAGCGAGCGCCCCAGACCACTATGACACCTGGGGCCCGTATTGCAGAAATAAATTTGCTCTTCACTTTGAGATTAACAGTAAGTCAAAGATCTTAAATGAGCCTACGCAAAGCGTCTACCTGAATAGAATAATGGTGACGTCGGACAACACGTAGCTGGTGAAATATGAAAATATGGCAAAAGGCAGACTCATGGATTGAAAAGAACAAAGAAAGGTTTGGTGGCTAACTTTCGTCTAACACGATTGACATACCTCATCAATAGTGTAATACATTAACCTTGATTCGGCTTGTTCATTTAACACATTATCGTGTTATACCAGTAAAATATTTCATCTGAGGTTCTATTGTCTCATTCTATTTGCAAGATCGATAATGTGTCACGTATCTTCTATTTGTTCACGTCAAATTCAGGGTGTGGGATGGGTGAATTTCGCAGGGTTTCTTTTTGGGGTAGGGACAATAAAACAGGATCCAAAAAGATATTCAGTCATATACCACAGTAATTTTACACCGCTGTCGGGCTTTTCTGCACATGCAAGTTTTCCGTCACCAATATGGAAGGAAAACTCATACCGAATTCGACCGATCGACGAAAAAAAAAATACTGCAATGCTTACCATTTGAAATGAGGCAATTGTCACCAGAATAGTCGGATCAGAATAATGATAATTTTGGAAACACGGGATACTACCCTTGTGTTTTCGTGACTCGCGATATGTCGGCGCATGGCTTTCAAAATATGTAATGTTTGTGCATCGGGCTATGGCAATGAAATGCATTACTTTGGACTTTTTCTGGCAGCATTTCAGCCGAGGAATTAGGTCAGGTTTATAGCTGGTTTTGCAAAATTCACTAAATGGCAAGAGATATTAAGCAAACGAAACCGATCTTGTATAATAAATTGGTAAAAAGTTCAAATAAGCTATTATGTTGAAAAGAAACAACAATGAATAGTATGTATTGTTTGCATCGCCTCGTTTATGGGGAACAAATACTTCAGCATTTAGAGACAGACTTGATAATCTGTTCGATCGGCAAGTTGACAAGTTAGATAACAGACGATAAAGTAGTTGAATGAGAACAATTAGAAACGTGGTCTAAAGATGCAATATTGTTTTAAGGGAAACATTTCTATCTTTTAAATAATGTATTTATTTTTATGATTCTAAAGATAAATATTAAATAGTTTTTTTGGGTTACTAGTTCAAGAAGGGAATGGAGGGGGTCTTCATGCTGACATATGGAAATCACATTTTCATATGCATTTGGAGTAGAAATGTGGGATTGTTTTGCACACTTTATGAATATCACTTTCCTTAACTAAAGTAAGATCGTTTTTTGTTGACACAAATTTGATTTTCTACCCCCACCACGTGATAAAATGTTTAAAGAAATGACGTAGCACAGAATTATACGACGCGCAGGATAGGCCGTCATGGTGGTAATTGCATGTACCGATTAACGTGTTACGCATGACCTAGATATTAATCTACCTAACTCACTGTCACTGCAAAGTGTAAGTAGCTGGTAAAATACGCGCTCAGCATGCCAAGAGGGAAGTCCTTCTCGAGAATCCTGTAATAGTATAGAGTACGTATGAGTACATCAAGTTATTTGGCTGTCTTGCATGGCTGTATATGGTATACAGTATGCATGATTACATCAAGTTATATGGCTGTCTTGCATGGCTGTATACAGTAGAGAGTATGTATGAGCACATCAAGTTATATTACCCTTGCATGGATGTATATAGTATAGAGTATGTATGAGTACATCAAGTTATATGGCTTCTCGCATGACTGTATATAGTATAGCGTATGTATGTATACATCAAGTTATATTACCCTTGCATGGATGTATATAGTATAGAGTATGTATGAGTACATCAAGTTATATGGCTGTCTTGCATGGCTTGCGAAGACTTATTTTTTAAAAATCGTACGGTTCGGACAAAACAATGCCTAGAATGTTGTTGATTAGTATTGTTGTCATGCGGATCATTTGGTGTATCAAGGGTCTATCTTGATAATATATGTCCCGGAATATATATATATATATATATATATATATATATATATATATATATATATATATATATATATATATATGAAAAAGGCCACAGAGAGAGAGAGAGAGATATGCTAATAGCTAAGTACATTTATCAACATTTATTACTTGAAGTTTTAACACTTGTGTTAAACCTTTACAAAATGTTTGATTTTTCAATTGACCTGATAATTAATTTGTAACATTATGGTGACATTATCACAAGCCTTCGCCCGTGGATATTAAGTTGCGCTCGGGACACGATAGGCCGGATCGTTAGTTCAGTTCTTTTAATTATACCGATGCATACTATAACTGATCCGCGAATATCACGATACCCTCTGTTGCCATAATGGGACATTATTGAATCACGCGTCATGCTAACAGCAAATATGCAACGGTCATTGTACCATATTGTATATATTAGTATGTGTACGTTTTTACCATAATGTTATATAATGAAATCTGTCATTCGCTAAGAGAAAATTTAGAGTTAGATGGACACAACTAGGAATAACAACGTGTGTAATATAAGCACTACACATATAACTACTCATACGGAATGGCAACGTCTGTGATATAAACACATATAGGACTACTCATACGGAATCGGATAACACGAAATTGCAAAATTGTAATAACATACTTAACAAACTTAATAAATATTGGCAGATGTAAAGACACAATCTAAAGACTTGCATCCCATAAAATTGGGGAAAATTCATACAAGTATAGTGGAAAATAGAATATAAAGCATATACTAATAGAAAATGTAATGACTGAATTAAAATGTCAGCATAGGCAGCAATCCCTCTCCATGCTGATAGCAACTATCATAGTGAGAAACTTAATGCAATAATAGATTGGACAATTTCTTAGGAATATGATCAGTTGATGAGCAAACATAAAACCAATTGATACCATAAAACTGCAAACAGATCATTCCGTGCCAAAGTCGTTCTGTACCCAAGTCGTTTCATACTCGAATGAATCTTTCGTACCCAGTGTCATGATAGTTTCCTAACCAAATGATATAGTTGTTTATTGCACACATCGAAGTACAAATATAACCACTAAGATCATATAAAATGATATTTCCTACAGATTTCAAGCTGTTATATATCAAAGTATTTGATTTCAGGCATTGGATTGGTGACAAGTGATTATCTTTGGATAATTCGCCGAGAACACGTGTTGATAAATAATAGTGTACTCCTGTCGCTTACATGAAAACATATGGCGTTTTATATCAGTTGTATGTAACGGGACAAAATATGATATTGATTAAAAGATGAAGCATTGTTGAAAAAACGGGCAAAGCCAGTCTTCCATTATATGTGCTAGTTAGCCTCTTATAAGAAGAAACCACTGCAAATGTTACACGGATTCAACTGGCATCCAAAAACATTTTTTTATTAAAATTATTAAAGAAAACACTTGTGGGAAGAGTACCAGAACGGTGTCATGTCCTCAGAACTACTGAAAAGTTGCAGCAGCACATACGGCCTGAGAATTGACTGACAAGGTAATTCGCATTATTGCACCATCAATAATTTGTTATCACTATACTGATTACTGTTCTTATTTTTTAAATCCTAAAACAAAAATGCATATAGTAATTCTGATTAACCTTTTGCTAAATAGCGTATCATCTTTAGCTACGCCATCAAATGTGTTCAACATCTATTTAATAAAACTATAGAATGTACGATCTGAAATAATGTTGTTAGTACCTTTTATAAAGAAACCATCATTGTGCTAGATTTTCGTATTACTGTCTTCCTCATTTACTCAATTGATTGCAATTTCACCATTCTATTCTGGGGAAATCATGTTTGCTGCATTATACAAATTTTATTACTGGTAGGATCCAAGCATGAATAAATTTTTTCAGTAGGTTACATAACATGTCAGATCTAAAATACTGAATTAAATATATATAAAATGCAGTGCCGAGTTAAACTCTCTCTCTCTCTCTCTCTCTCTCTCTCTCTCTCTCTCTCTCTCTCTCTGTGCGAGTATTTATGTGCATTATATTTAGAATGATTATGTTAAAAGCATAGAGAATTTCAACTATGCTACTAGCTTGTTCAGCCATGTTAATCATTACTGCATGACACCAAGGAATATGGCAACGTTTGCCGATTTAAACGATTAAAAAACGTATTCAATTATTTCAACTTAGGGCAATAAGGTATATTTGAAAGTGTACAATAATGGGTACGAATTGGCCATTGGGTATGAAACGACCATCACCTTGATTACGAAAAGACCAATTTCTACTTGGTACGAAACGACTTAGGTACGGAATGATTATAAACTGATTCGAACCCAAACCACCAGAAGTGAGATGGCAGTGATTGGTAAAACCCAGAGCTGTAGAGACCACTAGATACCCGGGTCAGACTTAATACGTACGTGTTAGTTTATATAGAAAATAATTTTCAATAATGCGAATAAAGTTATAATTCTGATGTACGACACATTTCACGAGTATTAAAGCTCTATGTCCGACTTAGGAGACATTTCGAGTAATAAAGTTTTAATTCTGATAAACGATATATTTTACGAGTAATAAAGTTGTAATTCTGATGTACGTGCTATACATTTCATGAGTAGTAACGTGAGGAGAGTTTTAAAGCATTTAGTCTACGATTGCTAACGACTTGAAGCAACCGAAAATGTATAACGGTTAACCTTTTTATTCCTATAGGAAAAAAAGGTGCCTATTGAGCTTTGATTTTATTGGCTGGTTGCATTACTTTTTTGCCCAATATTTATCACAGTTGTAATAATCGGCTTCTACTTCTTTAATATCGGAGTAAAGCGATTTGAAACTAGTAGAAACATGGAAGACTCCGTCCTTTACTCTGTTACTCCCTTTTTGAAATCTTAAAAAAGTATAGCTATTTCTACAAATATGAACACCAGAGCGCTTAGTAGATTCACTACCGTCCTACACTCAAGTCATTACCTAAACGACTCTACGTTTATAGATCTTTGTGAAGCCTGAAACCAACCAAGATATCTGCTGTTTCAAGTCTAAAGTCAACCATGTTTTTCACCTGTATCAAGTCAGAACTCAAACATGTCACGCGTTTATATCAAGTCGCAACTGAACCATGTTATGCATTTAAGTCGATACCAGATAATAAATACCTTCCTAAATAATTCATTTCAATAGTAGTTTATGCATTAATTAGATCTGAGTTCCTGTTTTGTTTTATTTTTTAATACGGGGAATATGAACATGCATTTGTGTAACTGGACTGACAATTGAACTCTATCTTCACAAGAAAGTAGTCCCCGCTTCTCATGCACACTGCTAATCCGATAAATCAACCCCACAAATCTGTGTTGAAACTGATGGACGATGTTGTGGGTCTGATGTCACCTGTTCATTAAAATATGCAATTTTGCTGCATGAAAATCATTCCAGAACAAACCCACGTACACCTTAGACACATACCGGTAGTTGGTAACAGCCATATCAAGCGCGAAATTCAAAATGGCCACAGGAAAGATGGTTGCGCTATTCCATGTGGATTTACAAGTCACCAAACATATGATTTGTTTAGGAAATATAATCTACATGTCACCAAAATAATCGTTCAGCCGACGGTAGCTGCACAGCCACAAGAAATATCGGTTAATGTATAAAATATACATTGATGTGTGCAGTAAATTTGAATGGAGATAATTGCAGCTTGTAATGAATAGGTGAAATCGTCCCCTCACTCAAAAATCAATATCATCATGCGAATATCGTTGAGCTGTATAGCGTCAATGGAAAATTAACAGGGAATATATCGTGGGACTACATAGAGTCCAGGGAAATGTAACATGGGAATATCGTGGGACTGTATAGCGTCAAGGGAAACTTAACATGCGAATATATCGTGGGATTGTATAGCGTAAAGGGAAATCTAACATGGTAATATCATTGGGTGGGACAGAGACAGAGACAACACAAGTAATAGACAATAGAAAAACACTCATACAACATACAGAAAAACAATTTGAGGCAAGAAAGCAATTATTGTCCGGGCATATGAGTGGCCCTGAAAAGGGCCTTTGGGTTCTTCTTGTTTGCTTTTATTTTCTTCACTTGTTCAACCATTCCTTTCTTCTTTATCGTCTCTTGAATCCAGTCTGGATGGCCCATTGCTCTAAATGTTTCCTCTGCCTTCATCCAGTTGTTATTCATTTTTTCAAAGTCCTCCTTTTTCATTATATTCTTTTGTTACTTTCTCTCTTTATTCCATTTTTCTTTAATTTTCTTTACTTCTATGTCCGTCACATTTCTTATCAGTTCTTTTGCTTTCTTTGTATGTTCCAGTCTCTATTTTACAAAAAAACACTCTGTCCATTACAGGATATCTTCTAAGAAACACCTGACTTTCATGACAATATCTAGGACTTATTTTAAGTTACCAACTTTTACATACTCATGTTCAATCAAGCCTCTTAACGTTTTAACTTCCTCTTCAATCATGCCCTCAGCCAGATTAATTGCAACTTTGAGACTGGTCATTTGACTTATCACAAAGTCATTGGTAACTGGGTATCTCCACTCCTGCTCGATCTTTTCCACCATATAGGCTGCATCTACCATCGAATACCAACTCTCCTCCAAGTTGTTGAATATATTTGAGGCTGCTACCATCTTATTTTGTTATTCCGTAGAATGGCGCGAACAACGAACGCTTTGAATTTATAATTGTCAAGCACGGACGTGAAGGAAAACATCTACTTCTCTAGTCACATATTATCTACTACCCACACATAGGAAAGAGAAGAAACTAACCTTATTATACTCTCAATAAACAAACTATACTATCCACGCACTGAAATGTGCCATAACTAACCACAAACATACTATTCACACACGGGAAGAAGCAAGAAAATAAAACACAAATTACTATCCACACAGAGGAAGGAGCAAAAACAAAACACAAATTACTATCCACACACTCGAAGAAACAAAAACAAACCCCAAATATACTATCCACACACGCAAAGAAGGAAAAAAAAAAAAGACCACAAATTATTTCTCCACACACGCGAAGAAGCAAAAGCAAACCCCAAATATACAATCCATTTAGGGGAAGGAACAAAAACATAACACAAATTACTATCCACACACGCGAAGAAGCAAAAACAAGAGCTTTGGTTAGCCCTGAAAATGGCTGTTTTTGGAACTACAGATGCACCTGACTAATAATGACATCTCCTCGACCGGGCAACACAAACACATCTCCTACTCCAATCGTTATCCCAATTGATACGTGTCGCTGAGATCGCAGAGGGGGATGATTAGCTTCAGAATCCCAAGCTTCAGTTTGTGGGACCCTGAAAACTTCCCGCTGTCTGTGCCAGAGCCGTGGATGCTGTTGTTCTCTTCGTTGCTCAGGTTGTGGTTGTGGTTGTTGTGGCTGTGGCTGTCATGCTGGTGCTGGTGCTACCTGTGGAAGCGTCTTCGCCATAGGCTTTACCTCACAACTTTTGCTCAGCATGAAGTGAGATAAGATTTTTTCGTCCTTCTCTTTCTTCTTTTTCCTCTTCGCCTCCTCCTCTATCCTGGCTTCCTCTTCGATCGACTACACTGCCAGATCATCCGGGAGCCGCCTGGCATACTCCAGTTGCATTTGGTGTTCAATAAATTTGGCAATTCTGCTACTCATTTTTGACTGCTGACAGATCAACGATGGGTAGCCAGACTGACGAGCGTTTCCTATTATATTTGTCAAGCACGGACGTGAAGGAAAACATATCTGACACCAAAACTCACATTGCCCATATTACCACAAAAAAAAACGCGAGGACTTAAAAGAAACACTCAATTACTTTTTTTTTTACTGACAAACATTAATTAAAATTTGATAAGCTATGGAAACGAAGTGCTTATAGAAGTACTTCAAACAAAGTTAGAGAAATAAAGTGATTATAGACGCACTTCTGTTTTTATTGTAACTTACTTACATACCATAGGCAACTGAATTAGTATCTCTTTTTTAGAGTATTGGGTACTCCGGAAAAGGACTTTTTTGTGGACGAGGAGTGATGGCAGTCTTTTATGATCTAAGATTGCGTCCTCGTCTGGTGGCAGGCTTTCCCACAGGATAGGGTCTGATTCTTCGGAAAGAGGAGAAGACCTCTTTGGTGTCGACAAGGCAGTCGACAAAACCTCTGTCTGGTTCCTGCTGCTGATGTCGCTGTTGCTCTCTCTGCTGCTTCAGAAGTCTGTACTTCTCCGTCCATTCTTCTTTCTCCTTGTTGATATCCTCTCTGAAGTGCCCTTCTATCAGGTCTTCAGTTACTTTTAACATTCTGACCTTCTCAATCTTTGCAGGTTTTGGTATCAGGCTTTTCCTGACATGATGTAAATTCACGTAAGCTTCGTTCAACTTGGCTAATCTTGAGCAGATCTTCATAGGAGGATGAGTTAACAATGGATGGTCAGACTGGAGTATACCCCGCTTTATATGGTTCAAGAGCGGACGCGATTGAAAACATCCCGACACTGTTTAGAGTCGGAAGGCTAAAATAGTTTGATTTGAGGGATATAGAGAAGTCAAAGAGCATGGTTCATGATACAAATAGCAAATAAACAACAGACGCATTTGTTTCAAAACACATTTTTTATTTAAATAACTAACAACCAATATTTAACAATTTTTTTAATTTATCAATTCGATAAACAGCAAATATTGTTTTCAATAACAATCTATTTTGGACAAGGTTGACAACGTTGTGAACTGTAGTCAGACTGTTGGAAGTCATTGGGCCATTGAATTACACTACGTTTTCTACCTAAAGACAAAATATAACCATAATGATCACAAAACCATTGATATACTTTCTTATCTTTTCTAGAGGAGTAACGATCAAACTAAGTCACTATATGTTCTAAAGAATATCCAAGACTGCGTTGATGAAGGAAAGATACACAATATTGTCAACACACCATGGAATCTGTGCCTTGTAATTTCACATTATTGAATCGTGTTGTCTGAGCATTTCTTCTCATAAGGTCATTCATATCGTCTTCCGAAGGGGGCAATCCATACGAATCAAAATACTCTACATAACCATCACGGGGAAAGTAGACGGCTACCCAGTGGGTTCCTGGGAGATGACTCTCGTCCGTGTTGATGACATAAGCTTGATGGTCTTGAGGTTTGCGATGAGGTAGTTCATCTTTAGCACACACGACAGGATTCCAAGAAGCAGTGTACGAACTGTGGTTCAAAAGGTAGTAAGTTCCCAGGTATCCATTTGTTGTGTTGTTTTTCTTCACCGGTAATGATAAGTGATCAATTCAATCCTGACTTTCTCTCTGAATTTGTCTGACAAGTAACTGTTTCTTTGTTTTGTCCCTGCACTCTGAGCCAAGAGAGCTTAGATGCGATAGATCCCTAGAGTCGTTAATGAAGGAAATGAATTTTCACGCAAGCCTTTATACCACTGATTCAACACGGCTCCTTCGGAGATGAGACTCCAAGCTTCTTCCAGATACTCATCCAATTTTTCTTTTCCACTCAGCATCAGACATTTATCGTGTTGAATTTGACTAGGATGATCGTTCTGACATCCATATTAATCTTTCTTGATCAATTCCGAAATTGTTTCTGCCAAGTGATTGGCAAAACAGGAGCCTAAATGCTGTTCTTGTTCTGGCCATATGGACTTTATCATTATGTCCTTTTCGTCTTTGTCTTCGGGTTCTACTTCCACGGTCCAATCACATTCCATGTCCAAAGATTATCCACTATGTAAAGAGGGATAACAGTCTCCCATGGCTTCTAATAGCCTACAATGACTTCTCTAAAACTGTTGATTTATATGGTATTATCGAATTCTGCATACATGATAACGTTCACTGTTTGTGGTAGAGCTTCTGCAAACTGAAGTTCCACACGCAGTTGACTAGATTTTATAGGGTGGAAATGTCCCTCGTCACTGTCTTGATCTGGAGTGAAATCAAAAGCCTACAAAGTGTAACCTCCTGTATAATCATCGTACGAAATGCCGCGACTGGTGTTGTTCCCTGACTGTCCCGTGGCTTCGTACAAGGACAATTACGACCTCATGTAATTCTGGGTAAAGTTAGGTTCAAAAGGCCCGGTACAGAAGACCTTGCCGTCGCGACTGACTTTGATTTTGGACACTCTGTAGTCCTTACACTGGAATGGATTTTGATCGTGGGCTCCGTTGAATGCTGCATTGCTCACGAGGCCAACGATTAAACGTTTGTGTAACTGTCCTTGGAACAGATGGTCTTCGATCTTGGATCGGAGTCCAGAGGCAATGGTCAAAGTTTTCACTTCCACGCGTCGTATCGGATACTTGGCGGTCGTTCTGCTCAAAGAGTGGCTGATGTTGTTCCCACTTTAGGTAATATTTCCACACGACACATGTAGAGCCTGGCTTCTTGGATGATGCTTTTGTATTCGTTGGCATGGTCCATCAAATGGAATGCGGTACTGCTACGATTCAGTCTTAGGCGGATATCCACGCCGTTCGGCAAATACTTCTCTTGCAACCACTTGTCCAAATGCAAACAATCCATCAGTTCTAAACTTCGTCCTTGCATGATTATCTTTCTATGGTCGTTAAAACCTAGATTGTGACGCTCGTCCTCTGCTGTCAGGGCTGTGTCGTTAAACGTGTTCTCACCTGCTGTGTCAGCTTTCCATACCACGCAAGCATCCAGATGAGTGTTCTTGGTCTCTTTTCCGTACGTCAAGAGATTTTCCAGGAACGCCCAGTAAGGATAAGTATTCATGCTGCTGCTGACCAGTTTGTTATTCAGGTACAAATCCACTTCACTAAACAAGGGATGCATGAAATTGTTGACCGGAGATACTCTAGCGTCGGCTCTTGTAGCAGTTTCGTCTGTTTTGATCACTTTCACTTTAAAGTACAAGTAACTGCTATTCAGATCGATGTAATTGTTGGTTTGTCCATTGATTTCAAACTCAATGGGAGCTGAATCCGTCAACGAGGAAACGGGATGAAATTCGACGAATTGGGATTTTTGTATCATCATCATGGTGGGTGGCATGGCAAACAGATCCAATTCCGACTTGGAACAGGCGCAATACTCCCGGTGCATCATTTCTGTTCCTATGATTTAATAATCAAAAACGTCTAACTCTCCGACGGTTCTTCTTTTCTTAGTCTTCCTAGCTTTAGGAGTATGAAGGCTTCTGGACGGGCGTTTTCTTCTTCGTCTCTTTCTGTCTTGTCATTACTGTGGCACTAAGGAAGCAGGAATGCCTGACTTAACAGCGTCCAGGGCCTTTATAGGTGTTTCTCGTCGGCCCAAAATGTCTTTGTCCGTTTGCCCCAAGACAGTTTTGCCTGCTCTCAAGAGTGCTTATTTTGGGTTTTGTTTGTCAATGATGACATTTAGGAGAAATCCTTTGCCTTGCGTCAATGCTGCATCTTTCAAGGCATGCAATCCTCGTGTCACCATCGGTTTATACATCAGGGCCGCCGAATGAAAGGCCTTCTTAAACATATCTCCTAAACTGTGTCCTCGCTGTCGAGCAACGCATAGGTACACTGGATACATGACTTACAATTCGTTAGAGAATCATTTTCGAAAACGGAGTCTCACCGTGACTTTTCCTTTGGAGAATGGAATATTTTGTCCCAGATCTCCTTTTATAGTAATGTTGACAGTGATGAAATACGACTTACTGACGGGTGGATAGTGAGGATGTACAAATTCACGGCGTACGTGATAGGTATTTGCACCTTCCCGGTTATTGGCCGTGGTACTATCCACTTTGAAAGGAACTAACGGCACGGAGGTGTCACATCACGTTATTCTCCACCACATCGGATTACACAACGATCAAATTGATCCTTTCGTTCAGTTTTACCGGGTTTCCAAAAGCTCTATAAAAATCCATTTTGCTGTTGATCTTGGGACCTAAATTATGTGCTACCAACTGTGGTTGTCCACCCAAACTTTCAAACAAACTACTATTAAACCTGAAGAGCAATATGTCAGTATCCTGAAATTTGATCATGAGGCAACGAGCCACTTTATGATACTCAATCTTAACACTTATTTTGGCTCTGTTCAGGGCCTTGCCAAAGGCTAAGTCGAACTAGTCTGCAAGGGTGTCCACCAAATGTTCATCACTAAAATAATAATCGGAAGTTATTTTCAACATGTATATACTGAAGGATGGATTGCTTGTTGATCTTGTGTCTCCTGAAAACCCGGTTTTATTTATTTCTTCTTGCAATTGGGCAATCAGGATTTCGAACTGAAAAGTGTTTTGCTTTCCGGTGATGTTTTTGATTTGTGTAGGGTGAATGATTTCCCAAAAAGCCACTTCCCAATGAGCTTCATGATCTAATTGGATAGCTTGAGGTAATTTTGATAGTGTAACAACATAAAGTATTGTTGGGAAACACCTCCATGAAACTGTCAGGTTAAGTACAATTGGTTATTGTTGTTCATAATTCCAGAGTTATGTTCCTGTCCGAGGGGTCACTGGAAGTCAGAGGAGCGTCTCCGCCCAAAATGTGGTTGTTGAGGATGGTGTAGTGACCGACACTGGACGCAAGATTCCCGTTGTTCCCGTTCAAGGAGTATTTCAGGGAAGGATTGGGAAGAAGGTAACGGATGTAACTGCTCAATAAAATGGTCCACAATTGTTTGTCTACTTGTTGCAAAATCAAACTGGCAATGGCTGCACAGATGACACAATACACCTCAAAGATTTGGCAAAAAGAAGATTTGCGTTTTAGGCACACGTTCTCCTCACCACACCCACAAGGGTTGTTTTTGTAAATCTTGCAGAGAAGAACTGGTTGAAGGAGTGGTCTCTGCAGTGGTAGCGGTAGCTTAGGCTGTGCGGATTGGCATGATGGTCACTTCTTTTTATAATCGAATACTAGCGAAGCGTCGATCCAAGAATCAAAACTGGGAGGATTTCCTTTCCAACGCACTTTGACTTCTTTGTGATATCGTTTTCCCACTTTACGGGTTCTTCGGTAGATAATAAGTTCGATGTCGTACACGTTGTCTTCTTTTTTGGTCGCGCTTAGTAACTCTGGTAAGTTAACCGTTCCTTTTAACATTTCCCCGTTCATGTCTTCCAATTTATATACAGCAGGATGACGACCATGCACTCGTCCAGTGCCAGGAGACAATTCGATGGTCCAATTGGGTAAGAAACCTTTTTCGAAAGTGCGTTTGGTTTTGCCAATGCGCACCCAGTCGCCTTCTTGGGGACAGCCACTGTCGGGGACGTACCAAAGAGGCATTCAAAAGCAGCACATCGTTGTCGGGAGTCACTTCTTGCGGGGGGGGAGGCACGTCCAATGCTGGAATGGTACGTTTGGTTGTACGCTTGAACCAGGTGCGGTAAGATGTCGATGTACTTGAGAGTGTGGTGATGTGTAAAATACTTCCACATGCGTTCTTTCAAAGTGCGTTGAAAACGTTCCACCACGATGATGGCTTTGGTTTCGGGATTCTCACTGCTGAAAAGAAATGAATGTCACGTTTCTTTGATTCTTTTTGGAAAGCTTGGTTCAGAAATTCGGTGTCTTTGTCAATTTGCCATCGATGAGGGTGACGATCGCTTTGTTTCAACACTAGTTGGAGGGCTTGCACTAACTCACTGCTCGATTTATAAGTAAATGGCACGACCCAGGCAAATTTGGAAAAGACGTCGATGACACAAAATAAATATTTGTAGCCGCGATTGTAGGTGGACAAATGAGAGACATCGGCTAAATCGGCTTGACATTGGTGATCGATGCCTTCCACTTAGGTGCGACTTCTGGAAAACTTTCGTCGAATGGGTTTGTGTAAAGTGTAGATAGCTTGTTCTTTCAACTATAGTTGCACTTGAGGTAAAGGGAGACTTTTCAGTCGAGTTTTGGCAGCATGATACAATTTCTGAACTCCTCCGTAACCTGCAGGATGGGATGGATCGTAGTAAATGTTGGCTAACACCTTCACCCACACTTCGCTGATGCAACTTTGGACGGGGCGAATGGGTGGTTTGGACACGGATTACATGTCCGATGGGCCACGGGAGTAGAAGTCGTAGCTAGTGGTGGAGGTGGTAATGGAATGATTTTTGTCTTCTTTTCCTTTATCACCTCTGGTTTCCGTTCTTTCTTTTTCACTGCTGTCGCAGGAGGAGTGGACATCATCTTTTTAACCCAAGCTTTCATTTCATCTTGTTGAGGTGTGGGGAAAAGGGTCAACAAGAACGCTACAATCTTATTAGGAATGGGAGCTGCTGACGGTATTTGAAAGACTTCTCGTACATCTTCTTCCTTAGACTTTCGTGGGGTTGCATCTCTCATGACCGCTGGAGGTGGGGGTGGTGGTGGCGGTGTGGGTGATGGACTTTTCATCAAGGTTTTGAAATCTTTCAGAGTGGGTAGAGCTGTTTCGTCTAATGCTTTCTGGTGAAAGTGTTTTAAAGAGTTGACCATACTTTTGCTATTTTTCTGTTTCGGACAAATCGTGGCTAGTCATCAACGACTGCAATTCGTGATCTAAACTGGGAGGCAAATGCGGAATCCGTTGTTCTTGCCAACGATGATATTCCATCAATCGTTTGTATGGCACTTAAACCAGTTTTCGTCCTTCCATTCGATTTCAATGGTCAAGTCTGAGATCTTTGGACTTCACAGGTCCCTTTTATCTTGCTCCCACGAGTCCTCTCAGTACTCCCAATACTCCTTTCATCAAAGTTACTAACAACAGAGGCACAATTCCTCCGCGTTGGACCAACATCTTCTTCTTTTGACGAATGGGTATTTTCTTTTGAACCATTTAGTTAAGAATGTGACGATGTTTGCCTAAGCATTGTTTCTGGTGTTTACGTTGGCGCTCTACAGTTTTGTATTTTGCATAGGGTTAGGATTTTAAAGAAAACAAATTTCCCCGGCTTTCCTCACTGGTTATACAGGCTATTTAAAAATACCTTGAATATCTTAGGTATAATTCAAAGTACCTTTAATTCCCTTTATTTTGGTGTATGATTGATGGGTGTACTCTGGGTTATAGAGTATACAGCTTGGCCTTACTTCAAATGTGCACCTTTCAAAAAATTGCTAGCTCTACTAGGTCATTTTCACTTCCTGAACGTCGGAGGTAAATTGTATAAAAAAAGAGCCGATAACTTTATTTACATTTTATATATTGGGTAATTTATTCATTGCACTTTCAGAAGCTGGTATTGTCTAGTCTGGCAAAATTAATTTTCCCTATTTTAATAGCTGCTATGTATAGTGTAAATTAGACTAATTCAGACTGATTTTTTAACACAAGGGAGCAGTCATTTTAGTTAGCAGTGTGCTTAAATCATGTAAAATTTCAAAAATTACAATATTGAAGCAAATATCATCCACATTACATTAATGTAGCATAGAGGTATGCAAACGTTCTCTCCACTGTGCATGTTTTAAATGCAAACTACTTCACCTTACATACGTCACTCTCTCAAAAGTACATATTAACTGGTGAGCTCCTCCATAAGCAAAGGTATCGTGCCTTTCAAGACATTCAAACAACATTCTCACACGGTATCGATGACATCTTTGGAGGCAATTTGAATGAGTGTTTGTCGCATGGGTGGACAGAACAGACAACATGTCCCCATGTTTGACTAAACGAGGAGGCATTCCTTTACTTTTCTTTCCTTTGGTTTAGAAGAGGGATGTTTTCTGGGGGTGTCATGTTTGATTGTTGGTTTCGGGACACACACCAAATATACACTGGAGTTGATGACTAAGCACACGTCCTTTTATCTTTTTTGATTCAGAAACATCTAATCCGTTTGTTGACTTCTTTCACTTTCCTCTTGTGAATTTCTTGACACAAAGGTTCTACAGTCCCCAATTGAGATTTTGCTTTGGCAAGTCCCTGCCAAACTTCCTTGTAAATCTTCTCTTGCAGTTCGCTTAGTAGTGCTTGAATATTATTTTTTAAATGGGGTTTAAACACTGGTCTCCGTGGTGTCTAACGTTTGACTCCTAGCCATTCTGGTTTCTTAAACGACATGGTATCTCACTTCAATAACTCGGTCCCACTAAAGATAGGTAATGACAATTCGAAGACCATCGAACATGTTGAAGGTATGCTGAATCTTGTTGTTCCCATTGGTGTAGTGACATACCACAACTGAGGCACTTGACTTTATCCCCTTCGCCCAAGTAGAAAAATTCGGCCTGAGCTAATTTTTCAGGGGTCGGTCCTCCATGACATAAATTTCCTTGGAACGATTGAATACGATTTTCAAAGTCACAGTATTCAGGCAAACGCACTTGAAACGAATATTCATCTTTCACAGGTTCGTTTCGATGAGGGAAGGGTGACATCGACAGGAGTTTGCTCAGTTTAGGATGACATCCGTAGGGTGGTAGACAAATGGCCTCACGTGAAGGTGGACATTGACAATGAAAACCACTAAAGATTCCATGATAACGAGAGGCATCGCTTTCGCATCCGTCAGGTTTGACACGCACATCACCACTTTCTATGGTAGGTGTAGTGGCAGTAGTAGTGATAACACAGTTTTCATGTTGCTTTATTGGATTGCTCTCATCGCAAGACATAGCACCGCACTCCACTGCAAACTCCACAACGCAATTACAATGGTAACTGCATGCACACTTACAGTTTCCTTCCGGACAATTTCCATCGCAATGCATGGTTTTTCTCCATCCATTACTCGTCAAAGTATGGATGGGTAATTCTTTTTACAATCCCCGAACTTGAATGATCTCTGTCTTAAAGGATTCATCTTTCTCACTTGGTTTTGGTAGTCACAATGAACTATCGATCTTGGACATTGTCCCTCTTTATATGCTGACCAATATCGACGTGACCGTACGGCAAAGTGAAGTGGTTAGGAAGACGCACTCGCTTCTGATACACAATTTGATACAGATTTTCCAAGGGTTCACTGACAATTTGGTGAGTGGGTAAACGGAGAATCTTGTGTTGTTCGTAGATGGTTACTTTAAAATGTTCATCCTCTCCAGACTGCAAGGCTTCTTTCAATGCCCCAAAGCTTACCATTCGCCTGGTTTGATACTTGAGAATCAATCCTTTCACTTTACACTCGGTGTGCACTTCCCCTTGTGGGCCCCGGTATTCGTAGCTGTAATTGTTAGGACCACCACTAGCGAAACTTAAAATCTTCTCGTCGGTGTGTTCGTCTGTCCAGGCTCCTAAAAGGTCTCCTTCGATGTCAGGGTGTCGTTGACCCGGGTGATCGATGTAGATGCAACTGTCCGTGTCAAAGTACAGGACGCGATCACCTAACAGTTCTAAAGCTTCGTACAATTTTAAGTGAGTATGGGCTGTCACGTAAGCCGCAATGATGACATTTCCAAATTAGTCGGTTTGTACCATGTCCAGATCTTCTTCTTAATTGACTAAAATCAAATCCTCGCGAACGACGTCCACGTGTTTCATGTATTCGGTTTTGTCGTGAACGGTCGTTGTGCCATTTTACTCCACAAGCAGTTTAACATCACTTTGGCAAATGATCGCCTGCCTTCGTTTTTCTCGATGTGGTCTAAAGTCATACCTTCTTGCTCCCAGTATTTCTCTTTGAATTTATTTTGGTCTTCGGGAGGATGACACCAGGAAGGATAGCCACTGGCTTCTTGTTTCAGCTTCAAAAAGGCATCCACGCAGACTGCGAGAATGCCTTTCTGAGTCTCGTTGCCATTGTTGCATTTTTCTGTCTTGGGAAAGTGGTACATTTTGTACACCACTAACAGCTGGTATTCCATGTCCAAAGCTTTGAACTATTCCACGCTGATCCACGTTCCCGTCAAGGCACATCCTTCTTGGGTGTGCAGAAAAGGTTGGTTTTGATTGCACGTTTCGGCACAAGTGCGACACAAGGGAAACATCAGTTTTCCTTGGAAATGATGAGTAACACGGGATGGTACAAGTCTGTGGGAGGCAAAACTTTGCACTTGATCAATTCTTTGTATTGTCGAATGTTGTCCAGATCGATGTGTTCCGGAAAAAGTTGTGGGTGCCCTGCAGAAAAGTGATAATATCTGCACACGTATGGATACAGTAAACACACGTCCAAGTATTTGATTTTTTCTCCGTTCTTCTCGTCGGCTTTGTTCTTCATCCATACAAACTGTCCCTCGGTTTCAGTGGCTCAATCAACGTGTAACTTTCCACGATGTGTTTAAACTCGGGATCGGTTTTCAAACGGTGATTGTACTCGTGTTCCAACTTGGTATCCCTGCTGTTCTAACTTCAAGCGCCTCTGACAAGTGGCCAGGGACAATTCTTCCATGGTTCGTTTAAAAACTGAATTTTAATGTTCCATTCAGGGTAGCAGTGTAGAAGTCCGTTAAATAGGCAACTGTTAAACGCGTACACAATATTGGGGCTTTCTAAGTCCCAGCCATCCGTGAATACGTTCCGATGGTCTTTTCGCCACCTCCGTTGTGGGCGTGCTGAATCCATTTGCCTTCCTTGTCGCACAAGTAATGTAACCAGTGTAGGGCTTTGACCGAGTATTGACGTTTGATAAAGTTGGTCGTTGGAGGGCTGATAACAGCCATGATGTTTTCGGGCATGAGTCTTTGACGGTTCACTAAGGAACATGCTTTGACAATGGTACGGGCTTCTTTCCAAGTATCGACCCCACCGTGTTATATGAACAGTTCTAGAAATGTTCCATAGCAACGCCGTAAAATGTCCACATTGGAACGACATTACCTTAACATTTCTTCCTGAAAGTCGAAGGGGTCCGAGGCGTGAGCCTGGTACCAAGCGTAGAAAGCTTCTCGTTGTTCGGTACGCACGTTGACGGGGTCATAATCGTGAGCCTCAGGCAAATCGGGTAGAACGGCATGTTGATTGGCTTTGGTATTGAAAAGTGCGGACAAATAACCTTTCGCCATTTCTGTCATTCCAAACGTTTTAGGCATTCGGCTCAAAGGCATGGCCAAGTAATTCATGGAATCGTTAACCTGTACTTGTCCCACTTCCATGGAAATTATTTTGACCCCTTTCAAAGTGACTTTAGGACGTTCAGTGCCTTGTTCCGTATAGTATCTCAAACGAAGCTGTCTATCGTATCCAGAGAAATTGTAAGCCATCACTGTGGCATGGTGATGACAATCTCCTTAACGTTCGATGTCCTCTTGGCTCCACCTCTCGTCGATGGATTATAAGATCCATTGGGCGAAATCGGCTATTGTGTTCGGTCCCCGAAAGATTTTTTCACGTCCTCCAGGAATACTGCTGATGTGAGGGCAATGAATAAAGACAGGCTCTTGAATGCACTTCTCGCACGCTCGATGAGCCACTCATAATTAGAAATGTAAATGCCAGTCTCTCCCATGTATTCGAAATAAAAACAGATGAAATTTCATTTCTTCTGGTCATCTTCCTCTTGTTGTGGTTGGTACTTTTGAATGTAGCATTGGTTTTCCAAGTCAACGGTTTGGTGACAAATGTGACATCGTTTCTTTCCTGAGCGTACGTGTATCTTGGCACTATTGGTACGTATGTCTTGTCTCAAGAACGACACAATCGCAGCAGTTGACAGGCACATTTGTGCTGTGGACCTTGCGTCTTTAGACGTTGTTGGTAACAAGTTGGACTGACAAAACTGCGCTGACAAGCTGGACAATACACTCGTGGTTGTTCTTCGTCCAGACAGAGTTTCGAGGCTGAACATCCATCACGTTTAGATCCACAATGCATGTGTTGCTCCCATTGTTATATCCATAGTCAAATTTCTCTCAAAAATAGCCATAACCTAAGAATGCGGTGATACTGGTGATGACATCGAAATGTTCATCGTGATGATAGACGTGAATGCATTTTCCGTCTTGGAAATCTTTGCCTTGAAACAACAGAGGTCCGCGCACTTCTTGAGGATTCACTTTCAACGTGTAGCGTGGAGTCAAGATGTCTTGCAATTTTTGCATTTCAGAAATGCCACAGGGTGTTTCTTTGGATATCCCCGCTTGCTGTAACAGGAGTTCTGCTTCACATCGTTGTTTAGCTCGGTCCGATTGTTGAATAGTTTTCTAGGCTGTTTTCCATTCTGTCTTGTCGTTCTTGTCGGCATAAGTTCGTCCCACCACGATGGCATGGGCTAAACCTATCTGGTCTTGAGGGTTGTTAATTTGGACGAGACTACGTCTGATGCTACGAAAGTCTTCCACCAATGACACCTTTTTACGTCCTGTCCCTTGGGGAAGAGAGACGTGGGTCATAAACAGTGTCGCTTTTCCATCGGTAATATGAAATTGGTCGTTTGGTTGTTGCACATGTTGAATCTTGTCGATGACTTTGGAAGGTGTCAGTTCTGCTGGGCTGTTAAACTCGATCCAAACGGGGGATTTCAGACTGTCGTGATGAATGGAAAGTCTCAAGCGATCGTCTTCTTTGGCTTGACATTGTCATTTCAGTGTTGTTAACAAAGAATCCCACACCGCGGTGATGAAACCCTGCGCTTTTTCCCAGCGGTACGCTGGACCTGAAATCTTTAAACTTCACCTTGTACGTGTAAGCCATAGTTCTAAATTTTCCAGAGGAGCGCTTTTCCGTCTCTCAAATGTGATAGTACTTTTCAGGGTTTACTAATGGTGGTGAACTTTGGCTGAGTGTAGGATCGCTGGATCTGGATTCTGGTTCACTCATGTCATCTTCAAAGTCACTGTCATGAGTTTGTATCAAGACTTCAGCTACTGTACGAGGCGATAAACCACGTATCTGCCTCTTTCCTTCTTCTCCTTTCTTCACTAATTTATGCGATCATTTCATCTTGACTGCATACAGTCAAATTACATTTTAAACACCATGGGTCACTTTATATCTATGGCAGACCAGCGTATATATAAATGGTATGTGTCTTCCCTTCCAATATTCATTTCACTCTCAAAACTGAGCAGAACGATGGAGGAACCTACACAGATCGAACTTCTGATCAGAGCTTTGCGAGATGTCATAAGAAACTTATCTTCAGACAAGCCGACGGACTGATCACCCTCCTTTCGAGATAAAAATCAAGATACTTGCTATATCTGTACGAAAAAAAAGGGCATTGGTCTTCAGAGTGTCCAGACCGTCAAAAAAGCAAAACAGGTGCTAGAAGAGACAAAAATCAAGATACCTGTTATCATTGACAAGAAAAATGACATTGGTCTTCAGATTGTCCTAAGAAACAACAGGAGCCAGAAGAAGAAAGGGGTTATGTACAGGATGAAGAAGAGGTAACCTTCCCAAAGGAAGAACCAAGGCATAAAACGTGTCTCTTGGTTTTGACTTTTATAGTAAGAACCTACACTTACGCACTCACACCCGTACAATGTGGGTAAAAAGGGCATTTTTAGTTTTAATTGATTTTGGCGATTGAAATACTATCTCTTTTCGAGAGAAGTGTGTGGCCCTGAAAAGAACCTTTGGTTATGTGTTTGTTTAAAAAACAAATTCAGGAACGGGAAGCAATCAGCTTTAACTGCCTTAAGCCTTTTCCACGGTCAAGACCTACTTCTGAATTACCTCCTGTCGATGATGATAGGTCGAAATCACTATGGGTGGTATGGCAGGCGTAGTAACAGGGTTGGATTGCTTAGTTCGGGAAGGTCTTTTTCTCTTCGGTCGTAATAAAGAAATCTGATACATTTGTTTCAGACTCCTTAACTCTGTTAAAATGTTTAAGAGTACCGTGACTGTTTGCCTTTGACTGTCCTCCTTCTCTCTTAGACCTTGTTTCTTCTCTGCGTGTTCTTAATGTCGTTTCCTTTTTGTCTCTTCTTCTCGCTGTTGTTGAAGAAGAAAAGCTTGTTCTGCTTCCTTTTGCTTCTGTAAAAAAAATCCAATTTTTACTTCTGTCTCTGTTTAACATTATCCACGTGTGGTAAAGAAGGAGAAGATGGCCAAGGTACTGGTACCGGAACAAATTCTTGCGAAGAAGAAAGAAAATCGACAAAATCATAATTAAATTCAACCTCTTCAGGAAGTAGGCATGTGTTGACTTGAGTAGCCGCTGATATACCATCACTTGTATTCTCCACAGCCGGTGCACCCCAATACATCGTCTTCTTAGGTTCCGTCATGATTGAATACTGTGTTGCATGGATTAACTGCCACAGACGCTAGCGCCTCTATATAGGGAATGTGACGTCACAGACTGCTCTCGTCTGATTGGAAGGCTAACTCCGTGTTGTGATTGAATTTCGTAACGCGGGTTTGGATTGGTGAATTAACTCAATCCGTTTCGATTCTCCCTTCCCAAATAAATAACCTTTTCAGTTCATTCCCTTCACCTGTTCTCGTCACAAGATGTGGACCAACGTAGAATCATCTACTCTCGTATAAACAATGATGTTTAATACGGACTTACCCATGTATGTGAAATCATCATGGAAAATTGTCAGGATCACGGACACAAACGTTTGGAAAAGAAGAATTAATATGAAGAGACAATGTTGTTTGAGGAAGGTCCTTATCTACGGACTAGAAGTCAGACAAAGTTTAATGAAAAAAAAAACCTATGCGATGCCCTCTACGTTAACGGAATAATCTTAACATAAACCCAAAGGCCTTTTTCAGGGCCACTCATATGCTTAAAAATAGTTGCTTTTTTGCCTCAATTTTTGTTGTGTGTTGTCTAGTTGTTTGTCTGTTGTCTATTGTCTGTTTTATCTCTGTCTCTGTCCCCCCCCCACGTTATTCCTATGTTAGATTGCCCTTAACGCAATACAATCCCACGATATTCCCATGTTAATTGCCCTTGACGCCATATTGTCCCACAATATATTCCATGTTAATTTTCCTTTAACGCTATACATTATCACGATATTTCCATGTTAAATTCTCCTTGACGCCATGGTACAACCCCCTTAGTTTAACATTAAAGTCCGCCTTGACACTATAGTATCCTAATTAACTACCGTTAATGTACCGAAAGCGCTCGCGGGTTTGTGTGTGTGTGTGTGATCGGGATTTTAATGTATCTTTCACAATGGTTCAGTCATATCGCTACGAGATGTGCAGTGTGGCAATTTATATTGATGTCTAACGCTAGGCATCATGCCGCAGACATGTAACATGATGTCCAACCCAGTCACATTATCTTGACACCAGGCCTACCAATCCCATCACCAACCTCTTAATGCTGAGTGGAGCTGTATGTACCATTTTATAAGTCTTTAGTATCACTCTGAGGGGTTCGAACTCTCGACCTCCCGCATCCGAGGTGGACGCTCAAACCACTTAGGCCATCAAAGTAGTCTTGAACAGAAAATAGAATAACATGAACAAATTAACAAGGACCCAAAAGTAATCACAAAACTCTGATGTCTGCATTGATATGTTTTAGTGTATTTATTTGATTTCATTCATTCAAAACTCCCATGTAGGCAACGATGTCTTTCAGTTAATTTATTTGACTTCCAAACTCCCATGTTTGCATAAACGTTTATTTATTTGACACTAGTAATCCCAAACTCCCATGTTTGCAAACTTTTTTTTTTATAGTTTATTTATCTGACTAGGAACGTAAGTACTTGCATCTGTCTTATCTTTCTCTCTATTTATTAATCCAGCAGATAAAACCACTACATGCTGAAATCATCCTATTCCCTTTCTTCTTATTTTCCTTCACCTCTCCTAACCAAAATTCTAGCACCGTGAAAACAATAATAGCAAACAACTACTACTGCCGCTGTTGCTACTATTACAATCAAATCCCCATTTGGCATAATATCAAAAAATACTGCCACAACTACTAATCGCCAGCCTGCAGTTGTTATCGAGGCAATAATAACGTTAGCGACTGATACCTTTAGTGTCGTAGTAGTAACGTGTGGTAATGATAATGGTGGTGGCGGTGATAATGGCTGTACATCAAAATATAATCACGACCTGATGGTTATATACTTTATTCACGCGTAAACATCAGCAATTCCCCAGGATGAGAGGTTGTCCATTACAAAGTAGGCATTCATCTTCATGCATCTTCATATTATCATCTGTATAAAACATTTCGTGCGGATCCATCCAGAATGTATAATATATGATTGCCTCTATGTGTTTTACAAATTGAATTACAATTATACTGCTAGATCCAGTTATAACAAATATAATATTCAGGACAAAGGTACCAGTTTAAGGACTTCTTAATTAAGACATTAAGAAGGAATTGATCTTTTCTCTATATACAAAGTTAACATATTCGCATGCAATGTTTAACAACGAAGGAACTCGTTTCAAAGATATCAATTAAAAATATTTTTTTGTTGAAAAAGCCAGACTGTTGTTCAGACTGAACCATATGAACCATTTTAACATAGAGATTAGTAAATAAAACTGCTCGTCACATCGGTATTACAAATAAATAAAATCCTTTAAGATGTCTGCTTCATAGTCTCTACCTTTGTCGATGTCACGCAATGTTGGACGACACATACCTGTGAAATATTGGACTAGCACAATAGAGCATTATCAAACTTTACAAACGTGTATTGAAAAAAGAACTGAGTACGTCTCGGTGGCTAATTGTCGTTGAGAATAATAGACATACCCTGATCATAATACAAAAAGTAGAAGCCTTGACTAGCCTTGTACAATATATTATCGTTTTTTGGCGGTATACTAATTCTGATGATTTAGTGTATATTTTCACCAAACAAAGTGTCACGTATATTCTGTTTAAGTCACTAGTAAAATAGGCTGTCAATGTGCCATAAAGGGGTTTGCTTTTCGAGAAACCTGTATACGGTATAGCAAATTAAATATGGTGGTGCAGTTTAACTGTATGTATTCTGATCTTGAAAAGTGGTAACGTATTTACCATCTCCTTGACCGATATGCTTTTCTAATCTGGTTTCCTTAGCAAACCGTATATATATATATATATATATATATATATATATATATATATATATATATATATATATATATATATAACCTTACATAATAGATATTATGCTACTATGGGTGGTACCATAACTTTAACTGAACACTATTTGTCACACTAACCATGACACACCGGGCAATTATTATTAGGTAATGAACATCTAAATAATTTTTATTTCACTTGTTAGTGGCGAGAAATATATATCACTGTTGGTGGTGGGAGCAATGTGTCCAACAACTATATAAGTGGTAAGTACATGAAATAACGTTTGTCAAAGTTTCAGATCCGCTACATCAGTTGCTGTATTGAACTGAATAATTGGGGCAGTCTTATTAAGTAGGCAAATAATGGCAGTTTTTAGATTTCGTACATGATCCTTCTACCCCACATGACCTTGTGTTCACACCACTAGCACACGCATAATATTGTTTAAGAATGTATTCAATTTTGTTTCCATTCCAATTATTTCTCAGAGAGAAAATACCGCTTAATAAATATAATTATCATTTTTGCAAGACAAATTATCATCTCAATGCGGAATTTTACATCTTTTGTCCTTGTACACTTTTTTTGAAGAGTGCTCTCACCTGTTTGATCTTCTTAGACCAGTTAGGGAGGCCCTCCTGCGATACTTGTAAATGTTTGCTGATCGAAATGGAAACAAGATGGCCGCTGTCGCTTAATCAGCTCGAAGCAGCTGTTCCGTTTTTTAGTGCCGTTTTCATGATATTTGTGCTTGTTGCCTGTTTTGATGTACGTTATTGTGTTCATTATGTATTGGCTGTTAAATTCGTATGTGTTTCTTTATCTCCTTGTTTTGGGAATGAGAACAATTAGACTTTTTCTTATCTGTCTTACTCCACTGTTTTTGAACAAACCGCCACCACATGATACTCGCCAGTCAACCAGTTTATGCTACGATGGACCCTCATTAATTGCTTTAAATGATCTCTCCTTGGCTCTCCACACTATATTGTGCTCTAGACTAAACGAACTGGGACTACATACATCATTACCTAAATGTAAACAGAAGCGAAAAAAGAAACGTCGTTTCAATGCTGGCCGGCGTAGAACAGGTAGAAGAATTCCAGTTCTCTCCCTTATTTAAGCTCAACAATTTAAAACAAGTTCGACCGTTAATTTAGATAACCTAATCAAATCCCTATTAATTCGTCAACCTGTGTGTCAACTGTCCAACATTAGACTAAACATTTGATATTTCACTAATGAGTTGTCTAGAAGTTGATTTGAAAACATATAAATGACTATAATATATCTGATCAGAATCACACTCACTCTCAACCTCTTCCTAAAAATACAAATGTTAAGTAAATGTAGTTTATGTGTAAAGGTTGGCAAGGATTGTCAGAGTTCAAGTATAAAATATCTGTTTCTTTAAAATCTATATAGGAGATACTCTTGCTAATTAGAGAAACTTAATCTACTATCTTGTCCCTAATATCATCAGCATTTTCAAAATCTAAAACTAATTGTAAGTCCTGTAAATAATCATTTAATTAATTTGCATAAACACAAATGCCTGCTCTCACTTACATAGACCATATAGCTAGACCTGTTAAACCAAATGATTAATGTCCATAAGGTCATGGGGTGGGTGTGCTGTAAAGATTCTGCTTGTATTGTTTTGGAAGATGTGGATTCTATTCAACACGACTATGTACCAGACTAGAAAACTGGAAAACAGTTAAATCATATAGAAGTCCCTACTACATAATAATGACTGCTGTAATATGCAACTGCTGAAGAAATTTAAAATTTGTTCATGGATTAACTAAATTCTGTATTTTTTTTAAATATATATATAGTCCAAAAGTACTCCCAGTTAACATGAGTTAAGTCCAAAGACTGAGTGAGCATGTCAGAAAATGAGTTGTTGCTTTATAATGAGTTATCCCAAGCATAAAGAAAATCTAAGGTTTGCAAATATAATAGCTTAATTTTAACCCAAATTTTCTATACTTATTAAGGAGCAAGCAAAATCAGTAATCTTAGTTACATAATTATCCTCCCAAAAAATGAAGAAAATCCACAAAAAGTTTAGGAATAGAAGTAAATGAAGCAAGAGGGCCAAGTGGGCTTGATATCACCCACCTAATGACTTAACTTGCCAGCTAACCATCAAGAAAGCTTGCACAGCATTATAAAATCATATGGTGATATAACTTACCAGCTGACCATCAATACTAATTTACCAATTTACAACAAATGAGATTAACATAGTAAATAAAAACACCTGATGACGTAACTTACCCGCTTACCATCAATACTAATTTACCAGCTTACAATAAATAAAATTTACATAGTAGTATAAAATCACATGATGACATAACTTACCAGCCTACAATCAAGGAGGCTCACACATTATTGTAAGAAGACATTCAATGTAAGATATCTTGCAAACTCTGTGTCATATTACATTTACCTATTTTATAACATCCAGATAGAAATCCTTATAAAGAAATAATGTAATAATTAATATGCAAAGTCTCTAGCTCATAATCAAAGTCATCCAACATCGTGATGACACAGTTCATCCACAGACATCCAAGATCTTGATGACATAAGTCATCCATAGTCATCCAAGATCTTGATGACATAGTTCATCCATAGCCATCCAAGATCTTGATGACATAAGCCCATTTACCAAGTTTTAAAGAAAGTGGATGAGAAATATAGTATTAAGCTTAAGGTGGAGCAAATTCCAAGCTCAACCAATCAGATAATAGATGACCTCATTAGTATGCATAGATCTTGGTCACAACAAAATTACCAAACATCTTGATGATATTGGCCCATTTACAAAGTTTTATAGAAACTGAATGAGAAATACAGTATTTAGCTTAATGTTGAGCAAACTTCAAGCTCCTCCAATCAGATAAAAGATTGTATCATTAATATGTTTAGATCTTTGTCAGAACAATATCATCCAACATGTTGACAATATTAGCCTACTACCAAGTTTGATTAAGCTTGGATTATTAAATACTGCCTCTCAACTGGTAAGCAGTCCAGTCAATCATATTCAAGATCACCTCATTAATATGTTTAGACCTTGCTAATTATAAAACATTGATGATGCAAATCCAAAACTTGATCAGAATTCTGGTTTTTATAGTTGTAATAAGCTCAACTAACTGGATGCAAGATCATATCATTACTATGTTTAGATCATCTCATTAATATGCTTAGATCATCTCATTAATATGTTTGGATCAATCTCATTAATATGTTTAGATCATCTCATTAGTATGTCTAGATCATGCTCATTAACATGTTTAGATCATCTCGTTAATATGTTTAGATCATGCTCATTAATATGTTTAGATCATCTCACTGATATGTTTAGATCATCTCATTGATCTGTTTAGATCATCTCATTGATATGTTTAGATCATCTCATTGATCTGTTTAGATCATGCTCGTTAATATGTTTAGATCATCTCATTGATCTGTTTAGATCATGCTCGTTAATATGTTTAGATCATGCTCATTAATATATTTGGTACTAGGACAAAATGGTAGCGTACAAAATGGTACAGACAAAATGGTATGGACAAAATGTTAAGTGGACATAATGGTATTGGACAAATTGGTATGGATAAAATGGTGCGGACAGAATGGTACGGATAAAATGGTATGGGACAAATTGGTACTAGGATTAATTGGTATAGACAAAATGGTATGGATAAAATGTTGCAGACAAAATGGTATGGGACAAAACAGGATACAATGGAACATATATTGTAATTTCGATTGCTAATGAAAATAATAATTACCTAAAATCATAATAAAATTTAATTTTTATACACATATTAAAATATTCACGCGTCCATAAACTAACTGACAAAGATACCAATACAAATGATTTTTTATTAATTTCGTGCAACTTCGAAAATGTTAATTGTATTTTATTTATAAAAAGAAATAAAGTGAAGCTGCAAATAACTTATGTCGAGTCTTTCAAAATGCAACGATACCAAATAGTATTTCAATGCAATTTTAATGACGGTTTTTCTTTTACATACCCTTAATTGTTGGTGTCCCGTCGCTTGCGCGCATGTCGAAAACGCGCCGACAATATATTGTAGTAATTGTGACATTTGCGATTAGCGGAAAAGTGACACACTAGAAAGCCTGGTAAGATTTACGAGACCTGTGTATACTGCATATATTTGGTGACGGTCTGCCGTGCAAAATTTTCACAACTCATACGAGTGACACTTTCCGAACTGCGCGAGTTGAACCTAAATATAGCCAATCTGGTGTCAGACAAAACTGACAGTTTAGAGTAGAATAAACTAAATTGCAGTCCGAGTTACATCAGTATTGTACGGCATGTAGAGTTTATCGATCAAAGTATCAAAGTGAACTTTAAGTGGACTTTATTGTTTTGATTATTTATATTTTAAATTTGTAAAAAAAATCATCATGTTAGAATATGTTACTTCTCAAAAATGGACTCTCAAGCTTGCATTTCAACGTTATTTATTTACCAAGAACACCGATGGCAGTGATGGCAAGGAGCTCTGGCGTTGTGAAAGAAGAACGTGCTAGGCACGAATTCTTAAACAATCGAATGCAATCGTTCTTGAAGTTGGAGTTCTTAATCACATGGTAACGCATGTGCAAGTCGAGGTTGAAACAGCTCGTGCCAACATGAAAAGGAGAGCAGAAACAACCGAACACGCAACTCGATCGATTGTTCACAAGGAATTGCTGAGTGTTGCAGCCGCTCCTCTACCTTCAAAGCGAGCAACCTTATCACGAGATGTACGAAGGCATCGTCAAATGGCTGGACCGAATGATCAACAAGACATTATGGTTTATTCTCAGACACAGAGCAACCACCCATCCTTCCGTGTCAACCGAGATAACATGATCATTTTTGCAGCCGACAATGATCTGGATTTCCTTTCGAGATGCCAACATTGGTTTGCCGATGGCACATTTCGGGTCAGCCCGAGTGGATGCGATCAACTCTACACGATACATGGCTTTTTCAATGGCGAAGTTTTTCTTGCAGTGTATGCACTACTATCCCAAAAATCCGAACAAGCATACCAAAAACTCCTTCAAGAAATTCTCAACTTGCACGCCGGTTTAGATCCAGTTACTGTTGTATTTGATTTTGAATTGGCAGCAATTAGAGCTTTTCAGAATAAATTTCCGATGGCAACAGTAACTGGATGTATGTTTCACTTCGGTCAGTGCGTCTGGAGGAAACTGAAATCAGAAGGTTTTTCAGAACTTTATAGAGATGAACCTGATTTCGCGCCTCTTGTCAAGCGTCTTCTCGCTCTAGCATTTATTCCAACAGATAGCGTCATAGAAATCTTCGAATATCTGACCGCAGATCCAGCATACCGTGAAAGTGAAGTAATATATGATTACATGGAGGACAACTTCATCGCAAGACCAAGGAGAGGAAGAAGAGGTACACCAAGATTCGCAATTCAGTTGAGGAACCAATATTCTAGATGCATCGATAACCTACCTCGTAGCAACAATGCATTCGAGGGTTGGCACAATGCTTTTAACAACGTTGCTGGTTTTGCCCATCCGACCGTCACAAAATTGGCGCGAAAACTACAACAGGAGCAGCATAGCACTCAACTTCAGCGTCGTCAAATGGAACTGGGAACAACAACCAGAAAGAAGAAGAAAACATAGATTTGCATCAACGAAGCACTTCACACCATAATGGTCGATTACAATAACCTAGATCCGGTTACATATTTGGGAGATATTGCTAGTCTGCTCAAAATAAATGTTATCTGACTGCGACTAGGTTGAAAAGTTTGACCACATATGATAAATCTTATTTGAGTATGCCTTGGATGTGTGACATTTTTTAGTCAATTTTTTCTATTTCTAAATTGTGTTGTGTAGTAGTCAGTGGTTTTGTACTTGTCTTTTGTCATGTAGCTTTGTAGTTGCGCTTTCCTTTTCTTGAATTGCTTTTTTATTTTAAAATTGTTTTTAGAGGTAATTATTAGAAATCATCCATGGTCAGATCACAATAGCAGCCTCTTAATGTAATTTTGTAAAAACTTCTCTGTTTTTTTTTAAATTTCGTATTAATAAAATTGTAGTCGTACCATTTTGTCTGTACCATTTAATCCTAGTACCATTTTGTCCCATACCATTTTGTCCGTACCATTTTGTCGGCACCATTTAATCCATACCAATCTGTCCAGTACCATTATGTTCACTTAACATTTTGTCCATACCATTTTGTCCGCTACATTTTGTGCGGCCACCGTATGTTTAGATCATTTCATTAATATGTTTAGAACATCCTCATTAATATGTTTAGATTATCTCATTAATATGTTTAGGTCATCTCATTGATATGTTTGGAACATCCTCATTGATATGTTTAGATCATCTCATTAATATGTTTAGTTCATCTCATTAATATGCTTAGATCATCTCATTGATATGTTTAGATCATCTTATTAATATGTTCATTTTATCTCATTAATATGTTTAGATCATCTCATTGATATGTTTAGATCATCTCATTGATATGTTTAGATCATCTTATCAATATGTTTAGATTATCTCATTAATATGTTTAGATTATCTCATTAATATGTTTAGATCATCACATTAATATGTTTAGAACATCTCATTGATATGTTTAGATGATCTTATTAATATGTTTATTTTCTCTCATTAATAATATGTTTAGATCATTTCATTAATATGTTTAGATCATCTCATCGATATGTTTAGAACATGCTCATTAATATGTTTAGATCATCTCATTAATATGTTTAGATCATGCTCAATAATATGTTTAGATCATGCTCATTAAAAACAACTGATGATAAAACTGATGGTTGGATTGGAATTATGGTTGCTAGAATTGTAACAAATTCAGCCAATCAGATACAAGATTAATATTAATTTAATTTATGTACTGATTTTATCAAAATTTCTCAATATTTGATGACGTAAGCATGTGTTCTGAGTTTCATCAAAAGTGGAGAGTTGTAAACAAGCTCAACCAACTGGATGGAAAATGATATCATTAATATTCGTGTATCTCATTCATTATACAACCTATTCAAGATATGGATCGTATATATGTGTATTTCAAGTTTTATTCAAATCAAAAAAGCACTAATAATTTCAGCCAATCAGATGCAAGATCACCTTATTATCACTCATTACTGAAATAGACCAAGATCTTAATGATAAAAGCATATTTTTCAAGCTTGATCAAAGTCAGATCAAAAACATGGCTTCCAACATAATAATAAAGTAAAACAATTAGATGAAAGATCACCTTATCAATATTCATGGATCGCACTTGATATCAAACTCATCTGAGATAGAATATCTGCCCCTTGGGTTTACAGCATCAGTTCAAAGTTGTGCTGAAATATGATCATAAATATGGGCTCTAGAGTGGTAACAAGAATTTGAAGCTGGATGGATGCATGGCACACACTATATGACTGTAATGCAGGGACATACGCATGGCACACAACATATTGACTTACAAAGGGACATATGTATGACACACAACATATTGACTTACACATGGACATATGTATGGCACACACCATACTGACTTACACATGGACATATGTATGGCACACAACATATTGACTTACACAGAGACATATGCATGGCACACAAGCAGCGGGGGGGGGGGGGGGGGCGAATCCTACGACTTTTATAGGGTTCCAAATGTCGAAATAAACTCTCCAAAAAAAAGGGTTTCATCCGGAAATAAACCGTCGACTACGATTCAAGAGGAACCTTTGGAGGGAGAAACCTCCCAGGAGGTCCTCCTGAGTTAGTCCAAATGCAGTTTCTGGTTGAAAAACTCATTAATGGCGTTTCGATAAAAAAAAAATGAACCAAATTCGTTGTCGTCGCCCTCCCCTGCTGCTGTAAATTAAAAATTGCTATACCAAATAATCCTACACAGCTAGACTAGCTAGAGAGCGAGAAGAAGCACTTAAAAAATATCCCTGTAAAAGAGGATTTCCCAAAAAATGTGCAATCGCGGCAGGAAACACAAGTTGAGTACGCAGCAGAAACGGAACAGTTGTTTAAACCTATTACCGCTGTTACTGGAGATGTTTTAACTGCTATCAGGGGACCTAAACAGGAACCAGGTGAGAAACAAGAAAGTCTTATTCAAGTATTAAAAGAAACTGCTGAAACAATGGCTGCGGTCCAGCCTCAACTTGAAGGTGCTGTTGAAAAACCAAAAAAGGAGAAAACGGAGTTGATTTAAGGGAAAAATTTACTGAATCGGGTATAGCAGCAATAGAAAAACAAGCAGCTAAACGTCGTGATGAGTTAATTAAATTTTTTATGTTTGCTGCTGCTAGTCATAATTCAAAAAAAAGATTTTTTAAAACCCGAATATGATAAAAATATAGGTCGTAATAAGTGGAATGATTGGGTGTTTAAGGTAAACAAAGGTGATGATCGATTAGACACAAAAAATTTGTCTTATCAGACATATTTATCAGGAGTGAAGGAATATGACAGAATGATGCAGGAACAAAACAAAAACGACAAGAGGGAGAGAAAAGACTAGAACAACAGAGAAAAAAACAAGAAAAACAAGAAGAACAAGAAGAAAGGAGAAAAGAAAGGAAGGGAAAAAAAAGACAATTTCGTGCTGATATTCTGGATAGTGAGTATTTCCCGCCTGAAGAAGAAGAAGAAGAAGAAGACCAAGATTATCCTGTTTTATATCTATTTTCTTCGTCTCCGCAGCAAACAGAACAACAACGATTCTGGCCCGAATTACCAGAGAATCTCGCAGATATGTTTGAAAAACATTCTATAAAAAAAATTTCAAAGATCGTCTAAGAGTGCAGACTATCTTTAAGTCGAAATTGCTGTGAAATATGATGATCATAATTTTCATTTAGAAGATGAGTATCTTGAAAAGGTAACACCTGATCAGTGGCCTTCTGTAGTGTATTTTGCCGCTAAAGGATCACCTGTTGACCTAAACGATTCAAAATACTTGGAATTTGCGAAAAAGGTCGAAGAAATACTACGACTATCTACAAATAAAACATCCGGCGAGGGTTTAGGAGGTGGTTTTATTCCTTGTCCTGATAGTATCTTCAATGACATTTCGTGGTTAGAAGTTCTCATAGGAGGAAAACGAGCTGGAAATAACTCACCAGAAATAATTAATGAAGCAGCTGATATCTGTCGGCGATTGTTTCAAGATGATGTCATGGATGCTAGTATTTACCGAGAACTCGTTGATTAACTCGTTGATGATTACAGCGATTAAACAATAGTAAATAGCATAACATGGTCATATATAACAGACATACACCTGTGCAGATGAGAGCAGTAAACTCACGATTACCAATCTACAGAGCAACTTACGGAGACGGACTTGGTGATGTAACTCAACGATTATTTGCAGGGTTAGCACCAAAATTGGGTCCTCTTGCAAAACAATTATCGATGAAAGCCATTAATGTTGTTAGTGAAAAAGCTCCTGGTGCAATTGTTAGTGCTGCTGGTAAGGCGCTCTCGGCAATCAAAGAAAGACTAGCACGGTTAATAAGACAAAAATCAGCAACAGTGAAATTACCGAGTACCGAAATTATGCCGGCGGATGTCAGTAAAGTAATAAATCAAGCTGCAAATCAGAGACTAGCAGCGTTAATGAATCAGGAATCTGACGCACAAAAAAATAGAACAGCAAATTTGATAGCAGGAAGTGGACTTCGTGTTCGACGAAGATAATCACCATTTGGAAATACACGCAATAGTATAAAATGTTCAAATGCATATCCGACATAGCATTTAACATAGATGAGCCGGTCGAGCGAGATTACTCAGTGCGTGATTATCAATTTTATTCCTATGATGCAAAAGAACCAAATCAACGAGGGCGTATCGAACTTCAAGTTCATGATACAAGTAGATATTTTCTACCTCATGAGGCTTTTATTGAAGTAGAAGGTGAACTTACACTGGCGAGTGGTGTTAACTACGGTGTCAATGACTAAGTTGGTTTTGTCAACAACTTGATCATGGCATTGTTTAGTAGCACCACTTACATGATTGATGGAAAAAATATCGAATCGATTCAAAGTGATATTGATATTGCTACAACAATAATTGGTCTAGCAAGATACTCTGACGATTACACAAGATCGGCTGGTCCATCAATGATGTTTGCTAAAGATATCATCGACAACACTGACCATATTCAGTATAATATAGGAACACTAAAAAAAACCTCTAATGATGCTCAAAACGCGGATATGGAGCAGGTAGTTTTAAGAATTAGCCCCCAATACAATATAGGATTTGCAACACGCCGAACAATGTTGTCAGGAAACAATAAAAGGTTTTCATGTGCAATTCCACTAACCCACATCTTTGGAATTTGCAGGGATATTAAAAGGGTTATCTTTGGAGTTAAACACACAGTTGTGCTTTACAGAAAAGAAAGTGATAATGATGCGATCTGGCGAGGAGCTGGTATTTTTGATGCTGATGCTGCTGCTGATGCTGCTCTTGCCTGCAGAGTAAAGATAACAAAACTTTCACTGTGGATGCCGGTATTAACTCCATCGGTCACGGAAGAACCCCGATTACTTTCTTTTATGAATCAGGGTGGTAAATCATTGTTATCGTGGTTAACAGTGACCACAGATTCCGCTCAAATTTCTTCCGCGGGTTCGTTTACTTGGCATATAGCATCACAACATTTCTGCGCACGACATATTTTTATTGCGCTGCAGGGTAAAAGTCGGGAAAATAACCAAAAACGATCTCATATGATATTTGACAAATTTGATGTTACTGATGTCTCGTTGAGAATAAATGGGCAACAAGAACCATCTGAGGATATATCACTAAATTTTACACAAAATCATGTAGCGAGTGCGTATCATCGTTGGCTGACATTCTTGGCGCGTAATGCAAATATAGATACTGGGACGCAGATATCACAGTTTGATTTTACAAATTTGTACCCGATTTATTACTTCCTGCTGAAGCACCTCGATTTATCCAAGCAGTCTGTCGTTGATATATACTTTCGAACTCATGTCGGCGCCTTACCAACAATCACGGCTGGTCCGCCAGCCACTTATGATCCCTGCAAAGCAATCGCGGTCATACTCAGTAACAAAGCAATGTTATTTGAGGGTATTAGTGGCCGAATGAGACTAGTTGATGCACCAGTGGAAAACATGTAGGTTTCAAAAACATGTAGACAGATCAATCGCGTTTATTATAAAATGTTATATAGTCACGTTAATGTCACTTTGACTTCTGGTCAGGTAAAGAAATTACAATCGAAAAACGCAAAAATATGTGGGACGGCGATAACACTAAAAAACAATCAAATTGTTAATGGTGGTCCAAATAAGTTATCGCTGAATAAAACCCAACTAAAACGTTTCAATAAAGCGAAGCAAGCAAAAACCGGAGTTCATCTTGATTTCGCTCCAAAAGCTCTCAAGGAAATGGTTAAAACCGGTGGTATATTTCCTCTTCTCGCAGCAATACCAGCGCTGATAGCTGCTGCTGCTCCCGCAGTCCCAAAAGCAGCCACGTCGGAAGCTGTTGGAACAGCTGCCGGAACGGCATTAAAGAAAGCAGCTGGAAAAGGATACAAAAAAGGATGAGGTCTCAGATTTCCAGGAACTCCGCCTTCATGGTACCCAAAACGGTTTTAAAAACCGCTGGTTTTCTACCGATGTCAAATTTTGATTTGCTCGATGCTGCTAAACAATTAAATACTAAAAAAATTCAAAGGCGTTTTTATGCGAGATCAATTACCACAACAACCGAATAATTCAGAAACTGGAATTATTAATCTCGATAACAGAGATGGTCCAGGAACTCACTGGGTTGCTTACGCGATCGATCCACGTGGAATTATCTATTTCGATTCGTATGGGTTAGCACCGCCAGTTGAATTCCTTAAATATGTGCAAAGTATTCCAAACCCAGTCTGGTATTCAACTCTACCAACACAAACACTAACCGATCCGCCAATATGTGGCCGTGAGGTATTAAATGTTCTCACCGCGATATCAAAATCAACCAAACCACCTCACAAAGTCTTGCACAAGTATACCGCGGGTCGATTTAAACAATCCTTAAGAGAATAATGGTAGATATTTACGGAAGATCTCCATTCGAAACTAAGGTAAAAACACGCGGTGATGTAGATTTATCAAAATATGCGACCAAAGATGAAATCTACAATCTTTTATCGTTATCCGGTATAGACCCAGATGAGGTTGTTATTTTTCAGGACCGATACGGAAAACTAAAAACCAGTAATATCAAATTAAATGACATAGTTCTCAGGGTTCTCGGAGCTGTCCCGGATAACATTCCTGTGTTTAAAGACAGCGGAAAAATCAGGGATTCAAGTGTATCGCTTCCAACCATCAGAGACGAGATAAAAAAAATTGTAGTGAATCGCCTAAAAAATACCGGTGACACAATGACAGGCGAACTCAACATGAACAGGAACAAAATAGTTGTTTTAAGAGATCCAACATCCGACGAAGATGCTGCAACGAAAAAATACGTAGATATTAACTACAGCACCATTAACCATAAAATATCCACGTTGCAGAGCGAGCATAACGATCACGTAAATGTGTTTTCAAGATTTCGTAGAAACTCTCAAAATAGCCTGGACACATAAAAACACTTGAGGATGTTATAATTGGAGTTCCTGAGATCGTTAATAAAACTAATCTGATTAAAATTACATATGAGGTTGTCCCTGCACAGATTAAAAACATTGTATAAAAGATATCATCCGGAAAAGCAACATGGACCCCGGAAAATAATAATATAAAATATACCACAACAGTCACTGGTGTGCACAGACTGTTTGTGTTTTCCAAGGAGGAGTTTGAAATTTTTACAATATATCTTTGGCGACATTCCACAGACAGGTTTTCCGGGGTTGTAACTATCATACTAAACAAGGGAGCCGAAGAGGAATTTATACTGGAAGCCGTCGATAATATATTAAACTCAGCACTTTACTGGTGGTGTTTGGAATTCGTAGCTGAAACCTGAATTGGTTACTGCGTAAGATAATAAATGACCCTCTTGACGAAGTGAACGACGACAGCATCAACAACAACATTGGATGCGCAACAATATAGATACGATCAAGTGCACGAAAGACAATCAGAGTTAAAAACTCTCATCAACAAATACAACCTAAAAGTAAAAAAATATAAATGACGAGCGGTCATCCTGGATGCGCTAGTATACTCGGTATCAGCATTAGTTGCATCAACCGGAGTAGTATTATCAGCACTAACACCAGCAACAATTGTAGTAACAATCGTCCCTTCATCAACTGCCATCGCACAGGGATTTTTAATATAATTGCAAAAAAATATCCTCATGTACGAGCAAAAATTTGCACGATTACGTCATACAACTAAAAACAGCCACAGCCGCATACTCAAAATTATCGTCGCTGATATCATCAAGCATTGATGATACAACAATATCAGATTCCGAATTCGCGTTAATGGTTAAGATATACGAAGACTGCACTCGCCATTTAAAAACAACCAAAATAGATAATGACAGAATTATTTCATCGAGATCTGCTCGACATCATCGAAAATACAAACCCGAAGAGAATTTCAATGATAACGGTAAGTTCAACTAACCCTGAATTTAGTATTAATTTTCCAACTGCGATTCCCGTAAAAAAAAATCGCACTAGCACAATTACGAGTATATCACAGTTGGCCCAATATCAGATCAAAATCGTCTGGAGGATTACCAGCGAATAATTCGTTCATGTTTGCACATAAAAAGAAACCCGATGGCACTCCCGACTGGAACGTCATTGGGATACCAACCGGGTCTTATCAAATCGAAGAAATCAATGAGGAATTACAGCTTCGGATAAAAAATATCACAGGAAAAGAATCCAAGATAGCAATAAATGTCCATGAACCAACCCTGTCTTCTACGATTGAAATAAGCACCCCAGACTATGCTGTGGATATATATCAGAGTTCGATTAGAACAGTGTTAGGATGGCCTGAAATACCACCACCAACACCACCGATATCACCAGAACCGAAAAAGTCTGACTATGTCGCGCATAATAAGTCATATCACAGATTTCAGCCGTTATACGAGGGTTTTTTTATATGATATACAACAGGGAACGTTAGGTAGTATATTTGAACTTCGCGGTTCTGGTTTCCAATGGTTCTTTGCTTATGAACACGATCGACAGGGAAGAAAACAATATACCAATATTAACCTGAATGCGATCGATCGATACTTTATGGTTGCTGATCAGGTTCATCAAACACAACGGCGGCGACTTTCAAAGTTTTCAGGAGTATCTTTTTGATATAATAAGTTCACGCAGCGAAATCATTAAACAAATTGAGATATTAAATCAGATTATATTCGATGTGGAATATTTTAACCAGCGATTAATTCAGGCGATAATCGATCATGTTGACAGCGATAAAAATAATTCCAAACAACAATTTTTAACTATATATGGAACAACCGAAGCAGATCTGCCGAATTTTAAATTTCCAGGGTATAACGCAAACAAAAAAAAAATCGGTCAATGATGTCATTGATGAATATTTTCCTGACATACTTGCTGCGTGGAGAAAAACACTACCACAAGCAACTATCCTTAGGCACAACAATGACTCGGAAGGGACAGGCCGACATGTATCCCTGGAAATCGGAAATATAACCCCCGTGGTCGCGGTCAGTCTTGTGTGTGATGTAATCGATGGCAGTTACAGCATGGACACAACAGTATCAAATCAAGCCCAGCAAGGATTTGTTCTTTATTCATTCACCCCGAAAGATATACCACCAAAATATATGATTGTGCAAGAGCCGATCAATCAGGTTTATCTGCAGTGTTATAATCCACTGTTATCAAGAATAAATTTCAAACTAACAGACTAGTCTGGCCAACTTCTTGATTTAAGGCATGAAACTCTACAGATTAATCTACTCGTGAAATAATAAAGATTTCCAATCTTCAAGATCTCATCGTAAAGATTTTCAATCTTCAAAAAAGAATCCTGACAGTCAGGGTGCTCAGAATTATAAGACATTTATATTTTACTGAAAAACTGTCAAATTTCTTAATTCTGCAGGGTAATATGCCTGACAGAATCATGACAATTGTCAAATTTTATTGCAAAAAAATGGTATTTTACCCTCCTAAATTCAACGAAAAGTGTCCGATTTTTTTGCAAAGAAAGGGTAATATACCTGAAAAATCAACGAAAAATCAGCATTTTCCATGCACAATAAAATCATTAATAACACAAATATTTTTTGTCTGACTGGGAATTTTTGTTTGTTTTGTCTGATTTGCAGGATTAACAATGAAAATTGTCCGATTTCATTGCAAAAAGAGGGTACTTTACCCTCCTGAAATCAACGAAAATTGTCCGATTTTATTGCAAAAAAAAGGGTAGTATACCTGAAAAATTAACGAAAATGTTGATTTTCCCAGCAATAAAATATCTCCTTAATAACAATAATATTGATTATCTGACAGGGATTTTTTTACTGAAAATCTGTCAAATTTCTTAATTCTGCAGGGTTAATATGCTTTCAGAATCATAAAAATCGTCCGATTTGCTAATTCCTTAGGGTAATATGCCTGACAGAATCATGAAAATCGTCCGATTTGCTAATTCTGTAGGGTTAATATGCTTTCAGAATCATGAAAATCGTTTGATTTGCTAATTCAGTAGGGTAATCTGCCTGATAGAATCATGAAAATCGTCCCATTTGCTAATTCCGTAGGGTTAATATACTTTCAGAATCATGAAAATCGTCCGATTTGCTAATTCCGTAGGGTTAATATGCTTTCAGAATCATGAAAATCGTCCGATTTGCTAATTCTGCACAAATTAAGTAAAAAATATATACCTGTGAAGAATTTTATTCCTGACAGACTTTGATTTCTAATTAAATCAAACGAGTATCATATATGTACCAGCACGTGAAAGTTTTTATACACGACAAGCAAGCACTTGAAAAATATATCAGGGAGGTGTTTATGCAGTCCCCGGTTAGCACAGTTGATTTGGTCATTGATGTATTCGGTAATGAAGACTTTTTATTAACGCAGGAACAGTTAGATGAACTGCAGCAAAAACATATCTGTGTGATCACATGTGATAGAGATCAGATTTTAAATTACGCGCACTAATGCATTACACTTAGTCAACTTAAGGTAATATTATTTAACCCTGCAGATCCAGATGAAGATGTAAATGATACAAGTGAAAATAACTTATCAGATTGATTGATTGAAAAAATCTGTATCAGATTGATTGATGCAGGTCAGATTGAAAAAATCTGTATCAGATCGATTGATGCAGGTCAGATTGAAAATATCTGTATCAGATTGATTGATGCAGGTCAGATTGATGTGGATATGCTTCATATTCTCCCGATAACGCTAACCTGATTTTTTCGATTGCAAGGGAGAGGGGGACAAATTCATATAGTTGCTGTTCTTGTATTGTAGCTAGTGATTTAGTGCTTCAAAATCAGACATGATTTTTTCAGGATCTGATTCATCAGATATATTAATTTTGTTTTCTTGTAATTTTTTAATAGCAACAATTACTTGATTGATATTTTCGTAGTTCATATTTATATAATTATATATTTAAAAGAAGAAAAAAATCCATTTATGTGAACTCGTAGGTTGTTTTATAACATCCTAGCAAGTCCAGAAATGGTTTACACTATTGACCGTGCCCCCTCCAAATTGCCCTTCTGACATTTTGGCAGGTTTGACGGTTAGTGTAACGGACAGCACAAACACATATTTACACTATTGACCGTGTCCCCTCCAAATAGCCCTTCTGACATTTTGGCAGGTTTAACGGTCAGTGTAACGGGCAGCACAAACATATATATACACTACTGACCGTGCCCCCTCCAAATTGTCCTTCTAACATTTTGGCAGGTTTGACAGTTAGTGTAACGGACACTATTGACCGTGGCTCCTCCAAATTGTTTTATAACATTTTGGTAGGTTTGACGGGTAGTGTTGGGCACTATTGACAGCGCCACTCCAAATTGCCTTATGACATTTTGGCAGGTTTGGCGGTTAGTGCGAAGAACAGCACAGACATACGGGCTTATATTCTACGCTAGGAAACTCAAAAAATAGCTCATATGGTGCGCATGATGTTTCGTATTTCTTATCTTAAATATAATCGCGAGAAAAAGACGGAGATAAACCAAGAAACCAAACGAATTTAGTAAAATAAGTATATTGTTTATGAAAAAAATTGTAAATAAACGATGACACCTGCCGTTATTGATAAAATCCTTTAACTTTGGTCAAATGTCAAGGGAAGTACTTGCAGCTATTTACTTCCATGTTAAGTAGCATGGAGAACCGTTTACCTGTTGTAGTGTGTTTCCCTGTTAGGTAACACGGAGAACCGTTTACCTGTTGTAGTGTGTATAGATGATGTTACAGTTAACTGTTGACTTTTGGTTGTTGCAAAATAATGCTTGAAATTAGTTCTACTTTTCCCGCAGAGAATAATGACATGTGTGAGGCAATTTTCTGAAAGTCAAAGGTAGGGAATTAATTGCATGACACTTGCTTAACAGAGTTATCTCCCTTCAATGTATATAAAAACCCTTGGATTGATCTAACACTAATGAAAAACAATTTTTTGATTATGGTTTTCGGACAGGGCGGATTTATATATATTTTCTGCGACTCTCCATACTGAAGCGCTGCAAATACCAAAATACTTGCTAGCTTCATGTATCGAATGAAATATTTTTGTTCCGTTTGTCTTTAGATTTATAGACACAACTGCTTTGGCGCTATTATCGCGAGGTCCAGTGTTTCCAGATTTACAATTTTCACGTTGTGTCACAACTCTCAGATTGGATAAAGAATTCTTAAGTTTACTTTTATCTATATGATCGATCACAAGACCATCTTCGATCACTCCGTTAAATACCTCAAACACAAAACGATGACAGTGATAATGTTTCTTTCCAGCGGTAAACATTAGATAGCCAGCATTAGTAACAAAACCAACTGGTTTTTTCAACCTGCAATTTCTAATTTCACCATTACGTGACGCTTCGTAATTCTTGATAGGGTGTCGAACACATTCCTGTTTCATTTTATATAATAATGTTATTTGTCTAATTTATATTTGTCTGAAAACTTAGTTATATAAACGCGCTCACATTTTAAGATATCATTTTTTTTTGTTAAAATATCTTTTAGGTTCACGGTATCTTTACCCAACGCAACTTGCACATAACTGTGTTTTACTCCTAACCCCAATACCACATTGCATACATGGTATTGGTCCTGAACACCCCCTCCGGATACTTTGGGAATGTTCTCCGCAGAATTCTTTTTTGTATGATTTGTTACAAACAGTCACATACCCTATTTTGAGCCACTTGCACCGATTCATGTCTTATTTAAATGTTTGCCTTAAATATAATATGGAAGAGTTTGAGAGATTATCTGCCATCAAGCCCAGGAAAGCTTCTAGATTTGATCTCGACAGATTAACCCCTGATTCGCGAAGGCGAACCCTGACTTATCTGTTTGATATTATCAGGGATGCCAAAAACGAATTACGTAATGATGGAGCATCTCACGTGTGGTCCACATTCAAAATTATACCCAACATTGATAGTGTTATTACGATATATGCTTGATAGTAAAATGTTGATATCGTTGGTTGTCAGTGAAGTGATCATATCGTACCGAAAACAGACTTCGGTTTGGTTACCAACACCTGAGTGTATCAGTCTCGAAGAATGCAGAAAGGAATATCCGGACCTACCCGCGGATGTCATTGTTAATATTTTTAAGATTAAACTCAACAACAGTGAAAAAACAGCAAAGGATCTCGGTAGAAGAATAATCGGTAAATTTATTCAGGGCGGTGCATATGATCATAAACGGCATCACTTACGGTTGATTATGGATGATGCTGAATTAGATTTTATAATTAATGATGCCATTGCGAGAGATATATTTTGTAATCGGGAAGATGCTTACTTATCTGACGGAACAAAGTTGGGCACAATTGTTAGTTACATCGAAGGAGAATTGCCTCAGTACACCCATTTAAGATCTTCAATGCTAGCTTATGTTTCTATAAATTTACTATTGCAAGTAAATAGATTTCCTGACACTGCAGTTAGAGTTGCAACGGATTCATTTTATATCGATAAAAAATATTCAGAATTACTGGCTCGTTTCACAAGCAATGATGAAACATGGAGTTCGTGGAGAATAAAAAAGGAAATGTTACATTGTAATTGTGAATCCGCTGATATTGCGGTTAAAGTTCGTTATTGTAAATCAGAATTGTCAGAAATATTGAATGCACCAACTGTGTACGATCCAGTATCCAGACACAAAACCGTTTATTTGAACGGAGCGGGAGGTTCTGGTAAGACAACTCGAGTAATCGAATTATTTCGTGGAAAATCTTCAGATATGATCGTGTTAACACCAACACACAGACTTGCCAGGGAGATGAAACAACGAGGAGTTAATTCTAGTACTTATCACAGTTTTTTTCAAATACAGCGGTGGTGTGTGGACTTCAGATCGAATGGGAGAGAAATATATTCCAAAAGTTATTATCTAGGATGAAATATGCACGGTACCGTTAGAAACATTAAAAACATTTCTCGATTGGTTATTAACAAAAAATACAGATGTGGTTATGTGCGGCGATCACGGTCAGCCACCTCCGTTTGTTGGACCATCTCCACACGATTGGCTGAAGAAATTTGTTGATTATTACGAAGTAGTGACTGATGATCATAGATCTCTCGATGCAGAATTAAAGGAATTTAAGAAATTAATCAGACTGCAACCGAATAAAATTCAATGTGAAATTATGCGCGAGGTGATTTCAGAAACTTCCTTGAGCGACTTTCAGAAAACGTGGAAACCAAACGATTTGATAGTAGCAAGTAGAAAGATAGTCAGAGACACACTTCAACGGCAGTTATTTCAATTACACAAGAAAAAATTTCCAACACTGCCAGTGCCATTGTGTTATAGACCAACTGATACGCGGTTACAGAATATCGACGTTGATATACCAGGACAGACCGAAAAACAAAATTTTGTATTAAATGATATTGTTACAGTTGATGTCAATGTTGTTGAAGATGCACTGCGCGCCGATAATCCCTGTGGACGCTAGGATACGCAATGACGATACATTCATCTCAAGGACTAACTATCTCTGATACAGTTGTTTGGATCATTGATGATCGAATCGATTGGTCAAATTTAGTTTACTTGGTTGTATCCAGAGTCAGAAGAATACCTCAACTGCGAAGGATTGTCTTGGATGAGTCAATGCCTGATGAAATTAATAATGAAAACAACAGCGACATAATCAGAAAAAAATTAGCCGGTTACAAACGTAGTGACAAAAAAATAATCGAGAATTTGACCTAGATGTTGAATTTATCATGACACTGAAGCAACAGCAGAATAATCATTGTGCAAGCTGTAATTGTATAATGATCCAAACAGGATCAGTCGCTCTTTTTTTACCACCTTCAAGTTCACCTGGTACATATAAATATCTCACAGTGACATCACCCAGTATCGGCTGTGCTGAAGAATCATGTCGTTGTGGTATATTTTTTTTTGGTAATTGCATTAATTGGTTTCATGTTGGTTGTTCGAGTAATTTCATTATTTAATGCAGCTATCAAGCTTGGTAATCTTGCAACCCATTCGCGTGATCTTTTATCTTGAACGAATTCCTTCGCTTATTGATATCCAAATAACCGCTCAGCAAGTGTTCGATTAAATCGTTCAACAATTGCCTGATCACAATGAATTGCAGTATGCCCTCGTCTGATGGTGACGTTATGTTGTTTCATCAGTGATGATACTGCACCCTGAAATTCTTTGCCAGGATCAACTTGTAATAGATTTGGCCATCGTAGACCACCTCATTGATGAATTCATTCAAAAGCATTGGCTACTTCAGATGCTGTTTAAGTCGTTAACGGTTCCACTTCTTTGTATCTACTTGCAACATCAACTACAGTTAACGCGTATTTGAAAGTGTTTTGACGTCTTCGGATTTCAATGGTATCGTGTGGCAGATATAGTATGTCAGCTTGGTGAACTTCATTTGGCACACTAACATTGAAATGTGCAAAGTGAATTTGTTTAGGCGGTGGTTGGTAAATTTGCATATTGCCTGTTTGGATAACCAATTTTTAGCAGTAACTCGCGTAACTTTTGCTGCTTCAGAGAGTTTACTAATTGCTGCGCTACCCCTCCAATATCCTTTTGGGGAATAATACATCAACTCCATTATAATTAATTACCAGCACCTAGTGCTAATTTACCTTTCATCGCGGATTTTATTAACCAACTAGCTAATTTTTCCTTGAGAGATTTATCAGTGATGGAATTTAACGCGTGAATTAATTTCACATCTGCGAGATGCCTATCTTGTAGAGTTTTACTTTTATAAGCATCATCATGCGCATGACACTCCTTATCAATAGCGTTTATCGGATACTCACCTGGTTTTGGTTGATCCTGGTCATCAAGTCTGATATCAAGTCTGATTCCAGGGCCGCAGTAACTATATCCTGGGAGGTGTTTTTCTCCTAGGTATTTAGCCCACGGAGTACCGGGTAGTTTTGTTAATTTTGCTGCAATATCACCCCCATGTTGCCTTTTTTTTTTACTCGATTTTGACCTTGGTTTTGGTTTTGACTTTGACTTTGGTTTTGACTTTGGTTTTGGTTTTTCACCTGACTTGCCAGTAGCAATAAATTTAAATTTCTTTGTACCGCATTGCTCACACTTACCCGTAACCGCAGATCTATTATTTTTTGTTGTAATGGTTGTTAAGTCACTTGTCGGTGTGTGCGCCCGACATTTCACACAATATAAATCCATATTCTTTTTATATATTTTCTAATAGAAATCACTGACTTTTCGGCTACAAAACGACGAGAACCAGTTAAGTATCACGCAGCACTACAAAATTCTGTTCGTATGATTATCATAGGTCCATCTGGAAGTGGCTAGACGCAGTTGTTACTTAATTTAATAATGAAATGGATGAAATGGGATAAGTTGTATTTGGTAGCTCCATCTGTAGACGATCAGCGTTGTTATGATGTAATAAAAGATCATAATGAAAGCGCAAAATTGTTAAATGTGAGCGGAGATGATGTTGTTGAATTTATAACTGACATTGATGAAGCACCAAGTATTGATTCCATTGACGGGTCAATTAACAATTTAGTTGTGTACGATGATGTAATGCTGGATAAACAATCAAATCCTGCCAGGATATTTTCACGAGGCAGGCACAAAAACACAGATGTCATTTATGTAACCCAGCGGTACACACAAATACCAAAAGTGATCAGGGATAACTATAATATTCTTACTGTCTTTAACGGAGTCGATACTCATGCACTGAGAAATATTCATCAAACCTGGTGTAACGGTGATATGGACATAAATAAATTTAAAAATTTCTTCAGTCGTGCTAAAATAACCCCACACAGATTTGTAATAATAAATCTACGCGACCCTAGAACACGGTATCGAATCGGGTTAAATAAACTGTTTAATTGAGCAGCAGGGGAGGGTGACGACAACGAATTTGGTTCATTTTTTTTTTTTTAACCGAAACGCCATTAATGAGTTTTTCAACCAGAAACCGTATTTGGACTAACTCAGGAGGACCTCCTGAGGTTTCATCATCTCCGCTCTCATTTAACAATTTTGCGCTTTCATTATAATCTTTTGTTACATCATAACAACGCTGATCGTCTACAGATGGAGCTACCAAATACAACTTATCCCATTTCATCCATTTCATTATTAAATTAAGTAACAACTGCGTCTAGCCACTTCCAGATGGACCTATGATAATCATACGAACAGAATTTGGTAGTGCTGCGTGATGCTTAACTGGTTCTCGTCGTTTTGTAGCCGAAAAGTCAGTGATTTCTATTAGAAAATATATAAAAAGAATATGAATTTATATTGTGTGAAATGTCGGGCGCGCACACCGACAAGTGATTTAACAACCATTACAACAAAAATTAATAGATCTGCGGTTACGGGTAAGTGTGAGCGATGCGGTACAAAGAAATTTAAATTTATTGCCACTGGCAAGTCAGGTGAAAAACCAAAACCAAAGTCAAAACCAAAGTCAAAGTCAAAACCAAAACCAAGGTCAAAATCGAGTAAAAAAAAAAAAAAAAGCAACACGGGGGTGATATTGCAGCAAAATTAACAAAACTACCCGGTACTCCGTGGGCTAAATACCCAGGAGAAATGCACCTCTTGAAACGTAGTCGACGGTTTATTTCCGGTTGAAACCCTTTTTTTCTTTAGGGTTTATTTCGACATTTGGAACGATTCGTCCCCCCCCCCCGCTGCTACACAACACATGACACACACAGGGATATATACATGGTGCACAACAGATTGGCGTGCACAGTGGATTTAACCTCCAACTTGCACTTATTAACATTACCTTTATTATCATTGTATGGTTTCTTATTTCTTTTAAACTGTAATAAGTATTATTATTACTATTATTATCATTGTATGGTTTCTTATTTCTTTTAGACTGTAATAAGTATTATTATTACTATTATTATCATTGTATGGTTTCTTATTTCTTTTAAACTGTAATAAGTATTATTATTACTATTATTATCAATGTATGGTTTCTTAGTTCTTTTAAACTGTAATAAGTATTATCCTTACCATTATTATCATTGTATGATTTCTTATTTCTTTTCAACTGTAATATGTGTGTGTGATTAGGATTTTTAACGTAGCTTTAACAATTTTCCAGTCATATTGCTACGATGTCTGCAGTGTGGCAGTTTATAGTGATGTCTAGGACTGGGGGCATCATGCTGCAGACATGTAGTATGATGTCCCACCCTGTCACATTATCCTGACACCAGGCCTACCAGTCTAACACTAACCTCTTAATGCTGAGCGTCTCGCGAGGCAGCGGTTAGTACCATTTTGTAAGTCTTTGGTATGACTCGGGCGCTTCCGAGGCGGACTCTCTAGCCACTAGGCCACCGGAGTGGTCTTCAACTGTAATAAGTATATTTATTACCATTAGTATCATTGTATGGTTTCTTATTTCTTTTCAACTGTAATAAGTATTATTATTACCATTATTATCATTGTATGGTTCCTTATTGTTTTTTAACTGTAATTAGTATTAATATTACATGTACCATTAGTATCATTGCATAGTTTCTTATTTCTTTTCAACTGTAATAAGTATTATTATTACTATTATTATCATTGTATGGTTCATTATTGCTTTTAAACTGTATTAAGTATTAATATTACATGAACCATTATTATCATTGTATGGTTCATTATTGCTTTTAAACTGTAATAAGTATTATTATTACTATTATTATCCTTGTATGGTTCATTATTGCTTTTAAACTGTAATAAGTATTATTATTACTATTATTATCATTGTATGGTTCATTATTGCTTTTAAACTGTATTAAGTATTAATATTACATGAACCATTATTATCATTGTATGGTTCATTATTGCTTTTAAACTGTAATAAGTATTATTATTACGATTATTATCCTTGTATGGTTTCTTATTTCTTTTAAACTGTAATAAGTATTATCATTGCCATTATTATCATTGTATGATTTCTTATTTATTTTCAACTGTAATAAGTATTAGTATTATTATAATAAGGCCTGCAAGAAACAGTTGACTGAACCTCACAATATCATAATATATTACTGTCAGATTATTGAGCAAATATTTAAGGTAAAGTTGACGATTTAAATTCATAATGAATAAATGACCTGAAAATCTTTGATTATATATATATATATATATGTGTGTGTGTGTGTGTGTGTGTGTGTGTGTGTGTGTGTTTCAAGAATTACTTTCAGACCTGTTCATGATCTGCTAAGAAAAGACAATTTTTCCTGGTAAATATGTAAAAAGAACTTTGTGAAAAACCTGAACATTGCTGGTTCGCATAATAAAATAGACAAATGAGTTTCTTTTTTGTCACACACTGCCTTATATGGACTTCAAAATAAAATCATAAATCAATTTTCTCAAGTATGTTGGACAATACAGAACTCTTAAAACATCCCTCGGAAACACCACCAGGTCCTAGCTCAGTCTTTGTCATTAAAGTTCTAATAAGCTTTGGAATATAAATTAAATAAGACAAAAATAAAATCAATGAAAACTTTAATGTTGCACCATCCGATTCTGTCTTGTTTAGCATATTGCTTTTTGTAATATAAAAATATTCATTATATTCTGTAAAGAATTTAATAAATATGAATATAGCATATATGGTTCTGACTTATTCAAAGTATCAATGTTTGTCATATTAAAGATGATAATAAAACTTTTAAAGACTTCAAAATTATTAATGTAACAACTGGTTATTATGAATTATTAAGTGCACTGCTCTTTGTCGTATAAAAGTGGCTTACATAAAATTTGTTGTTTTAATTTTCTAAAATATTGCATCATTATCATATAAAAAAGGAAAATATATCTCAATAAGTAATCATAAATTTATCAGACATGAACATTAATTATATTTCTATGTGATTTTGCTGTTAAAAGTGTTTTTTCTTTAGATATGTTCCATATATCTTCCTTGGCCTGTATTAAGAGCAGAAGAGTTGTTTCCCTTGGTGATGACAGTCAAGGGGAAAAAAAGTTCTGCTGATCTTAATAAGACTCAAGAGTGTAAATAAGCCAATCCGATGAGAGTTAACCTGACTACTATGTGCGACTCCTGTTCATGAATGTACTTGTCCGATATATTGATCACATTATAATAACATTCCAAGTGTAATCAAATTTGAAACGTGGCTTCCAACCTCATAACAAGCTCGGCCAACTTGATGCAAGATCATCTCATTAATATGCATTCATCTAGCTCATTAGCGATTTTGTCCAAGTTGTTGATGGCAAAAGCAGGCCTACATATTTATAGTAATATATTCCAAGACTTGGACGAAAAGTTTGATAAAATTCAGATTAGAAATATGGACTGGAGAATGGTTAGAAGTTCGTGAATTATCATACTACACACAATATTTTTCTAGCATGTTCATTTGTGTGATAGGAAGAAACAAAGTTACCGTTAGGGCCTAAAACTAATAAAAGTCACTCGATCAGCTGATTATACACATCATGTTGAACTGTGTAAATGTACGTCTGACCTATTGACTTTTTCGAAGGATGCATTTACAAGTTTAACACAACAAGGAACAGTTGCATTGATGGGGATTTGTTCATTTTTAGTGCATCTTCAACAACATTGACATCAACTGTGACAATATCATTCAGCACAAGATTCTGCTTTCCCCCTGACTGTCCTGGTATATCAACGTCAATATTCTGTAACCACGTATCAGCTGGTCTATAACACAATGGCACTGACAGTGTTGGGAATTTCTCTTTGTATAATTGAAATAACTGAAATGTGTCTCTATCTTTCTACTTGCCACTATCAAATCATTTGGTTTCCACATTTTCCAAAAGTCGCTCAAGGAAGTTTCTGAAATCACATCGCGCATAATTTCACACTGAATTTTATTCGGTTGCAGTCTGATTAATTTCTTAAATTCCTTTAACGCTGCATAGAGAGATCTATGATCATCAGTTACTACTTCGTAATAATCAACAAAATTCTTCAACCAATCGTGTGGAGATGGTCCAACAAACGGAGGTGGATGACCGTGATCGCCACACATTATCACAGCTGTATTTTTTGTTAATAACTAATCTTGAAATGTTTTTAATGTTTCTAACGGTACCGTACATATTTCATCCCAGATAATAACTTTTGGAATATATTTCTCCCCCATTCGATCTGAAGTCCACACACCATCACTGTATTTGAAAAACTGTGATAAGTACTAGAACTGACTCCTTGTTGTTTCATCTCCCTGGCGAGTCTGTGTGTTGGTGTTAGCACAATCATATCCGAATTCTGTCAAAATAATTCAATCACTCGAGTTGTCTTACCAGATCCACCCGCCCCGTTCAAATAAACGGTTTTGTGTCTGGATACTAGATCGTACACAGTTGGTGCATTTGACAATTCTGATTTACAATAACTATCTTTAACTGCAATATCAGCGGATTCACAATAGCAATGTAACATTTCATTTTTTATTCTCCATGAACTCCATGATTCGTCATTGCTTGTGAAACGAGCCAGTAATTCTGAATATTTTTTATCAATATAAAATGAATCCGTAGCGACTCTAACTGCGGTGTCAGGAAATTTATAGAAACATAAGCGAGCACTGAAGATCTTAAATGGGTGTACTGAAGTGATTCTCCTTTGATGTAACTAACAATTGTGCCCAACTTTGTTCCGTCAGACAAGTAAGCGTCTTCCCGATTACAAAGTATATCTCTTGCAGTGGCATCATTAATTATAAAATCCAATTCAGCATCATCCATAATCAGTCGTGAGTGATGCCGTTTATGATCATATGCACCACCTTAAGTAAATTTACCGATTATTCTTCGACCGAGATCTTTTGCTGTTTTTTCACTGTTGTTGAGTTTAATCTTAAAAATATTAACAATGACATCCGTGGACAGGTCCGGATATTCTTGTGCACATTCTTCAAGACTGATATGCTCCGGTGTTGGTAACCAAACCGAAGTTTGTTTTCGGTAAGATATAATTGCTTCACTGACCGTCAACGATATCAATATTTTACTGTCAAGCATATATCGTAATAACACTATTGGCGCCCAACGTTTCTCCGAGAAGTGTCTGCCAAACCAAACATAACAAATCAGATGAAGATTTATAGTGAATTCAAATGACGTTACACAAGCAAATCCTGTCAGATCAAAATCGCGTAATGGACCATTAATTGATACTCTTACCATCTCATGACAAGGATGATAAACCTCGCAAAATATCCGGCACACTCACCCATCCCAAGAAAACTTCCAGGATAACACGCGGTCATGTCCACGGAAATCATCTCACTGATATTATACTTGGTGTTCCACAAAACACCGTGTCCGTATTCGATACAACTATTCTGGATATCTTCAAGGAACTCAGCGTGTGTTGGTCTCCATGAATTTTTCTCTCTCGCAGCATGGGCAGCAATTGACAGGACTGTAAAACAATTGGATAATAATTGCTCAGTATTTTCTGAATATTTCTGTGCGAGTTTTCTCATTTCTTCGTGGAGAGATTCTTTACGATGTAATTCACCGTTAGGTCTTACAAATTGATCATACTTTTAAACAACCAAACTGACACAGGGTCGTTTTTGCTTATTCGGCTGATAGTATCAAATATTCCATTCCAAAAGCTCTCTGACGAGTAATATCTCACAACACGATTTCGTGGAAATATTGTGGCTGCATTGGTCCAAGCGTGAGAGTTATGGTCAATAATTTCAATTGGCGCTCCTCTTGATTTACTATCTGATTCATATAAAACCTCCCCGTTAACATTTTTACTATCATTGGAAAATTTAATTTACTTGATAACTCAGCAACATCGTTTATTGACGCTCCTGTGTCCTTAACCGATTCAGCCCATTTGTTTATCTTTTCACATCGCAGATCAGTTAAACCGTTTCCATGCTTCGCATTTTTAAAATATTCTATTATTCGCTTGGCTACACAATTCAGCCTTGACAAAGTCAAGGATGAAAATCTCATCGGAGCAAGATTATTTTTGTTAGGTTTTCTTATCGGATAAATTCCATAAATGGCCGCTGTTACAGGATACACTCGAGTGTAATATGGTCTGTCAATCCCAGTCAGTATTCCTGGTTTCGAATCTTTACTTAACAGAGCGGTTTTTCCACCAGCAAGGACAGGGTCACGTTTGTCACGGATAATCCAAGTATCATCATCCAAGCGCACAATAAACTTTATTCTGAAATGGTATTTCTGACTGAGGTATTTCTGACTGAGGTAATCGATAATTGTTTTCGCCCGTGCATCGCTCATTGTAGCATCAATGACTTCATCAATGACACCTTCGGTGTCAGGTATAATTTTGAATGTGGACCACACGTGAGATGCCCCATCATCACGAAATTCGTCTTTGGCATCTCTGATAATATCAAACAGATCAGTCAGGGCTCACCTTCACGAATCAGGGGTTAGTCTGTCAAGATCAAATCTAGAAGCCTTTCTAGGCTTGATTGCAGATAATCTCTCAAACTCTTCCATATTATATTTAAGGCAAACATTTCAATAAGAAATATATATATATAAAGAACCACTGCAGGTGGCTCAAGGTAGGATCTGTGACTGTCTGTAACAAATCATGCAAACAAGAATTCTGTGGAGAACATTCCCAAAGTATCCGGTGTTCAGGACCAATACCATGTTTGCAATGTGGTGTTGGGGTCAGAGGTAAAACACAATTATGTGCAAATTGCGGGGGTAAGCGATACCGCGAGCTTAAGCGATATTATAACAACCAAAAAAAAAAAAATGATGTGTTGAGATGTGAGCGCGATTATATAACTAAGTTTTCAGACAAATATAAATTGGACAAATGACACTGTTATAATGAACCAAGAATTTGTCCGACACCCTATCATCAAATATTACGAAGTGTCACGCGATGGTGAAATTAGAAATTGCAGGTTGAAAAGAAAACTTGGTTTTGTTACTAATGCTGGTTATCTAATGTTTAGTGCTGGGAATAAAAGTTATCTCTGTCATCGCTTCGTGTTTGAGGTATTTAATGGAGTGATCGAAGATGGTCTTGTGATCAATCATATAGATAGAAATAGACTTAATAACTCTCTTCAAAATTTACAAGCCATCTCACAGAGCGAAAATTCTGCACGAGGAGATACTGGTAAAGTTAACAGTGTTACAAGGACAGTTGTCAGATCTCGCAACATAAGCATAGGTGAAGAAAAAATATTTCATTTGATGCATGCAGCTAGCAAGTATTTCGGTATTCACCAGATATCAGTCAAACGTGTTGCAGTTGAGATAAATCAAATCAACGTTTTCATATAAATTTAATATCTGGATTTCATTTCGTTATGTAGATGCAGATAATGGAGATAACTCTGCAGCGACTGTGTAAAAGTCAATGATGCAGTTATCCCGAGTCAAGGTCATTACCTGTAAATCAGCGAGCAGAACTATTGACAGTTATTTTTTACACAGCCAATTGTAGCAGCAGTCTATTTTCACCTTGCATTTGTCAGTCCAGGTAAATATTTTGTCAGGGAGATTGCACAACACATATCTTTACCTGTAAAAGTGCATTATCCAGCGGTCGGCAGAACTGTATACAGTTTATCACAGCCAATTGTAACCGTCTTATTGTATACACACTAGTAGCAGTCTATTTTCGTATCAACACTTCCGCGTTTGATTGTCAGTGCAAATAAATGTTATTTTTACAAAATCAGAACTTAAAATCTAGTTCAGAACTTAAAATCTAGCTCAGAACAGAATTCAGCTGCCAAGCTCTGTCAAGTTACCTATATGATGTTCTTTAAATCTTATATCTTCAGATTGCGATCGGTGGCACAGTGGTTAGCTCAGCTGACTTTCGTCCCAGTGACATTTCACTGTCTTCGGATCGAATCTCGACACAGACAAATTAGGTCGACGGTGCCGATATAGTTTGACTTTTATATATAGGTTGGGGGGGCCACAGCAAAGGCCCCTCATGTACATATCCTCCTCCTCATGTTAAATCATGGGGTGACGTTTTTTTTTCACGAGGGGGGTGGTATGTACATGAAAACACAGACAGCCTTCTCAATACTCTACATTTCACCTCGCTTTCGCTTAGGGAATTCGCTGGAGGTATGTCTGTGAATACGCCCCCCCCAAATTAAACATTTGCCTTGGATGCAGAAAGCTCTACGTCACATGGGTCCCATTCAGAAAGAATGTGGCCACGATCACGAAGGATGCCGAGAATCGACAAGAAACGATCTGTAAGACAAAAGTCTCCAAAAATAAAATCTTGGGACAAAAAGTCTGAAAGGACCTCGTGAAAAAGGCCAGTGCAAGACCCATGATTGATAACCGCTCATCAAGAAACTGTTTAGCTTTTATTTTAAATTGATAATTATATAAATATGAACTACGAAAATATCAACCAAGTAACTGCTGCTATTAAAAAATTACAAGAAAATAAAATTAATATATCTGATGACTTAAATCCTGAAAAAATCATGTCTGATTTTGAAGCGTTATATCAGGCTACATTGGAAGGTCGGTATATTTTGCCTGCTCAATATAAATTTATAAAGAGAATGCAAACTGTTGTATAAATCACTAGCCACAATACAAGAACAGCAACTAGATGAATTTGTCTCTCTGTCCCGTGCAATAGAAAAAATCAGGTTAGTGTTATCCCAAAAGTACAAGGTCAGAAAGGTAATCGGTACGCGTGTAAGACAACTGAAAAAATTATGTCAGATTGTGAGTTAAATCCACTTGATGAAATCAAGAATGAAATTACTGGGAAATGAAGTCGGGTACATGGAAATGAAATCAAAAGTAGAAGTCTCGTACTGACAGAAAAAAAATATTTTACCCGCATTTTTTTAACCCACATTAATCTGACCTGCATCAATCCGATAGGTTATTTTCACTTGTATCATCTGCATCTGGATTTGGATCAATTTGATCCATAGGGTTAAATATTATTTCCTTAAGCTGACTAAGTGTAATACAAGAATGTGCGTAATTTAAAATCTGATCTCTGTTACATGTGATCATACAAATACGTTTTTGCTGCAGTTCATCTAACTGTTCCTGCGTTAATAAAAAGTCTTCATTACCGAATACATCAATAACCAAATTAACTGTGCAGACCGGGGATTGCATAAACACCTCCTTGATGTATTTTTCAAGCGCTTGCTTGTCGTGAATAAAAACCTTCACATGCTGGTACATATATGATACTCATTTGATTAACTAGAAATCAGGGTCTGTCAGGAATAAAATTCTTCACAGCTATATTTTTTTTTTTTACTGAATTTATGCAGCGGTTGATTTTTATGATTCTGAGGTATATTAACCCTGCGGAATTGACAATTTTTCAGTAAAAAATCCCTGTCAGATAATCAAAAAGAAATTTTATGTTTCATGGAAAATGGATGATTTTTCATGACCATGCTGGGATAATTGCCTTTCGGAATCAGTAAAATGGATGATTTTGTTGACCATGCTGGGGTAATTGCCTTTCGGAATCAGTAAAATGGATGATTTTGTTGACCATGCTGGGGTAATTGCCTTTCGGAATCAGTAAAATGGATGATTTTTCAGTAAAAAAATCCGTCAGATAATCAATTTTATTATTATAAGAAATTTTAGGTTTCATGGAAATTTGATGATTTTTCATGACCATGCTGGGGTAATTGCCTTTTGGAATCAGTAGAACGGATGATTTTCATGACCCTGTAGGGGGAATTACCCTGCAGAATTAGCAACACGGATGATTTTCATGACCCTGCTGGGGTAACTGCCTTTCAGAATGAGAAATTTGACAATTTTTCAGTAAAAAATAAATTTCTTAGATAGTAAAACACCCTGACTTTCAGGATTTATTTTTGAAGATTGAAAATCCTTAAGATTTCACAAGCAAATTAATATGCAGAGTTTCGTGTCTTAAATCCAGAAGGTGGTTAGATTGGTCTGTTAGTTTGAAATTTATTCTTGATGACAGTGGATTATAACACTGCAGATGAACCTGATTGATCGGCTCTTGCACAATCAAATATCCAGGTGGGTCTTTCAGGGTGAATGAATAAAGAACAAATCCTTGCTGGGCTTGTTTTGATACTTGTTTTGTTGTGTCCATGCTGTAGCTGCCATCAATGACATCGCACACAAGATTGACCGCGACCACAGGGGTTATATTTACGCAGGGATACATGCCGGCCTATCCCTTCAGTGTCATTGTTGTGTCGGAGAATAGTTGCTGGTGGTAGTGTTTTTCTCCACGCAGCGAGTATGTCAGGAAAGAACTCATCAGTGAGATCATTGACGGATTTTTTTTAGTTCATCTGGGTTATATCCGGGAAATTTAAAATTTGGCAGTGTAGCTTCTGTCAGCGCGCATGCAGTTAAAAATTGTTGTTTAGAGATACTCCTCTCGGTAATTATTGCTCCAAGTAATCACCGGTGAATGTATTCTATGTCGGATACAAGCTGATTTAATACTTCCACACGTTTAATGATTTCGCTACGTGAGTTTTCAAAAAGATGGTCTTGGAAACTTTGCCGTGGTCGTTGCAGTTGTGTTTTATGTTCTTGATTAATAATTTTAAAATGCTCAGTGATCTGACTTAAAATAATCTCAATACCTGCTTCTTCAGCTTGACGTTTTTCAGAAACAAACTCCCATATCATATTATCCTTGTCGCGAAATACAAATTTGTCATCCAATTTCGCTTGCTTCATACGATCCATCACCGTCTTGTACAATGGTGCCATATCGTGATACGAAGTCTTATCCGTGACATAATCAGACTTTTTCGGTTCTGGTGGTATCGGTGGTGTTGGTGGTGGGATTTCAGGCCATCCTAACACTGTTCTGATCGAACTCGGATATATATCTACGGCGTAGTCTGGGGTGCCTATTTCAATCGCAGAAGACATAGTTGGTTCATGAATATTTATTGTTATCTTGGATTCTTTTCCTGTAATATTTTTTATCCGACGCTGTAATTCCTCATTGATTTCTTTGATTTGATAAGACCCAGTTGGTATCCCAATGACATCCCAGTCGGGAGTACCATCTTCTTTATTTTTATGTGCAAACACGAACGAATTATTCGCTGGTAATCCACCAAACGATTTTGATCTGATACTGGGCCAACTGTGATATACTCGTAATTGTGCTAGTGCAATTTCTTTTATGGGAATCGCAGTTGGAAAATTAATACTAAATTCAGGGTTAGTCGAAATTACCGTTATCATTGAAATTCTTCTCGGGGTTGTATTTTTGATTATCTGTTGAAGTAATTCCATCGTTATTTATTTTTGTTGTTTTTAAATGGCGAGTGCAGTCTTCGTATATCTTAACCATCAACGCGAATTCGGAATCTGATAGTGTTGTATCATCAATGCTTGATGATATCAGCGGCGATAATTTTGAGTATGCGGCTGTGGCTGTGTTTTATTGCATGACATAATCCTGGTATTTTGTGCTCATGCACGAGGATATTTTTTTTGCAATTATATTAAAAAACCCTGCAATGGCAGTTGATGAAGAGACGATTATTACAACAATTGTTACTGGTGTTAGTGCTGATAATACTACTCCGGTGGATGCAACTAATGCGGATACCGAGTACACTAACGCGTCCAGGATGACTACTCGTCGTTTATATTTTTTTAACTTTTAGGTTGTATTTGTTGATGAGGGTTTTTAACTCTGATTGCCATTCACGCACTTGATCATATCTATATTGTTGTGCATCCAGTGTTGTTGTTGATGCTGTCATTGACTTCGTCAAGAGGGTCATTTATTATCATATGCAGTAACCAATTCAGGTGTTTCTTCGGTTCCTTTATTTATATTACAGTGACAACCCCGGAAAACCTGTTGGTGGAATGTCGCCAGGGATAATTTTTGAAAATCTCAAACTCCTCCTTGGAAAACACAGACAGTCTGTGCACACCAGTGACTGCTGTGGTATATCTGATATTATTTTCCGGGGTCCATGTTGCTTTTCCGGATGATAGCGTGTATACCATGTTTTTAATCTGCGCAGGGACAACCCCAGATGGAATTTTAATCAGATTAGTTTTATTAACGATATCAGGAATTCCACTTATAACATCCTCAAGTGTTTTTCTGACTGCGTCCAGGCTATTTTGAGAGTTTCTACGAAATTTTAAAAACAGTTATGTGATCGCTATGCTCACTCTGCAACGTGGATATTTTATGGTTAATGGTGCCGTGGTTAATGTCTACATATCTTTTTGTCACTGCATCTTCGGGAGATGTTGGAGCCACTAATGCTGTTATCTTGTTCCATTTCATGTTGAGTTCACCTGTCATTGTGTCACCGGTATTTTTTAAGCGATTAGTTACACTTGCTGCAATTTGATCTCTGATGGTTGTAAACGACATACTTGAGTCTCTGATTTTTCCGCTGTCAGTTAACACAGGAATGTTATCTGGGACAGCTCCAAGAACCATGCGAACTACGTTATTCCATTTGATATTGCTGGTTTTAAGTTTTCCGTATCGGTCCTGAAAAATAACAACCTTATCTGGGTCTATCCCGATCAGGCTTAAAAGATTATCGATTTCATCTTTGGTTGCATATTTTGATAAATCTATATCAGTGAGTTTCAATTTTCTGTTGAGAAGAGATCTTCCGTAAATATCAACCATTATTTGATAGGAAACTGTTTAAATTGACCTGCGGTATACTCATGCATGACTTTATGAGGCGGCTTGGATGATTTTGATATCACGGTGAGAACATTTAATATTTCACGACCACATATCGGTGGATCGGTCAGTGTCTGTGTTGGTAGCATTGAGTACCAAACTGGGGTTGGAGTTGGAGCACTTCGTACTCTGTGCACATATTTCAGGAATTCAACTGGCGGTGCTAACCCATACGAATCGAAATAGATAATTCCACGTGGATCGATTGCGTAAGCAACCCAGTGAATTCCTGGACCATTACTGTTATAGAGATTAATAATTCCGGTTTCTGGATTATTCGGTTGTTGTGGTAATTGATCTTGCATAAAGACGCCTTTGAAATTTTTTATATTTAATTGTTTAGCAGCATCGAGCAAATCAAAATTTGACATCGGTGAAAACACTTTGTGTTTTTAGAACCGTTTTGGGTACCATGAAGGCGGAGTTCCTGGAAGTCTGAGACCTCATCCTTTTTTTTGTATCCTTTTCCAGTTGCCTTCTTTAATGCCATTCCAGCAGCTGTTCCAACTACTTTAGCGACAGCTGGGGCAGCAGCAGCTATCAGCGCTGGTATTGCTGTGAGAAGTGGAAATATACCACCTGATTTAATCATATCCTTGATAGCTTTTGGAGCGAAATCAAGTTGAACTCCAGTTTTTGCTTGCTTCGCTTTATCGAAATGTTTTAGTTGGGTTTTAGTCAGCGATAACCTGTTTGGACCGCCGCCAGAGATTTGATCGTTTTTTAGTGTTATCGCTGCCCCACATACTTTTGCATTTTTCGATGGCAATTTCTTTACCTGACCAAAAGTCAGAGTGACATTAACGTGACTATATGACATTTTATAATAAATGCGATTGATCTAATTGTCTACATGTTTTCGGAAAACTACATGTTTTCCACTGGTGCATCAACGATTCTCATTCGGCCACTAATACCTTCAAGTAGCATTGCTTTGTTACTGAGTATGACCACGATTGCTTTGCAGGGATCATAAACAACTGGAGGACCAGCCGTGATTTGGGGTAGGGCGCCGATATGAGCTCGAAAGTATATATCGACGACAGACTGCTTGGATAAATCGAGATGCTCCAATGGGAAGTAATAAATTGGATATAGATTTGTAAAATCAAGCTGTGATATCTGCGTCCCAGTATCTATATTTGTATTACACGCCAAGAACGTCAGCCAACGATGATACGCACGCGCTACATGATTTTGTGTAAAATTTAGTGATACATCTTCAGATGGTTCTTGTTGCCCATTTATTCTCAACGAGATATCAGTAACATCAAGTTTGTCAAATATCATATGAGATCGTTTTTGGTTATTTTCCCGGTTTTTACCAACAAAAATATGTCATGGCGCAGAAATACCCTGTTGTGATGCTATATGCCAAGTAAACAAACCCGCGGAAGAAATTTGAGCGGAATCTGTGGTCACTGTTAACCACGATAACAATGATTTACCACCTTGATTCATAAAAGAAAGTAATCACAGTTCTTCCGTGATCGAGGGAGTTAATACCGGCATCCACAGTGAAAGTTTTGTTATCTCTACTTTGCCAGCAAGAGCAGCATCAGCATCACCAGCAGCAACAACACCAACTCCTCGCCAGATCGCATCATTATCATTTTCTTTTCTGTAAAGCACGGTTGTGTGTTTAACTCCAAAGATAACCCTTCTAAAATCTCTGCAAAATCCAAAGATATGGGTTAGTGGAATCGCACACGAAAAATTTCTACTGTCTCCTGACAACATTGCTTGGCGTGTTGCAAATCCTAAGTTGTAAGTCCCGGAAATGCTTTTTATAATTTCAAAATCAGCACCTGGTCTAGCTTCACGATCTGGGTGGTCAGCTTCATGCTGATTATCAACTGCAGTAGCCCTTGGCATAAATAACTTGATATACTGAATATGGTCGGCGTTGTCGGTGATATCCTTAGCAAACAACATCGATGGGCCAGCCGATCTTGAGTAGTGGTCAGAGTATCTTGCTAGACCAATTATTGTTGTAGCAATATCAACATCACTTTGAATCGATTCGACATTTTTTCCATCAATCATGTAAGTGGCGCTATTAAATAATGCCATAATTCCATTATTGACAAAACCAACTCGGACATTGGGATCGTAGTTATTACCATTCGTCTTCACAAGTTTACCTTCTACTTCAATAAAAGCCTCATGGGGTAGAAAATATCTATTTGTATCATGAACTTGAAGTTTGATACGCCCTCATTTATTTGGTTCTTTTGCATCATAGGAATAAAATACACAATCGCGCACTGAGTAATCTTGCTCGACCGGCTCATCCATGTTAAATGCTGTGTCGAATATGCCCTTGAACATTTTATACTATTGCGTGTATTTTCAAAATTGTGATTATCTTCGTCGAACATGAAGTCCACTTCCTGCTATTAAATTCGCTGTTATATTTTTTTGTGCGTCAGATTCTAACGCTGCTAGTCTCTGATTTGCAGCTCGATTTATCACCTTACTAACCTCCACGGGCATAATTTTGGTACTCGGTAATTTCACCGGTGTTGATTTTTGTCTTATTAATCGTGCTAGTCTTTCTTTGATTGCCGAGAGCACGTTACCAGCAGCACTAACAATTGCACCAGGAGCTTTTTCACTAACAACATTAATGGCTTTCATCAATAATTGTTTTGCAAGAGGACCCAATTTTGGTGCTAACCCTGCAAATAATCGTTGAGTTACATCACCAAGTCCGTCTCCGTAAGCTGCTCTGTAGATTGGTAATCGTGAGTTTACTGCTCTGATCTGCACAGGTGTATGTCTGTTATATATGACCATGTTATGCTATTTACTATTGTTTAATCTCTGCAATCATCAACGAGTTCTCGGTAAATACCAGCATCCATGACACCACCTTGAAATAATCACCAACAGATATCAGCTGCTTCATTAATTATTTCTGGCGAGTTATTTCTTGCTCGTTTTCCTCCTATGAGAACTTCTAACCGCAAAACGTCATTGAAGATACTATCAGGGCAGGGAATACTTTCCAGACCTTTGCCAATAGTAGTGCTGGGTAGTCTTCGTTGTCGTTCTTCTTTGACTTTTTTCACAAATTTCAAGTATTTGGGATTATCTAGGTCAATAAGTAAATTTTCAGAAGTAAAATATACTGCAGCAGGCCACTGCTCACGTGTTACTTTTCCACGATATTCAGGTTTTAAATAAAGATGAGCTTGGTAATTCAAAGCAATACTGATTAAATGAGGTTTTGAAGGTGTTGGAAGATATTTTATGGAACGTTCGTTAAACATCTCTGCGGGATTCTTTGGTAAATCACCCCAGAATTGTTTTTGCTGTTTGCTGCAGTGGCTGAGGAAGTTGAAAGGAGGAATCTTCCTTTTTTCTTTTTCTTCAGGTATAGGAAAAACATCAGTGTGTGGAACAACAATATCAGGTTTTTTCTTTTTTCTCTCTTCTTTTTCATTTTTCTTTTGTTCTCGCTCTTTTTCTTTTTCTTCCAGTACTACTTCCCATTCTTTCTTTTTTTGTTCCTTTCTCTGTTGTTCTAGTTTTTTCTCTTCCTCTTGCCATTCTTTTTGCTTCGCAATATAATCTGCTGCTCCCTGTAAATAATAGAGGTAACTAGCGCTTGTTCTGTCTATTGGACCAATATCATCTTGAATTACTTTATACAACCAATCATACCACATGCTTCTTGCTACTTTGATATATTTGGGTTTTAAAATATCACCCTTGGTATTAAATCTTTCGGCAGCATACCTACCAAAATCAGCCGCACCCTGGGGTATTTCTAACTTATAAGATCGAATTTCTTCTAAACCCGCTTCAGTAAATCTCTCCCTAGGATCAGTTATCTTTTGTTTCTTTTCAGGTTCTCCAACAACACCTTCAAGTTCCCCAACAGCACCTTCAAGCTGAGGCTGAGCTGCAGCCATTTTTTCAGCAGTTTCTTTTAATACCTGAATAAGACTTTCTTGTTTCTCACCTGGTTCCTTTTTAGGTCCCCTGATAGCAGTTAAAACATCTCCAGTAACCGCGGTAATAGGTTTAAACAACTGTTCCGTTTCCGCTGCGTACTCAACTTGTGCTTCCTGTCGCGATTGCATTTTTTAAAAAGTCCTCTTTTACAGGGATATATTTCTTAAGTGCTTGTTCTTGCTCTCTAGCTAGTCTAGCTGTGTAGGATTCCGAGTGTGCCATTATTTGGTATAGCAATTTTTAATTCAGAGCAGCAGGGAGGGCGACGCTCTCAACACGTCACCGACGATCGCACAATTTTTTTTATACGATTTTTTGCAATCCCCAGGAGGTCTTAATTTGCAAAAACACAGGTGAACCAATTAGAGTCTGTTCGCCCTCCCTGCTGCTAGCTCAGACCTTCAAATGATTTGTGTATTGCTGCAAAAGGAGCTTCTCTACAAGATGAAAGACAACCAACATATGTTGAAAAAAAAAACATGAGTGTTTTTGAGGTTCCAGTGTGTCATTATTTTTTGAACCAGTGACTCTTGTGAAGATTCTTAAATTATTTTTTTTTAGATTAAGAAAATAACATATAACTAATAAAGCTCAGTAACTATTATTCATTATAGTTATTTTATTTAGCTGAGGTACGCTCTGCACTTTCACACTTAAACTTGTGAGAATAATAGTCGTTACGCTAATCTCCCTGATTTGGACCCAATCTCCCTGATTTTGAACACAAATATCCCTGATTTGGTTCCAGAAAATTTTGCATGTATGCAGCAGCATAGTTAATCCATCAAAAATTACCTAGACAGACACTACAGGAGGCCTGTATGAAAAACATGTAACACGCACTCATCTAATTCTTGTACTCGATTGCATGTACAATACAATTAACCAGCTGCAGGCAGCATTTCACAATATAAAACCCCTGCATTTGGTATTTGCATGGCATGTCCCGTAGATGAAAGGTCTTTAAAGGACATATTCAAAGCAACCAGACATTGGTCATTGCAGTTCTAAAATATCATTTTATGAACTTTGTTTTGATTTGTGTATCTGGTAACCTGCCAAAATATATAAAATTCAAACGTAACTAGGTCTAGTTTCCTGATTATTTTTTTGTCAATAAAGCTACTGCTTTCTAAGCTTAATACTCAAAGTTGTCTGGTCTCAGACGATCAATGTATTTTACTAAGTACGTTTGATCACTGTATACCCATTATGTTTAAAACTCAATAACCACAAAAGAAAATGTGTGAAAACTTCTTCCCTTGACTTCTAAAAATACCATGCAACTAAGCGACTGCCCAAGGGTCTGTACTGGAGATGTGCATCAATTATAGATAACCATTGCCTAATTTGCTACCTGTTCTTAATAGAAAATATCATTTGTTTTAAATTTATAGAGGTAAGCTTGGTACTACAATGGGTAAATATCTGCATTTACAGTGACATGTTTAGGCATCATTTCAATGTCTGAAAACTTTCCGCTTCAACATGCAACCACATCTTTCCAAGTCCAACCACTGAGAAGCTAAGAGACACGGAATGTCAGAATTTGTGTTAATTTATCATCTGGTCAGGGAATGTTATAGTTGCCCAAGGTCACTCGTATTTTCAAGATTGAAACTTTATTGATACATTGTCATGCCAAAGGGAAGTTGCTGCCATATATTTCTTTAAGTATGCAATTACTTTTTGAAAGAAAAATGTTGCCAACTTGCACGTGCACTGAGTATTTTAAGTGTGTCCAAGAATTGGAAATCTTACCAAAATAGATCTTTTAGTACGAAACTCATTAGAAATATGGACATTTTGAATTCTTCTTTCAAATGCAAGAGAGATATATTTTTTTCTGAAAGTACTTGTGCACTTACAAAAATATCTGGTAGTCTTAACTTTGGCTGGCAATCTCTTAATAAATCTCCACAGTCCTCAAAATATTGATGAGCTGGGGCAAGCATAAAAAAAAAATGATGAGAGTTATTCAATATAAGATGGCCAATCGGATATGTGTGGGGGGTGGCAGAAAACTCATAGCAGTGTGCTGTTCTAATGGCACTGACAGGAAAGCTGTGGGCCAAATTTTCAATAATGTCTTAAAGCTACTAGCCCATAGATACACTGTTGCATAGCTTAATGTGTAATTGCTTTTTTTGTGCCAACTTTATTCTAATGCCTTTCCCTCATCAAGTAAATCCAGGCACAATCAAGTGATTGCATCATGCAAATTACCATTTCACTTCTTCAAAGAGCAATCATACCAGATTTATTGATTGTATTTAATGACCTCTACATGAACCAACATGAACATGCATGTCAGGTTTAGTCAGAAATAATAACAAGCAGTTGTCTAATGGCTGGTGAACAATGTGCTGTCATAATCTTGAGGCATCAGGGCTCCAAGTCTAATGTACAGGTTGCAGAATGACTAACTACTTAATAATGCAGTCGCCATTTACAAACAGTTGGCCTCCAAATTACACTGCGAAAAGCAAATTGAAATATCAGCATTGATTCTTATATAGGTCATGTGAGAAATGTCTTCCATGGTAGTTTTTTTTTTGTAGTGCATGACTGATAGGTAAATTTTTAGCCATGATACAAGCCCTCAGGTTAGATATCAATGAGTTTGAACCTTATATTTTGTCACCAGCCGATGACTGTTCTGCAAAATTGACTTGTCAATTAGAACTTTTGGTCAAAATTTCAAGCAATTTACTCAGAACTTGGAGCCCTAGATACACAAATGATAATTCCATTAAGTGTCAGCAGAAATGGTTAAATACATATTTAAGGTATGTCTGATGCCAAAGCCATCAACAACTATCACCTTAAGAAGGACATATTCCATACCATTTACTCAAGGGGACATGTTAATAAATAATATTACTTCATCTCCAAGTCCATTTACATTGTGTTATACAGTCTAGAGGTTTTCATACCAGTGGCATGATGACTTGTGATGCAGAAGAGCTGAACTGAGGTGGTGGCATGAACATGATTTGTTGTTGAGCCTGTAACCCCTGGCTTGGCTGAGGTCGCCTTCTTTGGTATCCTGATGGATGCATGCTTGACTGATTGTAATATTGCTGCTGAAAAAAAAAATCAAGCAAAATTCTCTAATAGATAAATCAAGCAAAATCTAACGATGACTTTTTAATATATAAATAACTGATGGCCATAAAAAAATATACAGTACCAAGACTACGGAAACTACATCAGTATTCCTCAAATGACTGGGGTCTTACTCTGTATAGTCATTTTGTTCCTCCAAGTTCAATTTTTCCACAAATTGTAACGTTCAGACAAATTCGAATAGACTCAATTTAAAATCAAAAAATTCTTGTATGCTCTTGCAACTTTTCTATCATTTTAAAACAAGGATATACTTCTTCCTCCCAAGATTAACAGCTCATGACGAAAATGAACTGGAAGACTTCAGACATAAAAGCTGGATGTCTCATTTTCAGTTGAGAAGGGAAAAACAAAAACCTTATGATCTCAACCCTAACCACATTTATATACAGTAGAACTCAAACTGCTTAAAAACAAATATTAAATTGTGTATACCATGTGCATAATGAATATGCAATGTGGAAATATAGAATAATGCAAAAATTATTATCCAGTCTCAGCAACTAGGAATTCAGATGTTCTATATGTATATCTGAAAGGGTAATATCATCAATGACTGGCAGGAAAATATATTCTACTTGAATTTTCAAGAACACATTAAAAGAGGAGTTATTTAAATCAAGTCTGTAACAGATGCTTATAATAATATTGTAAAAACATGTCAAATCAGTCACATTAAACTTCTTTTTTTGGGGCAATCCAGTTATCACCATGTTTTAAAAGACCAGGTGCAATGCAAGTAACCTTGTTTATTTGAGTACTTCAAAAATCTATCAAACTTTCTTAGCTACGAGCCTAACAATTGAAAGCATTTTTAAAAGACCAGGTGCAATGCAAATAATCTTGTTTATTTGAGTACTTCAAATATCTGTCAAACTTTCTTAGCTATGAGCCTAACAATTGAAAGCATTAGTGAGTATTTAAAAATTGTATGGCACCCATTTCAAATTTTAGGGCACCAATCCATAACAATTTGGTCACGAATGACACCATTTGCACAAAACAGTGACAAACGGAGGTTTTAGTTAAGCAAAATTAAGAGCAATACTTGTAACAAGTGTCCCTCATTGGGTCTTGCACTCCAAATACAGAGAAATTTCCAGAGCTCAAGACCATTCTGATGGTCTTCAGCAATTAATGATTTTCAAATTAGCTGCTGTGGTGGGCATATTGTCAGACTGTCATTTTCATTTAGAACCAACAAGACATCAATATAAATCATTTGGTAGAAACAACGTGTTCATATGACTTTCTGTTCTCAAGAGGTTTAGATGAGATTTTCAAAATGGGTGCAATGGTGGCCATATTTGATATCAGAGCTACATGATTTTCAATCTAGACCAACTAGACATCATAAGGAGTCTTCTGGTTAAAACCAAATGTCCATGCAACTTTTCACTAAGAAACAGCAACAGATTTTCAGGAGGCTACAATGAAGGCCATGTTAAACATCTGATCTACACAAGTTTTATTTTTCTAAGCAGACATTATATAAAGGCTTTTGGTTAAAACCACGTCAATATGACTTCAACTTAGGAACAGCAACAAAATGTTTTCAAAACGGCTGTCATGGTGGCCATATTGTATGTCAGATCTTCACAATTTTCATTTAAGACCTGACCTGCAAACCCCAGCAAGACCTTCTCAGTAAGGCGGTCAACTGTTTTTCAAGTTGGACCCGTTTTCAGTAAGGTGAAACAAAATATCATGTACTGCTTTTGTCAAGCTAGAAAACGTCCATTTAAAAGTCTAGAAGTGTGATTCAAAATAGATGCAGCGATGGTAAACATTGTGTTCAACTGTAAAGTTTGTCAGGTTTACTTGAGCCTTCACTGCCTCCAGTAGAGTTTCACAATTTGCAATTCCAAACTCTTGGGAGCTCAATGGCTTCTTCATACCTCAAAATCTGACATAGTGCTTTAAAACAATTTCATGTTGGCTGTGGTGACAGTAAATATCTTACCCACATGTCCACTAAATGTAGCTGTTGCCCTTCATAACTTCCAAGAATCTGCATATTCCCTTTCTTCTGTACTATTAAAACTACTAGGTTTAATGTCCCTTTCATCTTGATTGCCATTTAATAAAAATAAGGAACAGCGTGATCATGCAAAATTTACATAAAAATATACACAGTTTAAAGCATCAGAGGTTCTAGGGCACCGAGTGGTCTAAAGCGCTTTCTGTTACGGATCGCTGCCATCTCACCTGTCTGTGTGGGTTCGAGTCTCAGATTCGGCCAATGTGCAATGTGAGAAATCTTGCCAGTAGCTTCTCGTGGGTCGGGGGGTTCTTTCTGGGGTTTTCCCGGGTTCTTCCTCCACCATTAATACTGGCCGCCATGTATAGCCTATCATGTGCTGAAAAATGGCATTAAAGCCTACAACAACAGCATCTATATAAGACATGGATCCAAATCATACATGGACAAGCCAGTATCCAGATTATAACACAACCATATTTCCGTAATTTGTGCTCTTATTCCATATACCCGTATTTTAAGAGTCATTTCCAAGAAATCTGCGACACAATCGTACAGGTTGGCAGGTCTGAGGACCAGGAGAAGTCTGAAAATCATGATGTTATATAATCATCAAAGTGCAGCAATAACAAGATTTTCAAGATGGTTGCTGTTGCACCATTTTCATTCAAGGCCAATTAGAACATGGGACTAATGCATGTAAAAATTGTCATGGTAATCCTCCAAATAGGGTAAGCGGAGTAGTGACAACAAACTAGTTCTAACAGATGGCCGGACATTAGATGAAAGACCGTAACAGAAGCAATTCTGGGTAAAAACCTGGGAAATCACTCAATATTGTATAAAGTTCACCTCTCATATTCATCTAAAAAAATTTATCAAAGAATTATGGGTCTTTTAATTTCATATCCTCCATCTAGGAAATTACTTGCAGCATGTGTGCTGGGTTCATAAACCGTAAATCACAGCAATTTTTTGTGACACCATAACCACCCTATGGTTATTGTTGGATGCCAGATGCTGTTATGTGTACAGAGCTATGCTACCAGAGAAGGTGCAGCAACATACACCTTGCAATGTCACTGAAGGAAGAGAAATAGGTCACTGTAATCTACATTTCCACAAGGGCAATAGTTTTTCTCAAATAAAACAATTTCATGGCTGAACTTTCAAGTGTTTAAGAAACTATGAAAATGCAAGAACTTCAAATGATTAGTCAAACATAACAGTTGTGACCTCCTTTTGCATGTGATGAGCAGTACCATCCAGAAGAAATCCATCAATCAGGTTCACAACATGCCAGAGTGTACAAACTTAGCTAAATGCAAAGCTTTATGTTTAAACCTATGCCGACAGAAAGCATCTTAAAAAATGTATGTCTCTCAGGCTAGAATAAATACGACAAAGATTATTACATAAACAGATGAAGACCACCATCTCTTTGTAAAACTGACTACTTACTTGTCTTACGCCTGAACTCTGATACATAGACATGGCTGCTTGTGAGGTGTTACCCCCTGCTGGCATACGAGGAGCAGCGTATGCTTGCTTGTTTAGATCTTGCGCATAACCAAACTGGGGGACAAGTTGCTGAGAAAAAAAATTAATAAGTATTACTTTGCTAATGACAATTGAACAAATATCAGCCTACCTTTACCATATCAGGATTTTAATACGTGTCTGAACAACTATCCCATTTATAATTGTTATTCTGAGACAGGAGTTCAGGAGTGTTGTTTTCCCCTTTCCCATACACTGCTTTTGTGAAACAATATCAGCCAATCAATCCCCATATGCTTCTTTGTGCATTTGTCATTATGCCAACTTGGTATATGCTCAAGGCAAGCAACATGCACCAAAGCTCAACAAAAGTCCTTCAAAGGGACTGACACATTCTAGCTGAAATTTAATTCCAGGTAATCATGACCATTTCTTTTTAATTAATAAGCCCATCTGACATTTTAAACTATCAAATAAGCCACTGTAGCAGTCATAATGGATGTATTGGCACTGTTTTCATTTAGGACGAACTCGATAACATTACAAGACTTCAGCCAATCTGAAAACTGAGTCTGGAGAATTAGTAAAAATATCTACAACATGTGCTCTATGGCAGCCAATTGAAACACTGACATTTGCATTCAGAATTATCGATCATAATTTGCCTTCTCCAGTGTTATCATCCATAGGCCGAACGATTTACCTGGCTACTTTTACTTCACACCTAGCTACTAAAATATCCTCATTCTAGTGAAAACCCCATGTTAATATAGTTTTCCATCAGAATCTCAATTTTAAACATAGTTGCCATGATGGGCATAATGGATGACAGATTAGTACCAAACAGACTTTGCAGGTCTTCTGATTAAGCAGGGACAAAGTTTTAAAGTTATTTACTGTGGTGGCCATACTGGATAAAGATCTGCTCAATTTTTAATTTAACATCAACTAGTCATCGTAACAAATTTGCCAGAGGAGGAATTTTAAGATGGCTGCTACTAGGTTCATACAGGACTTTCACCATTGAACTTGAAAACATTTTAAAAACATTTGCATGCTCTCTTTCTACAGCTGTACCGATTAATCGGCCATACTCATAATCGGGCTGATTATTAGAACAATCAGTATAATTGGTATCGGCAGAAATAATCTGTGCCGATGTAAACAAACTTCCAAATTATATATTCAATCATAAAATTCAACTTGACATGGCTTGAATTTTAAATCAGAATTAAATAGTGGAAACTAAGGAATAAACATCTGATCTGGGGGTTAATTGAAAGACAATATATTCTTAAAAGTAAATACTTTTTAACACACTGGCTGTAAACCACCACTGATTGTCTGCACACAACAAATTATCAATACCATTCATGCACTCATCCCAATCACAGCAGCCAACCAGCCAATGAGGTCTTATGTGGCTGTTGAACTTGATTTGTTGTGGTTGAGGCTACGAACTGATCCCCTATCATGTAATGGAGCAACAAAAAATCATCACTAAAGTTAGAAAAACAAGCAGTATAAAAATCTACTACATAAGTATAATCATGTTGTGAAAGAAGTTTGGCTTATTTTGAATTTATTAAGCCCTTATACGATAAAAAAAACTGGCATGGTTACACTAACCTCATCCTGTCTGCCATGACAGATAACGCCAGACTCTCGCTGTTACCCCTTTTCTACGTAATGGGTCGTCCATTAATTATGTCAACAAAATGGGGGGAGGATTTTTTAAGAAGTTTGACAATTGTTGACATGGGGGAGGGGGGAATTCAAGATAAATTGACGTCAACAATGTTATTTTTTACAAAAAGTCAGCCACTATGCTCATTATAACAATTGAGGAACATTTGGCTTCCCTACGGGAAGATGATAGAAGCTAACATATAAACTCTCGATTTTTTCATGAATTCAAAGTGTTATAAATTTGAAATCTGTTAAACAAGTTTAAACAATATTAAAATTTATTTGCCATATAAAATATTGTTAGTTTGAAGGGGGGGGGGGGTCAAATTTTATTAGGGGGGTCACTGAAAGTTTGACAGTTCTTGACAAGGGGGGGGGAGGGAGGTAAAAAAAAAACTGCCTAAAAATTGTTGACATAATTAATGGACGTCCCCTAAGGCTTGCCAGATCATATTTGTATATTCTACTCTATAGTATTATCACTCAAGTGGCGAATAATCGCTTCTTGGTGGAATTTCAAAGTTGAAGATAACTGTATTTACTTTTAATGCGCTGAATTTCTGACCCAAACGGCGCCAAATTTTAACAGCGATTTGTTTACGTTTCCAAATAGGGCGTCAGTGTCCTTATATGGCACACAAAAAACTAGGCTGAGAACGTAAGTAACTTGAACTAATATGGCGGACGATCTAAACAAATATCTCGGCTAAAAAAGGTAAACGAGATTTTACAACTATTTCTACAATGATTTTCGATACTTCCGGTATTAAATAAGATGAGGACTACTCAATTTATTGGATTTTATGCAAGGAATATGTTTAAAGAATTATTATTAGCCTAAAAAATGCGCCGGGTGTGAATCACATCCGGCTTGCTCCAACAGTGTTTTGCAGTGCACATCCGCGAGAAGAACCGGAAGTCCACAGCTAGAACCACTGCCGGACATAGTACACAATTAATTTTACTATATCTTCTCTACATTTGTTTCTCAGTACTGACCTTTCCACTGTGTGACAATCAATGCAAATCATATGTTAATCTAAAATACCTTAAAAGATGACTTCACGGTGAAGTTCTTGTCAAAGGTTGACCTGCTCTTTTTTTAGATTATTGACTGTCAACATAACAGCATGTAAGGTGGCGCTCACCAGATAATATGTACTTTTGAGAGAGTGACGTATGTAAGGTGAAGTAGTTCGCATTTAAAACATGCACAGTGGAGAGAATGTTTGCATACCTCAATGCTACATTAATGTAATGTGGATGATATTTCTTTTGGATATTGTACTTTTGGAAATTTTACATGATTTAAGCACACTGCTAACTAAAATGACTGCTCCCTTGTGTTAAAAAATCAGTCTGAATTAGTCTAAAGTACACTATACATAGCAGCTATTAAAATAGGGAAAATGAATTTTGCCAGACTAGACAATACCAGCGTCTGAAAGTGCAATGAATGAATTACCAAATATATAAAATGTAAAAAAAGTTATCGGCTCTTTTTTATACAATTGACCTCTGAAGTTCAGGAAGTGAAAATGATCAAGTAGAGCTAGCACTTTTTTGAAAGGTGCACATTTGAAGTAAGGCCAAGCTGTATACTCTATAACCCATAGTACACCCATCAATCATACACCAAAATAAAGGGAATTAAAGGTTCTTTGCATTATACCTAAGATATACAAGGTCTTTTTTAAATAGCCAGTATAACCAGTGAGGAAAGCCGGGGACATTCTTTTTCTTTAAATTCCTAACCCTATGCAAAATGCGAAACTGTATAGCGCCACCTTAAAGAAAATAAAAAAATGTTTGCAATTATTTTTTTTTATTTTCATATAATTATGTATGATGTTCTGAATGAAATGGTACATTCATATTGCATTTAAGCATGAAAATAAGCTAATTATGATCATTTTTCTCTTGCTTACATAATTTGCCATGAGGTATTTTTGTGTGAGTAGTGACCTTAATTATGGGGAAATTAGAAGACTTAGAATATAGGAATAGAGTCAACTTAAATTTAAAACTGTTGCAATAAGTGACAGAAATATATGGTGAAAATGTTTCTTTTCATTTATTTGCAATGAAATAAAAAAATAAATGATGAGAAAGTGAATTCGCTTCTTCCATATTAAACAATAGGCAAATATTTTACACTTTGACCTTTGACCTTTATGAAGCTGATGAGTTACCTCCCTTTTCTAATTGTAAAATTCATTGTTGATATCTCAGAAATAATTCTGGCTAGTTTCATGTTCCTATCATTCAGCATAACATTGGTTGCTATGTTTACAAAATGTAATGTGCATTCTTAAAATAGCTCACTTTTATCATGGGGGGGGTAGGCTGGACTTGTTAGAGACTCTGACACTCATAAATACTGTTCTGTGTGGAAAAAGGCAGGAGAATTATTCATAAGGATTGTTTTGATGCTTGCGACTTAAATGTTTCAGCCATATAAACATAATTAAATCATAAAAAAATAATACCTACATCTTCTTTATGGTGGCGCTCACCAGATAATATGTACTTTTGAGAGAGTGACGTATGTAAGGTGAAGTAGTTCGCATTTAAAACATGCACAGTGGAGAGAATGTTTGCATACCTCTATGCTACATTAATGTAATGTGGATGATATTTCTTTTGGATATTGTACTTTTGGAAATTTTACATGATTTAAGCACACTGCTAACTAAAATGACTGCTCCCTTGTGTTAAAAAGTCAGTCTGAATTAGTCTAAAGTACACTATACATAGCAGCTATTAAAATAGGGAAAATGAATTTTGCCAGACTAGACAATACCAGCGTCTGAAAGTGCAATGAATGAATTACCAAATATATAAAATGTAAAAAAAGTTATCGGCTCTTTTTTATACAATTGACCTCTGAAGTTCAGGAAGTGAAAATGACCAAGTAGAGCTAGCACTTTTTTGAAAGGTGCACATTTGAAGTAAGGCCAAGCTGTATACTCTATAACCCATAGTACACCCATCAATCATACACCAAAATAAAGGGAATTAAAGGTTCTTTGCATTATACCTAAGATATACAAGGTCTTTTTTAAATAGCCAGTATAACCAGTGAGGAAAGCCGGGGACATTCTTTTTCTTTAAATTCCTAACCCTATGCAAAATGCTGATCTTGTTTGGTATTTGTTTGTTTTTTATATTACTTTTATTTGTTTTATAATTTATTACAAATTGTATTTATTGTTTTGTTAATGTTGCTCAGAACATACAAATATTCATAAAGAGTATACCTAAGGAGAATGCTATTTGTTTGGAGTTTATAAGGTATTTGAAGTATACATTTTATTCAGTAATTTTATCTGTTTGCTTAAATAATAACAGCATGAAGCATCTGATCATAGGTCATATATATCCTCACTGTACACTGCATCATGAGAATTGTACATCATCATATAACATCCAGAATACTTTGTGAACACAATTGCTCAAAACATGCCTAACACAGACAAATGCAATTTGTGATGAATATATAAATGCCTTAGCTACATTCTGAGGCAAATTCTGCAATTTATACAATTTTTGTTATGGTTTTCAATATTTCGTTTACTAATACTTTTTGGAAGTATTCCTTGTAAATACACTTAGCAAGTATTGTAAATGGCTAAATTAAATTCTGTAGACATGTTGATATACATATGTATAGGATATGATACAATTTTCAGGCAATCATTTGTTCTTCTTTGTGATATTTTTCATCACTTCTTAACCTTTATATGAGGGGTCCCTAGTGTCCAAGTGGTCTAAAGTGCTTACTGTTACGGATCACTGCCATCCCATCCTCTGTCTGCATTGGTTCGATTCTTGGGTTCGGCCAATGTGGGTATGTGAGAAAGCTTGACAGTAGCTTCTCATGGGTCGGTGGTTATTTCTGGGTTTTTCCCGGGTTCTTCCTGCACCATTAATACTGGCCATGTATAGCCTATCTTGTGCTGAAAATTGGCATTAAACCCTACAACAACAACAACCTTTACATGAACATCATTGAAATTATTTCAGCAGTAATATACTGGAAGCTGTATAATGACACATAGCAGTTGGTCTGAAGATCACTGTCTGAGTGCCACCTAGGTGAGCAGACAACCTTTAGCTGTCATAACTAAAACTTATTGCCTGGGGGTGGGTGGGTGAGTTAGTGTTTATGATCCTAAGGTATTAGGATCAGACAAGTATTGTGAAAGAAACATTTTTTACTCCAAAATTTGGAATCCCTGATAATATTGGCATAGGAAAATCAGACCTCAGACTGTTGAACGTGATGTTTATGTTAAGTGTGTGTGCATCATTTATCAGTAACACAAAAAGAACTTGAAAATTTACATTTGTGTAACAAAACGGTATACTTTTTGTTGCTACAATGATTTGGCAACTCGGGGAAAGAAAATTGTTTTCATTGAGGCCATCAACCACAAATGAAGTCACTAATTGTTTAATGTTAACCTTGTTTAACTTTAAGCACTCGTGATATTTTATTTTTAATTTACAGACTTTATGATAAATTTCATCCATTTTATGTGCTGCTTTTTCAGTTCCTATATCTGTGGCACATTGCATTCATTATTTTAGTGAAGGAAACGTGTTCTTGATGCAATTTGTTATCACATTGATCAGTTAATATAACTATACATTTATGTACAGTTTTGTCAATAGATACATATGTACTAATGTATTTTATCTTTCTTTCCTTGTTTCTTAGCTCATCTCTGAAGGTTTGTCTTCAGTTGATGATGTGAGGATGCTGCTGGAGAGCTTCTGCCCAGAAGAAGTGTGGCAGAAATGTATCGATACAGAGAATCCAGAACAATTATCGACATTCTTATTACAAGAAGAGGCAAGATTAACAGCAAAACCTAATTGTTATGCAGGTGTGTGATGGCTGAAGAGCAGTTGAGTTGTGTTAAGTACTAGTGTTTGATGTAGATAGCAACAAATGTCTTGACTCCTACATTTTTCCAGAGAGTGGTACAAAAATTGTCAACATTACAATGATTTTTTATTTTTATTTCTTTCTTATTGTCGCTGTAACTTGTGAAATGTGAATATTAACTTTGACTATTATGGCTATTACAAAAGTGGCTGATAATTTCACTTTTCTGTCTTTCCATTTTGTCATTTTATGGCTCTGTTGTTCATTGTGTGCCTTTTTGTGTTTTTGTTTTACATATTTTGATTATGATTAATAGTGTCACTTTTTAAATTTTATTGTTTTTAGTTTCTTTCATTATTAATTCGTTTTTGAATAGAATCCATTCAGTATATTTACTTCAAAATGTAACATAAATCTACACAATGTTTACTATCTTCACACTCTGGTTGATACAGTAAAACACTTGAAAAAAAAAAATATTTTTTGTTTTGAGAAGGTTTCCATTCACTGAGGATTTCATATGTGTAAAGATTTATATTTATATGGTATAACAAGTTTCGTTTTGATGGTTTTCACTCTTTTTAAAAATTAATCCTTAGTGTCACACAAAATAGGTATAAGAGTTCAATAGTCACGTTTTACATGTCAAGTAAACTTATCATATGCTTGAAGTACATATATCAGTTCCTAATTCTGTTGAAATTAATATTCAGTAACTAGCTTTTGAAATGCAATTTAACCAGTTACCTGTTATGAACTAAAGCAGTTGAATATAAAAAATGATCATGCCTTAACATCCAGTCAAATGAGCATGTTTGATTATAGTTGTATAATCTTTACTATGCATGCATGTATCAATTTGCATGCATGTATGTATGTATGTATTTATGTCAAATACTAATAATGAAACAGACCACTCTCCAGTTAAATTATATTAATATTTTTTACATAGGGCCCATTCAGGTGCATTTTCTGGCAGGCTACCTGGATCAGAAGATCCAAATGCACTCAATCAACAAACTTAAAGGGTACAATGAGTGCATTCACCCTTGTACTTGCCAGCAGCAGACAATTACTAAGGATCCAATTCATATCCTGTGGATAAATAAAGCTGGGGATGAGGTGGGGCATGTTGTTCCCTTGATTCCCATCCAGGTATATCTTCTGTTTATCTGTTTTGCTGTCTGCTAATGCTTTCAGTTGTATGTCTATATTTTCTCAATTTACATTTTCCTGCTGATGTATTCTTTTACGGGCGCACTACTGTCTTTCGTTGCCTCATACTTATATTATAGAGTCGTAACATTGTATACCGCGTGCAAAAGTTTGTTTACACCTGCTCATCAGGAAACCGACTTTATGCTAATTTCAATTCAATATTACTCTGTTTTATAATTATCCAGGTGACATGGTGTTATGTATAATTATAATGGATATGTTCTATAGCATTATAAAGGTCAGTACATAAACACTGATAACCATCCATCATATTCTACACCTTCTGTCCAATAATGTCAGTATGAATGAATATTTATATTTACATATTTTATATTGTTATGATAACAGAGCGACCTGAGAATAACAGGGAGAAAGACATAACAGTTTGATGTTCTATAACTTTTATCATATTCATATATTTCAGGATAACCCTTAACCAAAAGAGGACCAAAGTTGGTATGGGGTGTGTTTAATTTGAATGTAAAACTGGATTAAAAATATTAAAGTGAATTTCGCTCATCATTCATTTATACCCATTAAAATGATCTTGAAATGTATTCACACAATTTTATAATCCTTGACCTTAGCACTATACAAATATCCTTTCCTGACACTTCGCTCTATCACCTGACACATACCTTCACCTTAGCACCAGGCTTATTTATTTCCTAGACTTTAGCACCAGAGTTATGTACTCACCAAATATTAGAACCAGATGTATAGATGTTTTGGTCCTATAGTTAATTGCTGGAAGTGAGTGTAAACCTTTTGGGGAAACATTTTCCTCCAATGACTACCCAAGTACTTTACTGAATACTTTGTCAATTTGCATCATGACTGCTACACATCAAAATGGAATATAGATGGGTCTTAGTACAGTAACAATATTTAAACAAATTTGTTAATAAAATCTTCCAAAAAAGGATGACCTCTAGAAATTTTATAAAATATACCACAGTTCAATTTATGCCCTCTTCTTTAACTACCATATAGAAAACAAAGCAATTGTAATTTAAATTAAATTAAAAATTCAAACGTGTTTCCTAGTCATTTCTTTGTTTATACCCTTATTTAAACATAGTCATCTTCAATTGTTTTATCCATCATTTTATCCAAATCATTGCTGCAAGACAAATGGTATCATTCAAAACCCAGATGCTGCAATAAAAGGACACATCAATATGATTTTCATATTATATAACATGTATTAATACCGTCTGCACCGGCGACCAAGGGGGTATATAAACCTCTCGCTGACAAAATAAAGTGATTAGTTGAAGAAATGTATCAACCATATCAGCAGATAGGGTGGGTGGGGGTAGGCACCACATTCTTTCAGTTTTCACTTTATAACAATATTTTATCGTAAGTTAAGGCAATATTCTGCATGATATCTGACAGATTCCACAAACCACAGAGAGCCGAATCAATCTCTACCCTAGAACCAAAAGTATATACTTCCTGGACCCTAGCACCAGACGTATATGCATCATATAACCTAGCACCAGACATATATACCTCCTAGACCTTATCACCAGTCATATATACTTCATAGATCAAAGCACCAGTCATATATACTTCATAGACCCTAGCACCAGACGTATATGCATCCTAGAACCTAGCACTAGATATATATACTTAAAAGATCATAGCACCAGATGAATATACTTCCTAGACCCTAGCACCTGACGTATATGCATCATACAACCTAGCACCAGATGTATTTACTTCCTAGACCTTATCACCAGTCATATATACTTCCTAGACCCTATCACCAGTCATATATACTTCATAGACCCTAGTACCAGACGTATATGCATCCTAGAACCTAGCACCAGACATACATACTTCATAGATGATAGCACCAGACATATACTTCCTAGACCCTAGCACCAGATGAACATAATTCCTAGACCCTAGCACCAGACGTATAAGCATCAAAGACCCTAGCACCAGATGAATATACTTCATAGACCCTAGCACCAAACGTATGTGCATCCTTGACCCTAACTCCAGATGTATATACTTCCTAGACCTTATCACCAGTGATATATACTTCATAGATCATAGCACCAGACATATATACTTCACAGATCATAGCACCAGGCATATATCTTTCATAGACCCTAACACTAGATTTATATGCAACCTAGCACCAGACATACATACTTCATAGATGATGGCACCAGACATGTATACTTCCTAGATCCTAGCACCAGACGTATATGCATCCTAGAACCTAGCACCAGATATACATACTTCATAGATGATAGCACCAGACATGTATACTTCCTAGACCCTAGCACCAGACGTATATGCATCCTAGCACCAGATGAACATACTTCATAGACCCTAGCACCAGACCTATAAGCGTCCAAGACCCTAGCACTAGACATATATACTTCATAGGCCCTAACACCATACGTATATTCATCAAAGAACCTAGCACCAGACATATATACTTCCTAGACCCTAACACCAGATGTATATGCATCCTAGACCATAGCACCAGATGAACATACTTCCTAGACCCTAGCACTAGACGTATAAGCGTCCAAGACCCTGGCACTAGACATATATACTTCATAGACCCTAACACCAGATGTATATGTATCCTAGACCCTAGCACCAGACGCATAAGTGTCCAAGACCCTAGCACCAGATGAACATACTTCCTAGACCCTAGCACCAGACGTATATGCATCCTAGCACCAGATGAACATAATTCCTAGACCCTAGCACCTGACGTATAAGCGTCCAAGACCCTAGCACTAGACATATACACTTCATAGACCCTAACACCAGATGTATATGCATCCTAGACCCTAGCACCTGACGTATAAGCGTCCAAGACCCTAGCACCAGATGAACATACTTCCTAGACCATAGCACCAGACGTATATGCATCCTAGAACCAAGCACCAGACGTATATGCGTCCTAGGACCAGATGAACATAATTCCTAGACCCTAGCACCAGACGTATAAGCGTCCAAGACCCTAGCACTAGACATATATACTTCATAGACCCTAACACCAGATGTATATGCATCCTAGACCCTAGCACCTGACATATAAACGTCCAAGACCCTAGCACCAGATGAACATACTTCCTAGACCATAGCACCAGACATATATACTTCCTAGACCCTAACACCAGATGTATATGCATCCTAGACCATAGCACCAGATGGACATACTTCCTAGACCCTAGCACCAGACGTATAAGCGTCCAAGACCCTAGCACTAGACATATATACTTCATAGACCCTAACACAGATTTTAACATACAAAATAACGATACATGCAGATTTAATGTTATACAACTTATTTTGAAGATGATGGCAATCTTACCAACTTTTGGAAAATTTTGGTGTCAACTGTGTGCACTAAAGCAAGTATGAAACTAGTTCTTATAATCAACAACAACATCTCAACTATAACTTCATTCAAAAAAACTGAAAAACATACGTTGCTCGTAATAGGTCAAGCGACTGAATATGCACAAACATTTGTAGAAATATAACTAAATGATATGCATTTACATAGTGATGCATTTTATAGTTTCCAACCCTAAAAATAATCAAAATATGAGCAAAATCAGAATGAAGAACATACAACTGCAATAACGTACAGGTAGAAATGCATTACCAGTGTGGTTAAACCAATGCAAAGCATCAACTGCAAACTGTGTCCTTGCAAAGAAAACAGGATCTCTATTGAGACAGTAAGCATGCAAGTTGCAGGCATTGTCATAAATTACTGCCTCTGGAGCAACTGAAACAAAAAGAAAACAAAATAATGAAGCCAATGAAAGACACCTTCATCAACTAGAGATCACCATGATCATGATTTTTCACTATTTCATTTATCTTTGTGACTGTGATACCATAATTTCTTATCATAAGTAAACACACATATAAATTAATTATATTATTAAAAAAACTAAAGCACACTGTATGTTCAACATAATTAAAGCCTGTTTACTTATAAGTTTGTCCAATTGTAATAAATTTTAATTGTGACTAATGTAATTTAAATGAACTTTAGCTCCTGTGTGTTGAATATATCATCAAATACTCTTAATAAATCATTACAATTTTCAGATACAACACATGCACTACAAAGTCCAACATTATTAAGAAAAGTATTTATCTTAAACATCAAAGATTGAAATCAAAATGTATAATCAGAAAGGCTAAAAACCTTCAAATCTTGTTTTAAGGAATGTGAATGGAATGTTTGGTGACTCCATCGATTTCATGATCTGGTACCCATAGCAAATACCTGAAAAAACCCACAGCATATTAAAAAATGTTGACAGATGATTGTGTAAAATAAAATATGGATAGAAAAAAGAAACTGGGGACATTTATACAACAGAAGCATGTGGTACATATAAATGCTAAAAGACTATCATGTGCCTATTGTGGTGAGACCACTGATCATAGGTACTGTGTTTGAATGATTTTACCATATTAATATCTATAATACTGGCGATGCTAAATTATTGTTGGTAAGACTCTCTTTATGACTGAAATAACTATTAACAACCTTAATCCTTATCTACAAGGCTGTAATCCAATTACATGGAAAATTATTTACCTCTTGTCAGCAGTACCACTCTGTCAGTTAAATTACTGACAAAATATTCTCACTGCACTGAAGGAAGGTTGAGGGGGCCTAAGTTGTTAGAGGATATGCATTGGAAGCGGGTTCGAAACCAAGCCGAGTCATGCCAAAGACATAAAAATGGTACATACAGTCACCTCACTTGGTACTCAGCACTAAGAGGACAGTGTTAGGACTGGTCAGCCTGGTGTCATGATAATGTGACAGGGTGTGATGTCACATGTTTGATGTTTGCAGTATGATGACAAAGTGCTAGACATCACTATAAACTGCCACGCTGTAGACATCAAAGCAATATGACTGACAAATTGTTTAAGCTATGTTAAGAATTCAAATCACACACCCAATGCACTGAACAAATCTGATATTACTGTATTTCAATATAAAACAGCAAAAATCAAACATTTTACTATTCATGTAGAACAAATTCAGCAACAATGGATAAACAATCAAAAAATATAATTTTCAAGAACTAAATTTGTAGAATATAAATTTTGTTATTATCACTTATGCCAATCTCACATATGATGAGAAATGTCAAGTAAAAGAACTCACTTCAATTTGGTAACAAAATATAATTGTTATTAGAAACAAAGGATAAACATTAACTCATCAATAAATCAAGCACATGACATCATACCATGTTAGCAAAAGACAGTAAATATTCCTGGTAACAGTGTAGGATGCCTTCCATGTTTCTTGCTGCAAAATGGTACCTCCCATTTCTTGCCATCCAATTGATATTTTCCCCTCTTACACACTTCTGGCAGAACTGGGTAAAAGGCATCTCTGGATGCAGGTCCCATTGGAAGCCCTGTATCTTGACCCTTGTGATTTGCAAAAGTTGTCTTGACCTTGCAGATTACCTCCCTCAGTGCTGTTTTCAGGAATGAAGGAATATCATCTATAGTTTGCAGCATATCAAAGAGCACAGGACAATGTTCTTGGAGCACCTTCATTTGTGGCAAAGTTATCTTTTCTTGTTCCAATATTTTCTCTAACAAATCAGTGAAGGTATAATGAAAAGTGCCACATACTGGGGATGGGCTGGCCAACAGCTTAATCAGTTTTGAATATTCTTCAGGGCATTTGTCAGTGCTTCCTGAGAAAAATGGAAAGATGACATTTTGGTTTAGATTTGTCTGCTACACAAAACATATTTAACATAATAATACATACTTAAATTTTGTCATTAAAGCAAACTTCTTCGTCAGACAGGGTCAACAAAATGGCATCAATTTTACCACAAACCACTGAAAATGATGTATCACCACTAGTGTCATTCTAATTTTGTTCATTGATATGGATCAAAGCAGTGGAGGCATTAAAAATAAATGTATATTACCTTCTAAAGAGCTAATTTTTATTAAGAACTGGGTAAATAGTCTCATCTTCTGTGAATTGCTGGATATATGCTAAACATAAAAAACACTGGCATATACTAAAAAATTCTATGAATATGGGCACAATCAATTCAAATTGAATCCAATAATTTAGTATTCTGGACACAATAAAAATGAGAAATAAATGTGGCATACAAAACTTTAGAAAGTCAGAATGATTTTGTGCCATGTCTTGAATATAAATCGGTGCAGTGAACTTGTAATAAATTGTGTTTTTTAATGAATTGTTGCAAATGTTACAAAACTGTTTGTGATAAATAGTTACTTAAACAAACCTATTTGCCTAACATACTCCATGAATGGAAGCAATGACGGCTGGTGTTTCACAAGCAAGGAGTTCATGGCATCAAAATCCTCTAAATTTCCTTTCACATAGCTGAAAAGCATTTCCCGGGTTGGTTTACTGTCAATGAATACCCTATCCTTGTGACTAGTAGGATGATAAAAACAGTCTATGAAAAAATTATTATGTTCAAACCGTAAAATCTGTACAATGACATGTATGCCACTTCATAACATATCAAGATGGCATAAATACCTGTAATTGTAACATTTAATTTGCATACGAATCAGGGCCTAGTCCACTAATAGAATACATATACATCTGGTTAGCATGCAAGCTTGCTGCACAGGAGATAACTGATCCACACAATGCAAGCAAGATGCAAACATTCCTATACCCAATTTATGAGTAAAAAAAGCCATGATAAATAAATGAAGGGTTGTTGTTGTTGTTGTTGAGTTTAATTATAGTGGCATGCGCACAATTGTGCATGTGCCACTTTTTTCTGACTGCACCGCAGCCTGCTACTTGTTCCTGGGGAAGGGAATGGTGCCACCTCCCCCAGGCTTTTATGGATTCAAGGAACCCTGATAGCTTGGTCTCAATATGTGGGTCCATAATGGTCCCTTACAGTTGAATGGTTGGCTGTCATTAGCTAGAAGTAGAGCTTGGGAACGGTCTTGCATGCTTTACATTGCTGGTTTCTTGTTGCATTTGCCTGGTGTTTCTTGTGATTTATTTTTGCGATTTTTTTTCTTCTTCAAAATGTTCTAAAAAAAAGGGGGGGGAGATGTTCTATGCTGCTTATAGAGGTTGTTAGTAGAAATCATGGATCAAGAGAGATTTTCAAGATCATGGTATTAATAGTTGAGGTGTTTAGGGTGTGCTTCCTACGTTATGTTATGAAGGGTCAAAATGACCCCAAAATATTATGCAGTTCATATAACTAAGTTCAGAGATGTCGCAGGAAAGAAAAAGACATATCTAATTATAATTTTTAACTTTGATCATACATTTAAATCATTTATGTATAAACATAATTATAAGCTGTATATGTCATAAAAAGGAAATACTTGTGCACAGACAATTAAGAAAACAAATAAAAATAATTGTGAACTTTCTGTGGATCTGGAATCTGCTTTTCAGAGACACTTCTCATTCCAATTTATAACATTCTGAGGGGAAATAGATCCTTTGCATTTTTGTTATGGCACTTTTATCATATTAATGGCTATACTGTGTAGAGGAAATACAGTAGCAAAACAAATTTAGTAAGGACATACAGATGCTTCAAACCCAGGGTGGTCTGGGCAGGTAACGAAACATGACCCTTGTATTACAAAAACCAAATTCTAAAAACTGACCTACTATGGTTCTCTATTTATACAGTGATAATGTCTGCAGCTAATGAGATCTAAGATGGGTATACTGATTGATGAATAACAGGAATGATGAAAAATATACCTCTTCAATATTTTATTTCTTGTCAATACTGTTGTAACAACCTACTATAAATAAGCTAAATAAGAGGCTGTGATATTTGTTAGGTGTTTTGTTTTAAAATGATCAACATTATACATCCCAACAAGATACTTAAGTTTTCTCCAACTATGTCATACTCATCTGCCAGATAAAATGGGCCCATTATCTTCTAGGTAACCATCATTGGCCGCAGCATGAACCTTTCTGTAAGCCAGTGAGGTGCCGTCACATATTAAAACATTTGGTGTTCTCCTACACATGTCATTCATGCATATGAAGCCATCTTCATAGTTGACATCTAATAGACCAAGAAATGAAAACCAACTCAATCGAAAGTAGGTGTATGGAAACATTTTATGAAAGTCAACATTTCCAGCATCCTGCTGATGCAAAGCCCACACACTGTAAAATGCATACATGGTGCACCTGAAGAAAAAAGTTTTGAGTAAGTAAATATTACAAATTCAGGAAACAACATTGTTAATTAAGTGTGCAACAAACATGAATGAATTCATACAAAGTCTTAGGTAGCAATTAGAAATTAATAATCAATAATTAAGTATTAATTAATAATAATAATCTTAAACAAAAATATTTATAAATCAGGATCAACAATTTAAAATGTGAGCATTATTTCATCATGCTTGGAAATATATTACAACTGAGTTATAGTATAATGCCCAGAATTCAAAACTGTAAATTAAAAAAAAGAAAATCCAAATATACAATTATTTCCTTATAATTTATATATAGGTGATTGCATAAATACATATTTTATATGCTGTCTTGAAAGATGAGCAGCAAATAAATATTAAGACTCAATGTCCTTGAGTAAAAATCTATTTTTGTCTGATATAGCAGTGTTTAATGAAAGAAAATAGAATAGATTCCTTAATACCATGCCAGCACCAATAGTGTCAAAGTACATATGTACCTAATTTGCCAATAAAATGGATAGGAATGCCTCAAATATAAAAAATATTGACAATTTTTGACCCAGCAATTTATACCTAGAATAAAGAAACTGGAACATGAAATCTCTCAACACATCATAATGTACAAGGAAACGTTCCATACTGAGTACACATTCCGTTTGCCCATCATACTGAAGCTTTCCATCACAATCTGGAATTGAGCACAATCTAAAAGAGCCTGAAAACAAAAAAAAAGAAACAAAAAAAAAAAAAAAGAATGAAAAACTGAATGAAGTTAAAGTCAATGTGATATAAGATAAAAATAACAGTCAAGTGATGTAACTACAGTGGTAGCAGGTACAGTCAAGCTGTGGGACCCAGCCGACCTGGGGGCATGGCCCAACCAGGAAAAAAATATTTGACAGTAAAGGGGTGGACCAGTGCAAAAAAAGATACCTGTGGGGCCCATTGTGAGGTAGTTACAAGACTGGAACTGTCTCTATTGCCCAATTGTGGTTTAAAGTTAAAATTAATAACATCATCTGATAATAAATAACCACATAAAACAAAGCTACAGTTAGCACAATATCAACATCTTGATTTCTGAAAATGACTATGCAATTCAGCATTCAGAATTTCCAAACACATACACTAAGTTTTTGTTACAATAACCAAATTATTTCTATGTAATTTGGTTCTAACTAATTGGTGCTATTATAGAACAGCCTTAGAACAGTTATCTTACATGTCACATTTTCAAACAAGCATTGTCAAGTTAGAATATAGAATTTGAACACTGCTTTTCATTTCATATTCAATGTGAGTTTTTTGTAACATTTATTTTTCAAAGCTGTTCACACAAGCCTACAGACAAGATATTTTCACCATGAAGAAAATAATACTGAAACATAGGAGGTTATTCTATTGTAAACATGATGCAAAGGAGAGTTTATTATATTCGGAATATCTGGATCTTGTTCACAGAAGTGGATCTATTGAAATAATATTAATACTATTCAATTAGGGTGGTACTGTTATTATCAAAAGGTGCCATCATTAACTTTATTGCAAGATGATTTTTTTTTAAAATCCCTAAACTTCCAACGGTGATTCAATGAAAGGAGATTGATTTTTAATTCTATTTTGAAAGGTCATCCATGATCATTATATTCTTCCATGCAAACAACACAATCCATAAGCATAATTGCATAGAATAAGATTTGAGGTGAGTTGACGACAAAAACCAGCATCAAGGATGTGCTTGCACTTTACAAATATTTGAAAGAATGGTTCCTGAATGGTCATTCTATAAAACCAACTGGCAGATGCACACTGTTTATATAAATGAGACTATACTGTTATGATTGTGAATGTAAAACCAATTCACATGGAATAAAACCTGTAGTTTACTTCGTCGATGATAACATCCCCGCTGGGAACCAAAACAACTTCATATATAAAATACCATGCTCTAAGTAACATCTTTAACAGCATATTTAAAAATATGTGTCCTGTATAAATCAACCAACTTCACAATGTTTGTGCTTTTCATATTATTTCAATTACAGCAATGATTCATGCATCTGACCTATAAAATACCGTATCAATTTTTGCATCCGTGCTCAGAACCAATTTTGTATATTTCTCATTGTAAAAGCCCGAGTCATATACATTTCGTTTCTGACACAACTGCAAACGTCACATTATCTCCGTGTATATCAACTAACATCTGTTCATCTTTAGGTATTATAATTTAGCAGCTTCATTCCTTGACCACAATAAGTGATTCCTATGCGAGGTACCTTCACTCGTTTCTTTGAAGCGATGCATCTGCGCTCAGAACCACGTCCTTCTTACCACTGCCTGTCACATCACAAGTTAATGCCTAAATAAACATCAGTAAAATACTATTGTCTGTTTTTCATTGTTGTCAGGTTGTGTGTAATTTTTCAAGTGTTTTCTATATTTCTGTCTTTAAAACAAATTTAATAATGCTTTCAAAGATATACTCTGTTAGTATAAATGAGTTTGCGTGTATATGTTGCGAGTAAATGAGAAATTCATAAGCCTTTCTAGATGTATTCTATTTGTGGTTTCCTTTTTTCGTATTTTTGTCACCAAATGCATTTATAGGTCACAATTCTTGGAATGCAGAATGATATTATTATTAGTTAGAATGGATTGCTAGAGTGTTTGTTTAATTTTCTTTCGATATTCATGTTCTCTGAATAAATAATGTTTATGCATTAAAATTATTCTTCATTATTGGTTATGTTTCCAGATTCAAATTCGTCTGTTTCTATTCCGAAGTATTCTCTAAAATAAGAACATAAACTAATATTCATCAGGTTTATGGCAGGTCCTTTTTGTCATACCTGTTTTGGTAGGAATATGATCTATTTTATTGATCATTATGGTGTCGGTGTACGTGTCTCGTGTCCATCCATTCATCCACACGCCAGATTACAGTTCATGCTAAAACTGTTTGGATTGAGCTCTTTCTCGTTAAAGGAAAAGTGGTCTCAACAAATATGTGGTTTAATATCTCTTTGGGTTTTTCCTATACAAGAAGGTAGACTACCTAAATAGGCCATTGCTGTTTATCAATGTCTGTATGATGCGCTCATATCTAAAGATTCTTATGTTTTTAAGTATGTTATTCACTAATCATATATTGCATTTTGCATAATTATTATCAGTACCAAGTTACCTTCCTCGTCATAAACTCCTCTCTCTCTCTCTCTCATTAGAATGATTTCACATAAACGTTTGATCATCATATGGTGTTGAGGCATCTTGTTACAGTATTGGTTGAGATCCCTGTTTAGATTGGCAGCAGTGTGAAATCTGTTTGATATGGATAGGATAACAGAGCCTGAATTACAATGTTCACACATTTGATCTCTATCTTCTTCTTGACCCATGGGATTTGTGTCTGTGACATGTCAACACTGTAAGACCAAATAGTTTATATTATTAATGATCCATGACTTTCTTCCTTTTCTGTAGTTGTAAGAAAGTATCGTCCCTGCAGTAAAACAAAATATGACTCTGTTATGTTTAATTTGCAGTCGTCATGACCCATTGATTGTGTCAACATTAACTCATCGAGAAACAAACACGTCCTGGAATGTTTGATGTAATTGAAACAAAAACAAAGAAAGAAGAAGAAAGAAATTTGTGAAATTTGATGATTTATACAGCACACTGAATTTAAAATATCCTACTAAAGATGCTATGGCATGATAATACATATTTGAAGTCGGTTTGGTTCTCAGCTGGGATGTTGTCATCGAAGACGTTAACGAGGATGCTATCACCGATGACGTAAATATCCGTATTCCACATATTACCAGCACATTATTGGAAAATGGACGTTACGTTGTATGGAGCATTCAAGCTCTTGTTCCTTTGTTATTTGTTCTGATAGATGTATAGGAGACGAATATGTAATAATTATAATTCTCTTTCAAGAAGAGGTTTTGGTTCTTGGCGCGGATGCCATTCGAAACTTGTGCTCATGGATAGACTTAGGTGGATTGTTACACGTCTATAAATACTAACGTTATATCCTCTCTGTCTAAAACAAGAACTAGTGCTTATTTAATTTACTGGTGCTTAGTGTAAAATATCATAATATACAGATATTTATTTTGGCTATCGACTTAGGTAGTGATAAGCATTGCTTAGAATGTCGAGGATCTGAGCGCGGATGCATATCTTCAAATATATGTGTAAGAACGGATGCAAACATTTATACGGTACTTCAAAGCTCAGGTGCATGAATCATTGGTGTAAGTAAAACAACATGAAAAGAACGAACTATAAGAAATTTGTAGTTGTCTATAGAACACTGAACTTTAAATATGCAAGCAAAGATGTTCACTATTATGATAATTCTCATGACCCAGGCTTTTACAAAGAGAAATACATGCATTGACTCTGAGCACGGATGCAAACATTGATACGGTATAGTATTGCTCAGATGCATGAATATTTGATGTAAGTTAGAGAACATGATAATCAGGAACAGAATGAAATTTCCTGATTTATCCAGTACACAGAATTTCAAATATGCTATTATAAATGTTACCTAGAGCATGCTATTTCATATATGAAGTTGTTTTGGTTCCCAGAGGGGATCTTATCATCGATGAAGTCAATGCCCGTATTCAACATGTTATCGGCATATGATTGGGACAAGTATGTGAATTTACATGCGGCAGTAAACATCTTATTCATTTTGTCATTTGTTTAGAAAGATGTATGAATATCGGAACTCTACTTTTGCGTAATTTAATTTCACCAGGAAATCTTGGTTCTAAGCACGGTGGTTATATGTGAACTTGCAGCATTGAACAGACTTTGGTCGATTGTTACACTATATATCCTCGTGAAACGATGTTTTATTTCTAAAATAAGGAACAGTCCTTTCATTTACTGGCGATTAGTATCAGCTGGTTATTGGAAACAATTGTATTACTGATGTTTATTTAGGCATCAACTTGTGATGTGACAGGCAGTGGTAAGAAGATCGTGGTTCTGAGCGCAGATGCATCGCTTCAAAGAAACGAGTGTAGGAACCTTGCATAGGAATCACTTCTTGTGGTCAATTAGTACTAATATCAGTACCCTTACTCGTACCTCGTGGACAGGGTACTAACATGAGCAAATACGTGTTAATGGAGCAAGCCGGGTGTGATTCACACCCGGCGCTCTTTTAGCCTAATAATAACACTTTAAACATATTTCTTGCAGATAATCCAATCAATTGAGTAGTCCTCTTATTTAATACCGGAAGTATCGAAAATCATTGTAGAAATAGTTGTAAAATCTCGTTGACTTTTTTGGGCCGATATTTTCGTTCAGATCGTCCGCCATATTATTTCAAATAATGATTACTTCCGTTCTCAGCCTCGTTTGTTTGTGTGCCATATAAGGACATTGTCGCCTTATTTGGAGATGTAAACAAATCGTAGTAAAAATTTGGCGCCGTTTGGGTCAGAAATTCGGTTTATCAGCAACTTTGAAATTCCAATAAGAAGTGATTATTCGCCACTTGATTGATAATAATATAGCGTAGAATATCCAAGTTTGGTCTGGCAAGCCTTACGTAGAAAAGGGGTCACGGTGAGAGTCTCCCGTTATCTGTCATGGCGGACATGATGAGGTTAGAGTAACCATGCCAATTGATTTTATCGTTTATGCGCTTAATAAATTCAAAATAAGCCAAACTTCTTTCACAACATGATTATACTTCTGTAGCTGATTTTTATACTGTTTGTTTTTCTGACTTTAGTGATGATTTTTTTTCCTCCATTACATGATATGGGATCAATTCGTAGCCTCAACCACAACAAATCAAGCTGAGGCTACGACATCGTATCTAGTGGTCAATGATTTAAGAATGAAGCTGCTAAATTATAATACCTAACGATGAAGAGATGTTAGATGATAAACATGGAGATAATGTGACGTGTGCAGATGTGTAAGAAACGAAATATACATGACTCATGCTTTTACAAAGAGAAATATGTAAATTGATTCTGAGCACGGATGCAAAAATTAATACGGTACTTTATAGGTCAGATGCATGAATCATTGCTGTAATTGAAATAATATGAAAAGCACGAAGAGTGTGAAGTTATTTGATTTATACAGGACACATATTTTTAAATATGCTATTAAAGATGTTACTTAGAGCATGGTATTTCATATATGAAGTTGTTTTGGTTCCCAGCGGGGATGTTATCATCGATGAAGTAAATGCCCGTATTCAACATGTTATCGGCACATGGTTGGGAAAAGGACTTGAATTTATATGCGACTGAAAATATCTTATTCATTTTGTCCTTTGTTCTGAAAGACGTATGAATATCGGAATTGTACTTTTGTGTAATTTGCTTTTTACGATGAATTGTTGGTTCTAGGCACGGATGTTATAATGGAACATGCAGTCAAGAGTAGACTTTGGTCGATTGTTACACTACATACCCTCGTGGTACGATGTTTTGTTTCTAAAATAAGGAATAGTCCTTTCATTTACTGGTGATTAGTATCAGATGGTTATTGGAGACAATAGTATTACTGATGTTTATTTAGGCATCAACTTGTGCTGTGACAGCCATTGGTAAGAAGGATGTGGTTCTGAGCGCAGATGCATCGCTTCAAAGAAACGAGTGTAGGAACCTTGCATAGGAATCACTTCTTGTGCTCAATTATTTAAGAATGAAGCTGCTAAATTATAATACCTAACGACGAAGAGATGTTAGATGATAAACATGGAGATAATGTGACGTGTGCAGATGTGTAAGAAACGAAATATACATGACTCATGCTTTTACAAAGAGAAATAAGTAAACTGGTTCTGAGCACGGATGCAAAAATTGATACGGTACTTTATAGGTCAGATGCACGAATCATTGCTGTAATTGAAATAATATGAAAAGCACGAAGAGTGTGAAGTTATTTGATTTATACAGGACACATATTTTTAAATATGCTATTAAAGATGTTACTTAGAGCATGGTATTTCATATATGAAGTTGTGTTGGTTCCCAGCGGGGATGTTATCATCGACGAAGTAAATGCCCTTATTCAACATGTTATCGGCACATGATTGGGAAAAGGACTTGCATTTATATGCGACTGTAAATATCTTATTCATTTTGTCCTTTGCTCTGAAAGACGTATGAATATCGGAATTGTACTTTTGTGTAATTTGCTTTTTACGATGAATTGTTGGTTCTAGGCACGGATGTTATAATGGAACATGCAGTCAAGAGTAGACTTTGGTCGATTGTTACACTATATACCCTCGTGGTATGATGTTTTGTTTCTAAAATAAGGAATAGTCCTTTCATTTACTGGTGATTAGTATCAGATGGTTATTGGAGACAATAGTATTACTGATGTTTATTTAGGCATCAACTTGTGCTGTGACAGGCAGTGGTAAGAAGGACGTGGTTCTGAGCGCAGATGCATCGCTTCAAAGAAACGAGTGTAGGAACCTCGCATAGGAATCACTTCTTGTGATCAATTATTTAAGAATGAAGCTGCTAAATTATAATACCTAACGATGAAGAGATGTTAGATGATAAACATGGAGATAATGTGACGTTTGCAGTTGTGTCAGAAACGAAATGTATATAACTCATGCTTTTACAATGAGAAATATACAAAATTGGTTCTGAGCACGGATGCAAAAATTAATACGGTACTTTATAGGTCAGATGCATGAATCATTGATGTAATTGAAATAATATGAAAAGCACGAACATTGTGAAGTTGGTTGATTTATACAGGACACATATTTTTAAATATGTTATTAAAGATGTTACTTAGTGCATGGTATTTCATATATGAAGTTGTTTTGGTTCCCAGCGGGGATGTTATCATCGAGGAAGTAAATGCCCGTATTCAATATGTTATCGGCACTTGATTGGGAAAAGGACGTGAATGTATATGCGACTGTAAATATCTTATTCATTTTGTCATTTGTTCAGAAAGAAGTATGAATATTTACTTTGTGTACTTTTATTTCACTAGGAAATCTTGGTTCTAGGCACGGATGTTATAAGTGAACTTGCAGTAATGAACAGACTTTGGTCGATTGTTACACTATATATCCTCGTGATACAATTTTTGTCCAAAATAAATAATAATCCTTTCATTTACTGGTGGTTAGTATTAGATGGTTATTGTAAAAAATAGTTATGCTGATGTTTATTTAGACATCAGCTTGTGCTGTGACAGGCAGTGGTAAGAAGATCGTGGTTCTGAGAGCAGATGCATCGCTTCAAAGAAACGAGTGAAGGTACCTCTCATAGGAATTACTTCGTGTCGTCAAAGAATGAAGCTGCTAAATTATAATAACTAAAGATGAAGAGATGTTAGATGATATACATGGAGATAATGTGACGTGTACAGATGTGTAAGAAACGAAATATATATGACTCGGGCTTTTGCAAAGTGAAAAATTTGCATTGGTTCTGAGCACGGATGCAAAAATTCATACGGTACTTTATAGGTCAGATGCATGAATCTTTGATGTACATGAAAGAACATGAAAAGCATGAAGAGTGTGAAGTTGGTTGATTTATACAGGACACAGGATTTCAAATATGCTATTAAAGATGCTACCTAGAGCATGGTATTAAATCTATGAATTTGTTTTGGTTCCCAGCGGAGATGTTATTATCGATTAAGTAAATGGCCGTATTCTACATGTTATCGGCACATGATTGGGAAAAGGACGTGAATTTATATGCGGTAATAAAGATCTTATTCATTTTGTCATTTGCTCTGAAAGATGTATGAGTATGGAACTCTACCTTTTTGTAATTTTCTTTCTACAGGAAATCTTGGTTCTAGGCACGGATGCTACAAGAGAACTTGTAGTAATGAACAAACCTTTGTCGATTGTTACACTATATATCCTCGTGATAATTTTTTTTTCTAAAATAAGGAATAGTCCTTTCATTTACTGGTGATTAGTAACAGATATTTATTGTAAAAAATATTTTTGCTCATGTTTATTTTGGCATCAACTTGTGCTGTGGCAGGTAGTGGTGAGAAAGTCGTGGTTCGGAGCTCAGATGCATCGCCTGAAAGAAGCGAGTTTAGATACCTTATATAGGAAACTGGTCTTGTGAGCAACGATTGAGGAATAAAGCTGCTGAATTGCAATACCTAAAGCTGAAGAAATGTGAAATAATATACATGGAGATAATGTGACGTGTACAAATGTGAACGAAACAAAATATATATGACTCAGGCTTTTATAAGAAAAATATATAAATTGGTTCTGAGCACGGATGCAAAATTTGATACGGTACCTTATAGCTCCAGGGCATGTCACTTTGATGTAAGCTTAACAACATGAAAAGCACAAAGAGTATGAAATTTGTTGATGTATACAGCACACATAATTGCAAATGATTTGTAATGCTGGTTCCAGGCGCAAATGATATGAGGAAACTTGAAGTAATAAATATACTTAGGTAGACTGTCACGTGCGGTTGTGAATACGATTTACATTTTATGTACGTGTATGTATACAGATTATATGTACGAGTTCATAGCCAATGAATCTAACATAATTTTGTGGAAGCAAATGTACTGAATATAAAGAGGTAACTTGTGTGTATATTTCATTTCTAGTGCGTATGTACTTAAATGAGAGAGAGAGAGAGAGAGAGAGAGAGAGAGATGGAGGGCAGGGAGGACGCAAATGTTATTGTCAGTAGGAATGAAATGGTCAAGCGCGAGACATGTAGCATGGAGGACGCAGACTTTGCTTTACCTTAAGTCAAAGTTTACAAAATTTCGTTACAATTGTTTGTTTTTAGAAAATAAAATGGTCTCTAATTAGGAATTGTGTTAGGATATCTTTGAGTACGGATGTCGTAGTTCTGAGTGATGATGGACATCTTCAAATATACGTGTATAGGTACCTTACATAGAAAGCCCGTGTTTGTGCGCAATGACTAAATAATAAGGATGTTAGATTATATTACGTACGGAACATGGGATGCTAAACAATTTACATGCAGATAATTTAACTTGTACCAATGTGCGGGAAGGACAAGATATTTTAATCAGACATTTACAAGCAAATGTATAAGCCGGTTCTGAGCAAGGATGCTAAAAGTGATACGGTATTTTATAGCGCAGGTCCAGGAATCTTTGATGTAATAATTGAAACAACATGAAAAGAACGAAAAGAACGAACAGTGTGAAACTTCTCGATTTATAATGCACAATCAATTTCACATCTCCTAGGAAAGTTGTTAACTTTGGCATGGTAATTCATACATGAAATTGTGTTGGGTATGTTTTCATCGGTGATCTTAATGACCGTATTGTACGTGTTATCGGTACACGATTGTGAAATTCTCTGTGGCAATGAAGATATTTGTTTTTCCTTTGTCATTTGTTCTAATAGCCGTATAGGGGTCGGACCTCTACTACATGTATTTGCAATTTGCTTTCAGAAAGGAATGTTGGTTCCCGGCACGGATGCTGTAAGGAAACTTGCAGTAATGAATAGGCTTTGGTCGATTGTTACACTATATACTCTAATGATAATCTTTTCTTCTAAATTAAAAAAAAAAGTACTTACTTTAATTTACTGGTGGTTACTGTGAGAGGATTAATGCCAAAATAATAAAATTCTTATTTTTTGTGTGCATCAACTTGTGCTTTAACAGGCAGTGGTAATAAGGTCGTGGGTCTGAGCGAAGATGCATCGCTTTAAGGGAACGAGTATAGGAAACTTACCTGGGAGCCAGCTCTTGTGAGCAATGACGTAAGAATAAAGCGGCTAAATTGCAATAGCTAAGGATCAAGATATATATTCCCGAGGCATTTATAATGAAGAATGTTTAAGCTGGTTCTGAGCACGGATGCTAAAATTGATACGACACTATATCAGAGGTCCAGGAATCTATCATGCAAGTTAAACACGGAAAGAACGAATAGTATGAAATATGTTGATTTATACTGAATTTAAAATATCCTAGTTCAGATGTTAACTATAGTATGATTAAACATCTATGAAGTTGTTATCATTCATGACATTAATGCCCGTATTCTACATGTTGCGGCACGTCATTGGGAGTAGGACATGAATTTCAATGTAACAATAGAGATGTAGTTTTTCCTTTGTCATTTGTTCTGATAGCTGTATGGGAGTCTGATCTGCAATATTTCTAGTATTCTTTCAACAAGCAATGTTGGTTACAGGTACGGATGCTATATGGAAACTTGGAGTAATGAATCGGCTTTGGTCGCAAGTCACACTGTATACAATGAATACACTCTCGTGATAACCGTTTCGTCACAAATAAGGAATAGTACTTACTTAAATTTACTGGTGGTTAGTGTCTCGTGATACAAAGCTAAATGTTAAATAACTGGAAGAAGGAGTTGTTAGGAAACAACAAGAAGCTTAAACTTATAATGCCTTGAGAACTCAGTGAAAGTTTTGCTTGAAGCGTTTAATTGCTTTACACACTTGAATCGTTAAGCGTTTAATTCAAAATAATTTCTTGCAGGAATATTATGATATTGGGTAAGATTATATTATTTGAATAACGTAGTAGCAATATCTCAGGTTACTACTTCAATCGAAAACTTTGTGATTCTAAATGTTGAGAGATGATTAAGTGAAGACTTGTTGTTCAAGTTTGCTTTCACTAGTCATTATTAAGAAAAAGGCAAAGCGTCATTGGAATGAGATTATGGTACTAAGATCATGAACGAAACAATAATAGGAAGGTAACATTTGAGACTCCAAATGAAGAAATAATAGTAAAATTGTAAGTAATTAGGAGGAAAACAATTCTTTTATAACTGAGTTGTAAATTGTCACATCTTAGTTTTGCTTTATCACCATTATGTAATGTAGAACTTCTTATCTTATCACATGATCATGAATTACCCTGATAACATGGATGACTCTGATTTTCTGTATCATAGTTACCCATGGCTTTGTGAGTATATTCTTGAATGTAAAGTTTTGCAAATGATAGTTCCAATCGGACACATGCATCTACTAATCCGTAAGAAAGAACAGTGCTAAAAGTATTTATTGTTAATACTTTCATTACAAAACAAAAATTATAGGCACTGTGTTCAGCATCATTTTGTTTTAAAAATTCTTGTATTATATAATATTTTATAAATTATGTTCAGGACAAAATAATAAGATCTTACATTTACTAGCTATATAATGTAAAAATAACATGGGCGTACCTAAAGTATTTGGCACACGGAGCAGATAATCCTTTGCCACCCCCACCCCATTTTAAAATGTAAACACACAAAAAAATATTATGTTTGTAAGTAGATTTTTAAACAAAACAGTGCTGTCATAAGCAAATTGGAAATAACGTTTACTTTGGCGAAGTTTTCATTTCGTTTGAAAACTTGTACTGATTGGAACTCTCCCGATAGCCAACTCCACTTTCTGGCTGTGACCCGGCGGACCCCCACCCACCCACCCCCGCACCAACCTTTAGTACGCCACTGAAAATAAACATTTTTTTTTTTTTTTGCCTTGCGAACTTTTCGATTGAAAAGTTAAACCGAAGCACTAAATACTAATAAAAATTAAAGTAGTGGGTTCAACAACAGGACGGTGGGGGAGAGGGCCAGTTGCAGCTTGAACTAGCACACTTTGTAATGTAAAACTTAACTACAAAAATCATAAGAAAAGAACATTTCGCGAAACTGAATCCCACAGAGAGAATTCCGAGTCAGTCCATGTGAAATACAAACATTACTAATACTGCTGTTTATACTAATGTATTATTTGCTTTAGTTTTCTTCCAATCTACAGCTTTTATTTCTTCAACTTTTAAGACGTTCAGTACTCTTATCCAAAAAATGAATCCAATTAAAACCTTGAAGTAATTTGTAGATTTTGACAAATATCACTTTACTCAGAGTTATAAGTATAAGCACTTTACTTATAACAACTGCAGTACGCATATAGAGATCAGAATTAGGAAACTAAAGCATTAAAATACTGGATCAAATGAGACATAAATTATCTCATATAAATGCCAACCTAGCCACCAGTCTTGTAAAGGATTTATATGGGGAATAAACAAAAAAATAAAATATACATGAAGACACAGCATGAAGTAATAAATTACTGCCATATTGGGTTTTGTTGTTGTTATTGTTGTTGTTGCTGCTGCTGTTATTGTTATTGTTGTTGTTGTTATTAATGATGATGATGATGATGATATTATGATATATTGTGAAAAGTGAGAAGATGAAATACATTGTAAATTTAAAAGTAATGCGAAATGAAAACATAAATCTACAAGGTTGTCGTCAGTATGAATTAAATTATATATTCATTTCTCATTCAGGTAATTAGTATATTTTCTGTCAGTTTTATCCAGATTTTGAACTAATTGCAGTTGAGCTGATGTAAGTTTATCAGAAAATTTTCAATTTCATTAAGGCAAATCAGTAAAGAAGTAAAGGGTATTTTCTTAGATGTTAAATATGATATCTTTAAATATGATTAAAGGGCCTACATCAATAACAAGCTACCAATAGTTCTGCTATATTAATCAGCACTGTGGCAATGAGCAATAATAACAATAATAATAAGGAAAACTGTCGTAAGTACCGGACTCAATATAGCTTCGAAGCGCGTTTTAAGTATGGCTATTGGTTCCCAGCGCAGATGTTAAGTGGTTCTGAGCAGAGATATTTTGGTTCCTATCGCGGATGTGAGCTACAGAACCCTACTCGCTTGCTCCAGTGACACGTATGTCGTATATGCTCATGTTAGAACCCTGTCCACAAGGTAGGAGTATGGGTACAAATATTAGTATTATTGACAACACTTGTTGCGAACCACCAATTGTCATCCCAAATTTCAAACAAAAACTTTAACTTACATTGAGTCATTTTCACACTGGGAAACAAAAGGATACGTTTGAGTCCGCTGGTATTGATGTCCCTGCCATTCAGTTGGCGGTGATGATGATGGTTAACTTTGTAATCCATTCTTTTCAACATGAAAATGGTAGGTAAATCCTTGTTCCCAAGCCCGTCTCCTGTTTTGGAATAAAATGGTATGTGAAAATGAAAGGAGACCAGAAACCAATGGAAATATAGAATAATAATAAAAGTACTATAGCGGAAAACCTTATTCTGAAGTATCATCTGCGACCGTAATGCCAATATTAAAATATTGGCCTATCTTCTTGGAGCTGAATTTCATCGCCTATTCGGTTACTTTCGGGATGTGACGTCATAGTAGCGACTCGGCAGCTCAAGTGGGAGTTGCCAGAGTAAACGTCAATACCGTTTTGCGTTGCTTACAGGTGTAATAGAACATTAAGAAAAGCCTGTGGACAACATTTTTTTTTTCTTTTCCGAAAGATAAAGGCATAATGAAAGTATGGATACATTATTACAAACGAGTCGATTTCAAAGCAACACCATACAGCACTCTGCTCGTTACATTTCTCAATGGACTGTTACGAGAGGGATTCTGAAAAAATGGCAGGTCAAGGATACGCAAATGCTAGGCTTAGACTAAAAGTTGGCGCTGTTCCAGACATAACGTTGAATATTTTAAATCCTGGGGAAAAAAAGCTAAACGTGCGAGTTACGAAAATAGGCAGAAGGCCGAGTAAGTGACCACAAAATGCAACAATCAATTCACAGATCTTTTATCTACACCATCAGTGCTAAAAATAAATAGGATAGCCCGACACCCTGGGCCCCTCTGGTTTTAGTTCCGGCCCATCCTGTATTCAAAGTAAGGTGCCCGTCAGGCTTGTCGAAACAAAAATTGTTTGCCTGAGGAAACTTTGATCGCGCTGGCGAAATGAATAAATGTATTTTCAAGATGTTGACATACATGCCTTAACACGGCACAATCTAAATCAAATCACTACTGTCCAAGGTGAAATTTAGATTTGATTTTAATCAAATGGAGGCTTTGCCAAAAAAATAAGATTCTAAACCTGTCGTGTTTCGAGAAAACACAATTTTCAGTCATCTTATAAAAATTACAAATTTTAATTAAATTATTGTATACATGTAGTATGTATAAACGATAATCTGCAATAATTGGAACTGATACAAAACTATTCCTTGGGTAGTTTAAATAGCAGCAATTAAATGGCTGACAATAGAAACTGGGGGGGGGGGACTATTGACCCAACCCCCAAACCCTTGCCCCAATGTGCGAGCGCCCATGGGACGTACCTTTTCTCCATGTGATACGTCCTATTATTCCCCCAGGACAAGCCCATTTTGCATATTCTGGTCAGCTCTGGCTAAATTGCAAAATAGCTAAAGTTTTGATTTAAGTACGCAAACAATAAAGCCGGTGTGACTAATGAACATACTCCTTATCCTTACATTGATCTTGTGAACAGGACTGCCTTTCGGACCTACTTCAAAGAAACCATGTTCGACAGTGTGTGTATGTGTAAGCACCAGCAATTGATTGCCAAATAAACGATGCCTATTTTGTTGTTACTTACGATATCATGGACTTCAGGTTTAAGTTTTAATGCATGTAACACTGTTTGCTAAACAAAATATTTATTCAGAATTAGTTCTTTAGGGCCACATATACTGCATGGTATATTTTGTTTTATTCCTTGTAATTTAATCATGGTAAAGAAACTTTACATATACGGTAGAGGAATGTCAGGTGTTAACTGGCCGAGTTTCTTTGGCGGAAATGGAGATGCGATTTTGTTTGCAGAGAAAATTTCAGTGATCATTCATTTAAGCTAGCTGGTGACAATTCTATTCCTTTAATTTTTTTATACTATAGTACTGTTGTAGTTGTTTAAAAACATCTGAAATTTACTTGAATAATGTTTAATTTTCACGTTCTATTTACTGAAGAAGAAAAAAAGAAGAAAAAAAAACTTGTGTGATATTAATTATTTCGTCCAGTGTCTTATTTAGACGTGTGTGCGTGTGATTTGAATTTTTAACGTAGCTTTAAAAAAAAATTCAGTCATATCACTACGATGTTTGCAGTGTGGAAGTTTAGACTGTGGATTGTATACATGATATCCATTTATAAATGGTTTGGGGTTGGGTTTTTTCTTCTGACAAATGAAAATTGACAGACATAATGTAATAATCGGGACTTCGCTGCGAAAAATTGAGAGATATAACGAGATCGGGATGTAGATAAGGAAATACCCCCAAAATCGGAGGTTTTTCTCCCGGCTTGAGAGTTGACAGGTATGAACTGTCCGGGCTTTTGGAATTTCAGTCAGGGCTTGAGTTTATTTAAGTCACCAGCCCGGGGCCTGTGCCTAAAAAATTATTTTAGCACTGACCAGTATAGTACATAAACTATTATATCAGACTGCATATTCAAGTTTTGAATGTACAACCCGAATGCGGTCTCCTTCCGTCTGCCTCGCTCGCCAATGTTTATGTTTGCATTCGAGGACTGGCTAGTATTGCGTCACGGTACCACGTGATCTGTCGTCTCATCAAAACTCGGAAAAACTCGGCAATTTACGGAATCGTGGTATCTTCCATGCAATAAAATCAATACCCGCTTACGATATTTAATTTATAAACATGACAGTCTAATTAAAATCTGCAGAGAATTAAATACGTAAAACGAAAATTTTGATTTCTAGTCTCCTTAAATTTATCTTGCATGTCCACCTATATGCGATGATTAGATAAAAAGGCAAGGATGATTACAGATTTGTCAGATGATTAAAAACATGGCCACCTTTAGTCAGTCTGCGAGGACACGTCTGTTTTCGACGATTTCCGTCAGGATCATTAACTTCCGTCGATAAAGTTCAAAAGATCAAGTGTTGCGTAATATTGTGACCAATATACAGTGATCACCGAAAAAAGACGTTTAAAAAATATTTAATATTTAGATTTAAGAGAAATGTTTGTCATTCTACATTTGCATGGTATAAAAACGAAGTATTATACTATATTCGTTCTATAAGGTGTTTAAGACGTTCACTTGGCCATGTGAAATGTGCATAATTTCAACTGCGGTCGTAATGGACACTGAAAATTAAAAGATAGGCCTACTGTGACAGTGTAGAGAAGTTAACATTAAGTGACGTAGACTAACTCAGTAATAGTTATGCTTTCTTTCTCCATGAACCCAAGAGGACATGAAAACCTGGAACGAGGAAATTTCTGATTGCAAACCTTGCATGGCGCGCCAGAAGTAATCATGCGTACATAGCATCACGTGTCAGGACACTGAGCCACTGGCTATCGCAGGCAATGGTTCTAGTTGATAGAATCTCCCATAACTACGAATAGGACAGATTGGAAGGAGGGCAGTGGGTGTGTCTTGAACCGTATGCCTTTTTTTGACCGACAGAAACGAGTGCATGCCAGTGGGCAAAAACGGGATGAATATGTAGACCAAGTATTGTACTTGTTTTTTTTGTTGTTTTTTTTTTTCTTTTAATGTAAAAGAGACGAAGTTCATGATTTGAAATCAAACGTACTACTCGACAAAAATGGTGGGATCATCTAGGCTGGTTAGTAATTGAATTCGCACGTGTAGACTGATACACAATTTATTTGTGATTTGTGATTTTGATTTTCTATGTAGCTTTAACATTTCAGCCATATCGCTACGATGTCTGCAATGTGGCAGTTTATAGTGATGTCTAGCACTGGGGCATCATGCCGCAGACATGTAGCATGATGTCCCACCCAGTCACATTATCCTGACACCAGGCCGACCAGTCCTAACACTAACCTCTTAATGCTGAACGCCAAGCGAGGCAGCTGTTAGTACCATTTTTGTAAGTCTCTGGTATGACTCGGTCGGGGATCGAACCAACGACCTCCCGCATCCGAGGCGGACGCTCTACCCACTAGGCCACAGGAGCGGTCACAATTTATTAAAAACATGTTGGATTGTCTTAACTGTTCCATAAGTAAGATAAACGCATTAATCAAATTTGTTATTTGCTTTTGGTTTTTCTTTTGGGGGAGGGGTGTTTGGTTTGGGGAGGTGGTTGTATTCACAGGGGCTCGTATCGTTGCTTACAATTTACCTGTCATACATGTACTATATAATATATGTAATGCATGTATGACAGGTAAATTGTAAGCAACGATACGAACCCCTGTGGTTGTATTCACAAAGTAAGCAATGTTGTCATGTACCAGTACCACCATATACACAATTTCAATTCATTGATTTCAAAGTAAAAGTAGAATTATTTTTAATGCATATTTTCAATATCAAACTATCATTCTGTTGATAAGGGCCATCTGTAATCCTTGAAAAAAAGAAATTTCATCCTCGAAAAGACCTGGAATTTTGTTGTTTCATTAAGTGGCGGCGCAATGTGCGCGCGTATTGCATTGTGGGTATTTGGGTATTCAGTCGTGATGTCTGTGAAAACAACCCATGGTAAGTAGGCATTGATAACTGTCACGTGCACAAGTTCTATTACTGTTTGACTGCATATTGAGCTAAGGAACCAAATTATGAGCCAATCAAAACACTTCAAGCAAACAACTCGACACGAAAACTAATGTGCTAGTCGCCCCTTGATTTCAATCCAGAGTCAAAGCCACGAAATGAGTGAAGGGCACTTTATCAACATAAGTCCGAGGTAAAAATTCCTCCAAGGAGATTTATGCCAGATTATGTCGCAGCCAAAAATGTAAATTATGATACAAGAAAGAGCCATTGACATTTGCACAGATTGGGTTGATAATTATCCATTGCTTGAATAGATCGACTCTTGAGGGAAAGAAAGATTTTAAAGGCATTCCAAACAATATAACAAACTGGCACAAGTTGGAAATGAAACTGACAAATTCAGGATTTAATCTGGCAAGTCTTGCAAGAAAGAAGATGAATACGACGACATACATGTGAGATACGGGCTTGACATTACGGAAACGGACCCGGAACAGGAAACAGGATTATCGGAAGAGACGGAAAATACAATACAAACAGTAGATAACTCTGGAAACGGATCTGATCGGGGGCCTGATGCCTCCGAGGAAATGAACACACAAAACTAAACAAATAACTTAATAATAGTTTAATAAGAAGAAATAATTAATTAAAATATGAAAGTACCTTTGAGACGGAATGCGGCCACCTGAAGGATCAAAACATGGAAGGAACAAACTTCCGGATTGCCTCATTAAACACAAATGGATTAGATAGGGAAAAAATAAATTAATTAATTAACCTACCAGAATTTCATGTTATTTTAATACAAGAGGCCCACAATAATTTTTCAAGTGAATTATTAGCCACTGTTAAAGAAAAAAAAATAATGCAATCGTTCTTTTAAATAACTGTAAAACTGATGATATAAGAAGGGAGTGGCGATAATTATCAGAAATAAACAAGGTTTTAATTGGGAAAGAGTTGAGGAAAAGGGAGAATTTAAAGTGAGGATGATCCACATAATACTGAACAAACTGCATATCATAAATGCTTACTGCCCGGCAATGAGGTATAAAAGGCACGAATTTGTGCAAAATTTAAGCAAACACCTAAATGATTATATAACGGAACCACTAGTTATGGGAGGGGATTTTATCTGGGTAGGGGATAGCATTGATAGGACGGGAGTTTGTCAACAAATGATTTTAGTTCCATAGAAATAATAAAAAATTACTAAAGAGCCACAAACTAACAGATATATACAGAAGACTAAATATAATTAAAACTGAATACACATATGAATATAAAAATGGGGCAAGCAGACTGATTAATTTTACGTAAGGTTGTTCATCCGAGCCAGGTTTACTTCACCTTGCTCGAATTCCCTCCACTAGGCTTTTTTTATGTGACCTTTTGATAGAGGTCTCCAACGTCCCGTGTTTGCTATATGTGTATTTCCTATTTTGTGTGAGTGCTATATATAGTTTTTGTGTTGGAACAGCAATTCAGTCAGATCTATTTTCCCAATTTTCTGAGTACCATTGATTTGATTTTATTAGTTAATTTCCATTAATTTTGAATTGAGCGACTGAGCGGTGTACTATGACGAAGAAAAAGAAATCCTAATGTTTAATGTGCGTGCTTATGTGTGTCGCTCCTCGCATGATTTACTTCTTAGAGTGAGGTGGGCTAGTAGTAAGGTGGGACGGTCTAGGGACTAGGGGAGTTCCATGTTAAAAAGGTAATATCCACTCTGGGGACTACGTAAATTTAACATGGGAAGCAATATCCACTCTGGGGACTATATAAATTTAACATGGGAAAAAAAGGCATCCACTCTGGGGACAAGGGAATTTAACATGGGAGAAAGGAAATATCCATTCTAGGGACAAAGGCATTTGAACAATGGGAGAAAAAAATATCCATTCTAGGGACAAAGGCAATTGAAACATGGGATTTTTAAATAAAAAAAAAATAAAATAAAAAATAAAGAGGGTTGGCAATGGAAAGTCAATCTCTTTTCGAGAACTATGAGTAGCCCTGAAAAGGGCCTTTGGGTTTCTTCGTCTTCTTCTAACTCGTCCACTTCTTTATCCATCCCCTTATTTTTTCCATCATTCCTTTCTTCTTCTTCTTCTTTTCATTTTCCTGTATCCAGTCCGGGTGACCCATGGCTCGGAACTTCTGTTGGATTTTTATCCAGTTAGCGTTCAGTTTCTCTAGTTCTTCCTTTTTCTTTCTATTTTCTTCTTCTTTTCTATCTTTTGCCCACCTGTCCTTTATTTTCTCCACTTCTTCATCTATCACCTTTCTCATCTTTTCTTCCCCTTTTTTCAATCTTTCAACACTCCTTTTGACAAAGGGCCACTCTGACCTTTTTTCTATCTCTTCCAAAAACCTTCTTACTTCTTCTACCTTCTCCAGGGCCTCTTTTAATGTCCCCACTCTGACATAAGGGGGATTTATTAGCCCTCTCAATCTCTTCACTTCTTCTTCAATTAATCCTTCTATCATCTCCCTGGCTAATTTTAGTTCGTTCATGTAGTGCACACTGGTTCTTAACCTCCAATCTCTTTCAATCCTTTCAACTCCATATTCACCATCCACCATCCAGAAATAAACATGCCTTAAATCATTAAACAGTTGGGACACTTCCATCTTCTTTTTTTTATTCCTTAGAATGGTGCGAACGACGAACTTTGTGGGTTCTTATAGTGAAAGCGCGGACGTGATGGAAAACATCCCCCTAAAACAAAATTGATATTACCTAGATTATCACTTAAAAAAGCGCGGACGTGAAGGAAAACATTCCCCTACTTTTCTCATTTCATATAATATACTATCCACATAAATGAAGCAGCAATTAACAAACCCCAAATCTACTATCCACACACGCAAAGCATTATAATTAAACCCAATAATCTACTAACCACACAAACTTACTTGAGCTCTTACAAACACACACATAAAAAACACACACTCACACAAATAAAAAGAGTCAGTGTTTATATTCACACTACATACACACACATTGGCAAATTGATTACTATTTCTTTTCTAAAGGTTTGGGTAGCCCTGAAAAGGGCTGTTTGTTTTTGAACTTCAGGATACCTGGTTAATGCTGGCACCTTCCTGGCCTGGCACCACACACACATCTTCTACTCCAATCTTTCCAGTTGACTCGTTTGACTGGGAGCGCAGAGGGAGGATGATCAGCTTCATCACCCCAATCCTCTGTCTCTGGTATCTTGTAAGCCATCCTCTCTCCTATTTTCTTTTCCTCCTCTTCCTTTTGTCTTCTCTCCTCCTCTTCTTTCTTTATCCTTGCCTCTTCTACTATGGCCTCCGCGGACAGTTCATTTACTATGCGCCTGGCATATTCCAGGTGCATCTGGAGTTCTAGCAGTTTCACAATTCTGGTATTCATTGTCTTGTCAACGAATGAACAGGGTAGCTAGACTGCCCAGTGATTTTCAATTTATAGTAAAAGCGCGGACGTGATGGAAAACATCCCCCTAAAACAAAATTTATATTACCTAGATCATGACCAAACAAACGCGCGGACCTAAAAGAAACACTCACTCACTTTTTTACTATCCATTACTAATTGAAAAATTTTCATTAATCACTTCAATATACTATCCACATACGCAAAGCAATCAAACCCCTAATCTACTATCCCCACACGTCAAACAGCAAAAAAAACAAACATGATCTTAATCTACTATCCACACCAACGTACTTGAGCACTTACAAACACACAATCCTATACACAAACACATACCCTCACACAATAAAAAAGAGTTAGTGTTTATATTCACACTACTCTACCTACACACATTGGCAAATGGATTGATATTTCTTTTCTAGAGTATTGGGTAGCCCTGAAAAGGGCTGGGGTTTTTTTTGTTTGCTATGGCAATCTTTTAGTTTCTAAGAATGCGACGTCCTCTGAGGATAGACTTTCTGACGATAGGTCTGCTTCTTCGGAAAGAGAAGAAGAACTCTTTGGTGTCGATACGACAATCGACAAAGCCTCTGTCGGGTTCAGGTTCCTGCTGCTGCTGCTGCTGTTGTTGTTGTTACTGTTGCTGCTGTCTCTGAAGTCTGTACTTCTCTGTCCATTCTTCTTTCTCCCTGTTCACTTCTTCTCTGAAGAGCTCTTCTATCAGTTCTTCAGTGACTTTTAGCATTCTCACATTCTCTATCTCTTCTGGCTTCGGTATCAGACTGTGTCTGACCCTATGTAAATTCACGTAGGCTTCGTTTAGCTTAGCTAGTTTGGAGCACATCTTCGTAGGAGGATGAGTCGACAATGGATGGTTTGACTGGAAACTGCCCCGGTTCTTAAAGTCAAAGCGCGGACGTGAAGGAAAACATCCCTCTACGGTTTTCGAGCCGCAACGTTCAATGAGTGTCATGAGAGGGACAGTAAGAAGTCAAAGAGCTTGAATCAACATTCTTATAGCCAAACAAACCACAAAGGCATTTTTTTTTCAAAACACAACATTTTTTATTCAAAATCACTTAACACTAACCAACAACTCTAACACTTTTTAACAATAATCCATCAATATAACATCAAACATTTTTTTTCAAATAACAAACATTTTTTTCAATTAACATTCTACTTTAAACAGGGCTGACAACGTTGTGAATGAAATTGTGATTTCCACTGTTGGAAGTCATTAGGCCATTGATGGACACTACGTTTCCTAGCTTGAGACAAAAGATAAGCATAATGGTCACAAAACCATTGATCTACTTTCACATCATTTCTAGAAGAAGAACGAGGATCAAAATGAGTCACTAAATGTTCTAAGGAATAGCCCAGGCTGCGATGATGCAGCAAATACATACAATATTGTCCACACACCAAGGAATCTGTGCCTTGTAATTTCACATTATTGAATCGAGTGGTCTGAGCATTTCTTCTCATAAAGTCAATGATATCGTCTTCCAAAGGGGGCAATCCGTACGAATCGAAATATTCCACACATCCTTCTTGAGGAAAGTAAACGGCTACCCAGTGGGTTCCTGGGAGATGACTGTCGTCCGTGTTGATCACATAAGCTAGATGGTCTTGAGGTTTGCGATGAGGGAGTTCATCTTTAGCACAGACGACAGGATTCCAAGAAGACGTATACGAACTGTGGTTCAAAAGGTAATAAAGTTCCCAGGTATCCATGTTTTGTTTTTTTTCTTCTTCACAGGTAATAATAAGTCATCAATTCGATCCTGACTTTTTGCTTGAAAATGTCTGACAAATAACCGTTTCTTCGTTTCGTCTCCTCACTCTGATTCAGGAGAGCTTCGATACGATGGATCTCTTGAGTGGTTAATGGCGGACAAGAATGTTCACGCAAGTCTTTATACCACTGATGCAACACGACTTCGTCCGAGATGAGACTCCAAGCTTCGCCCAGATACTCGTCCAATTTTTCTTCTTGACTCATCATCAGGCATTTATCGTGTTGAATTTGACTGGGATGATCGTTTTGACATCCATAGCAATCTTTCTTGATCAATTCCGTCATTTTTTCGACCAAGTGTTTGGCAAAACAGGAGACTAAATGGGCTTCTTGTTTTGGCCATCTTGACTTCATCATGATAACTTCTTCTTTTTCCACGGTCTCCTCACATTCCATCTTCAAAGTTTCTCCACTAGGTAAAGAGGTATAACAGTCTTCCATGGCTTCTAATAGTCTAGAATGACTTCTCTCAAACTGTTGATTTCTATGGTATTATCGAATTCTGCATACAGGATGACGTTCACCGTTTTATCAGGGTCTCGTTTGCAAACTGAATTTCCACACGAATCTGGCCGGATTTTATAGGGTGGAAATGTCCCTCGTCGCTGCCTTGGTCTGGAGTGAAATCAAAAGCCCACAAAGCATAACATCCTGCATAATCCTAGTACGTAATGCCGTGACTGGTGTTGGTTCCTAACTGTCCCGTGGCTTCGTACAGGGACAAGTACGATCTCAAGTAATTCTTCTTCTCAAAGTCAGGTTCGAAAGGTCGGGTACACAAGGTTTTGCCACCACGACTGACTTCGATCTTGGACACGCCAAAGTGTTGAAAGTAGAAAGGATTTTTAGCGATAGCTCCGTTGAAGGCTTCATTCTCGACCATACCAACGATTAAACGTTTGGGTAGCTGTCCTTGGAACAGATGATCTTCGATCTTCGATCATGGATCGCTGTCCAGCAGGAATAATGAAAGTTTTCACTTCCACACGTCGGATCGGATACTTGGCGGTCGTTCTGCTCAACGTCTGACTAATGTCGTTTCCCACTTTGGGTAACACTTCCACGCGTCGTACGTAGAGTCTGGCTTCTTGGATTTTGGTTTTGTAATCGTCAGTATCAGCCAATAAATGGAAAGCGGTACTGCTACGATTCAGTCTCAGGCGGACATTCACTCCATTCAGCAAATATTTCTCTTGCAACCACATGTCCAAATGCAAATCCATCAGTTCTAAACTATGACTTTCATCAATTTTCTTTCTTCGTTCTACAAACCCCTCATTGTATGGTTTATTTTTATCAGTTGTAATAATTTCGAATGTTTCAAACTCGTTAGCTTCGTCAGCTTCCCATGCCACACAGGCATTGAGATGACTGTTCTTGGCGTCTATTCCGTACGTCAAGAGATTTTCCAGGTAGGCACGATAAGGGTAAGTATCCATGCTGCTACTGACTAGTGTGTTATTCAAGTACAAGTCCACTCCACTGAACAAGGAATGCATGAAATTGTTGACGGGAGCTACTGCTTCAGTGTCTATATCACCTCCTGTCTTATCTAGAACTTTGACATTCAGGTACAATTAACTGTTATTCAGATCGATGTAATCTTCGGGTTGTCCTTTGATTTAAAACTCGATGGGAGCGGAATCGGTCAATGAGGAGACGGGATGAAATTCCACCCACTGGGATTCTTGTATCGTCATCATGGTGGGGGGCATGGCAAACAGATCCAGTTCTGACTTGAAACAAGCGCAAGACTCTCGGTGCATCATTTTTTTGTTGCTGTTTCTCAATAATCGAAAACGTCTAAGTCTCGAACGGTTCTTCTTTTCTTTGTCTTTCTAGCTTTAGACGTGTGAAGTCTGGTAAAAGGGTGTTTTCTTCGTCGTCTCTTTCTGCCTTGTCCTTGCTGTGGCGTCAGGGAAGTAGGAATGCCTGACTCGGTAGCGTGCAGGGCATTTATAGGTGTTTCTCGTCGACCCAAAAGGTCTTTGCCCGTTTGCAGCAAGACATGTTTGCCTGCCCTCATGAAGGCTTCTTTGGGGTTTTGTTTGTCGATGATGACATTTTGGAGAAATTCTTTGCCTTGCGTCAGTGCGGCATCTTTCAAGGCGTGCAATCCTCGTGTCACCATCGGTTTCAACACCGGGGCCACCGAACGAAAGGCCGATTTTAGCATATCTCCTAAACCGTGTCCTCGCTGTCGAGCAACCCCTCGGTACACTGGATACATGACTTACGAGTCGTGAGAGAACCGTTTTCGAAAATGGAGTTTCACCGTGACTTTTCCTTTGGTGAATGGAATATTTTGTCCCAGATCTCCTTTTATAGCAATGTTGACACTGTCCAAATACGACTTACTGACGGGCAAATAGTGAGGATGTACAAATTCGCGGTGAACGTGGTAAGTGTTTCCACCTTCCTGGTCACTGGTCGTGGTACTATCCACTTTGAAAGAAATGACACGCAGTAACGGCACGGAAGGTGTGTCCCACCACGTTATACTCCACCACATCGGAGTACACAAACATCAAATTCAGTCCTTGGTTCAGTTCTACAGGGAATCGAAAAAACGTGTAAAATTCCATATTGCTGTTGATCTTCGGTTCAAAATTTGGAGCCATTTTTGTGTCTCCACCTAAAATATCAAACAAGTCACGATTAAAACTGATGGACAACGTTTGGGTATCCTGAAATTTCATCAGTAAGCGACGAGCCACTTTATGGTACTCCATGGTGACACTATTTTTGATTCTGTTCATGGCTTTGCCAAAGGCTAAGTCGAACCTGGAAGCAATGGTGTCCACCAAATGTTGGCCACTAAAATAAAACCCTGCCGGAATTTTCAAGATGTAGATCCTGAAGGCTGGATTGTTGGCTGGTTTTACGTCGCCTGAAAACGCGATTTCATTCATGGTGTCTTGCAATTGTTGGTTCAGGATTTCGACCTCAAAAGTGTTTTGCTTTTCAGTGATGTTTTGGATTTGTGTAGGGTGAATCATTTCCACTAAAGCCACTTCCCAATGGGCTTCGTGATCTAACTGGATAGCCTGAGGTAATTTGGCCGTGTAACAGCACAACATGTTGTTGGGAAACACCTCCATGGAACTGTCACTGGGTAAGGTTAAGTAAAATTGGTTTTGGTGACTCATAATTCCAGAGTTCTGTGGCTCTCCGAGGGGTTACTGGACGTCAGAGGCGTGTCTCCGCCCAAAATGGGGTTTTTGTTGTTGTTGTTGGAGTGGTGACTGGCACTGGCACTGGACACAAGGTTTCCGTGGTTCCCGTTCGAGGAGAATTTCAGGGAGGGGTTGGGAAGCAGGTAACCGATGCAACTGCTTAATAAAATGGTCCACAATTGTTTGTCTCCTTGTTGCAAACTCAAATTGGCAATGGCTGCCCCGATGTCACAATACACCACGAAGATTTGGCAGAAAAAGACGATTTGCGTTTTAGGCACACGTTCTCCACACCACACCCACAAGGGTTGTTTTTGTAAATCTTGCAGAGAAGAACTAGGTGAAGGAGTGGTCGACGTAGCTGCGTCTGTGTGAAAGGGCATGATGGTCACTTCTATTTATAGTCGATGACTTGCGAAGCGTAGATCCAAGACTCAAAACTGGGTGGATATCCTTTCCAACGTACTTTGACTTCTTTGACACGTCGTTTGCCCACTTTACGGGTTCTGCGTTCGAGAATGCTTTCGATGTCGTACACGTCGTCTTCTTTTTTGGTGACACGTTGTAACTCGGGCAAATAAAATGTTCCTTTGAGCACTTCTCCGTTCATGTCTTCCAATTTATAGACGGTAGGATGACGGCCATGCACTCGTCCAGTGACACGAAACAATTCGGTCGTCCAGTTAGGTAAGTAACCTTTGTCGAAAGTGCGTTTGGTTTTGCCAATGCGCACCCAATCTCCTACGGTCAACTCTCCACTTTTCTTGGGGACAGTCCTCGTCGGGGACGTACCAAACAGGTGCTCAAACACCAGCACTTCGTTGTCGGGAGTCACTTCTTGCGGGACACGTCCGATGCTTCGATGGTAAGATTGGTTGTACGCTTGCACCAGGTGCGGTAAGATGTCGATGTACTTCAGAGTGTGGTGATGCGTAAAATATTTCCACATGCGTTCTTTCAAAGTGCGTTGAAAACGTTCCACGATGCTGGCTTTGGTTTCGGGATTCTCGGTACTAAAAAAATGAATGTTACGTTTCTTTAATTCTTTTTGGAAAGCTTGGTTCAGAAATTCGGTGCCTTTGTCCGTTTGCCATCGAAGAGGGTGACGACCGCTTTGTTTCAACACCCGTTGCAGGGCTCGCACTAACTCGCTGCTCGATTTGGAAGTCAAGGGCACGACCCAGGCAAATTTGGAAAAGACGTCGATGACACAAAACAAATATTTGTAGCCACGATTGTAGCTGGCCAAATGAGAGACATCGGCTAAATCGGCTTGCCATTGATGATCGATGCCTTCCACTTGGGTGCGACTTCTGGCAAACTTGCGTCGAATGGGTTTGTGTAAAGTGTAGGTAGCTTGTTCTTGTAACCATCGTTGCACTTGAGGTAAACGGAGACTTTTCAGTCGCGTTTTGGCAGCACGATACAATTTTTGAACTCCTGCGTAACCTGCAGGATGGGAGGGATCGTAGTAAATGCTGGCTAAGACTTTTTCCATTTTTGTGTTTGTTTGTGTGTTAATAAGTTACCCACTCTTCGGTGATGCTACTTTGGGTGGGACGAAAGTGTGGTTTAGAAACGGATTTACGTGTCCGATGGGCTACGGGAGTAGAAGTCGAAGGTAGTGGTGGTGGAGGTGGCAATGGAATGGCTTTGGTCTTCTTTTCTTTTTTCACTTCTGGTTTCCCTTCTTTCTTTTTCACTTCTGTCGAAGGAGGAGTGGACATCATCTTTTTAACCCAAGCTTTCATTTCTTCTCGTTGGGATGTGGGGGACGGGGTCAACAAGGATGCTGCAATCTTACTCGAAATGGGAGCTGCTGACGGTGTTTGAAACACTTCTCGCATCTCTTTTCCTCAGGTCTTCGTGGGGTAGCATCTCTGGTGACCCCTGGGGATGGTAGTAGTGGTGGTGGTGGTGGTGGTGGTGGTAGTGATGATGGTGCTGGACTTTTCATCAAGGTCTTAAAATCTTTCAGAGTGGGTAGAGCTGTTTCGTCTAAAGCTTTCTGGTGAAAGAGTTGCAGTCGTTGCAAGAGTTGACCGTACTTTTGCGATTTTTCTGTTTCGGACAAATCTTGGCGATCCATCAAGGACTGCAATTCGTGTTGTAACTGGGACATCTCGCTCAAATTGGGATTGGGAGGTAAATGCGGGGTGCGTTGTTCTTGCCAACGATGGTATTCCATCCATCGTTTGTAAGGCACTAAAGCTAGTTTTCGTCCTTCCATGGGGTTGTCAGGGGTCGATTCTGAGATCTTGGGACTTCCGAGGGCCTTTTTATCTTGCTCCCACCAGTCCTCCCAACATGGTTCCCAAGACTCCTTTCAGTAAGGGGCCTAACAAGAGGGGTAAAATGCCTCCACGTTGGACCAACATCTTCTTCTTTTGACGAATGGGAATTTTCTTTTGAACCATTTGGCGAAGAACGTGACGATGTTTGCCTAAGCATTGTTTCTGGTGTTTGGACAAAGGGATCGTGCCTTTCAAGACGTTCAAACAACATTCGCACACGGTATCGATGACCTCTTTGGAGGCCGATTGAATGAGTTTTTTTCGTAGGGGTGGAGAAGCTTTGGACAGGACAGATAACATGTCCTCATGTTTGATTAAACGAGGAGGCAGTCCTTTCCTTTTCTTTCCTTGGGGTTGTTTAGAAAAGGGATGTTTTCTGGAGGGTGAGATCTTCAGGAGCACCAAAATACTGATACCCAACTTGATCACAGGCCTTTTTTATACTGGAACGCGTCGCCACTGATTGTCTTTACGTCGTATCAACTTCAGGACAGGCATGACACGTCGTGTTGGGGTACGCAACGGACTAAATCGAGCCAGTTCTTGCTTAGACAAATCCAGTAAACTTTGCAACATGCCCGATCTTTCTTGAACTTTGATTTTGGGAGCAGGTACTTTGTGAGCAGCAGCCACTGCCACTAAATTGGAGGGTCCTGCCACTGGGGAAGTTCTTGGGGTCATCAACGGAGCAGTTCTTGGTGTGATCAACGTCTCCAAGTACTCTTTAGTTCTTGGTGTCATCAACGGAGAAGTGGATGAACGTGAGGATGCCGGAGACGCAGTCACCGCCGTGGCAGGTCGTGGTTTGCGAGTGTAAGGTTGCGTCCTGGCCGAAGTGCCTCTCTTGCGACTAGTTTTCTTCTGTGGGCTTTTCTTTTTTTGGGGACTTTTTCTCTGTTTCTTTTTCTGGGGGCTTCTTTTCTTTTTCCGGGGTGGTGTCTGGTAAGAGGAGGGTCCCGCCACTGGAGAAGTTCTCTTTGGGGACCTGGTCTTTTTCTTCTTCTTGGAACTTCATTTGACTTTTTTCTTGGGAGAAGTTTGGGGGCATTAGGATCCCATCTTAAGAGAGAGCGAATGATGACCCCTCCTAAAGTATCGCTCCCTCCAGGTTTCAAAATGATTTGATTTTTGGTTTGAGTGTCGATGCGGGGATCGGCCAGTTGGGTCAAAGCGACTTTGTTTCGATCAAAAAAGCGCTTGGTTTGATGAGGAATCTGAATGATTCCTTGGAGTAATTGACGTGCCGTCACCGTGAACCATCGTAAGACTTCTTTGAGACTAGTTTCTAAGTCACAAGCTCGTATTTGTGGATTTTTTTCTCGACTGATGCCATACAAGGCACGAATCAATTTGACGGGAAGATGCGACTGAAGGGACGTCATGTTCAAAATGTGTGTGAGACAGACGAAAAGGGTCTGAGGTTTTTATAGATTTTTTTTGTGGAGTGAAATTAAGTCGAGGACGGAGACGTGTACAGGACAGGCCCTCCGTCTTGGCACCAGTGGTGAAACAAGTGGGTACGAAATCGCAAATCGTCGGGGGTCGTAGGTTTCAAATCGACGAGTAAATAGGCGTGTGGAGTTTGAGTGGCATCGTCGTACGCCTGAGTCAGCCAAGGCGTTCCTAACTGTTTGGCTAAGACTTGCACTTGCGATTAATCTCGAGGGCTTTTAAACAAGACCACGTAATGCGCATTGAGACTGATGGTGCGATGAGCTTTACTTTGTTGAAACAAATTTTGGGTGATGTAAACGACACTGGCATTACGGTGATGCCCTTTGCGCGTGAACCACAGTTTAATTTCTTCTTCGTCTTCTCCTAACATGTCGTCAAAAATGACCAAATGGGTTTGACAGGAGTCAGAGACGATGTCGTCGTCTTCTTTAGGAATGCCTTCCACAAACACGATGGAATCGCCTTGACTTTCTCGCAAGAGGCTGTATGCCGATTGCCACTCTTTGTAACACCACACGATTCGCTGAGGTGGCCGATCGATCAAATGATGTTTATGTTCGATCAAACGTTTGACGAATTCGGTTTTGCCTGAACCGCTAGGTCCAGCAATAAACATGTTAAAGGGATGGCGAAGATACAAAGCCTCCCAACTGGCACGATCTAAGTGTTCGTCGATGACTTTGACAGTAGAGGAAGAGGGAGCAGAGACAGCAGAGGTAGCCATAGTGTTAGGAATGTCACTTGTGACACGAAAACAAACAAGACAAGAGTTTATATACTTTTTTTCAGGACACGTTTATTGAATGTTTTAAACATGAATACGAAAGACAAAAATACATAAAAGCTTAAGTACAAGGATAAAAGGCACATGATAACCATCAACGTGGAATAAACACAAGTGTCTGTACAACATGTTTTGGGTAATGTTCTGACCAGTTCTATAGAGGGTAAGGTCACACAAGTGTCCTCCCGAAAGGGTCTTTCAGGCCTGTCCACGACAGTCCTGTCCTGGGTGACGGGTTCTTCTGGCACCGTCGCTAACACAGGTTGAAAAGTAACTTTTTTCTTTGGACGTTGAGAGGAAGGATCACAGCTCTCGAGCATACTGGGCCACTTCTTGGGTCTAAGCCTCAAAATCCCATTTTTTCCAGGCAGGGACATCTGTCCAGTGGGGCTACACACACATCGTCATACACGTCTTGGGTAGCTAAAAGTTGACGATTCTTTTTTTCCCGTAGAGGTCGAAAAGTATCCAGATGAAAACGTAAGGCTTTGAGCAAAAGGAGTCTCTCGTGAACATTTAAAGGCACCACTTTCATGTTGAATGGGGTGGTAAATACTGTTCGTAAAGAGTCCACAAGGAATCGGCTGGTAAACGAAATCCCAGAAAACAAGTCACTAAGACACACACCACTTGTCGACCCAAATTGAATGGATACAGTTCTTGTAATAATTGATGGTAATGATCCACGGTTTGAATATGGTCATTGAGTTCCTTCCACGGAATCTGTTGGATTACATACGACATAAGTCGTGGCATGGCAGCCTGTTTTTATATTCTCTTTGTTTCGGAAACAATACACGTACTTTCTAGCCAGACATCTTCGTTCTATAGTGGGGATTCTAAATGTTGCATACTGTAACCAAAACGTCAGAGTTTGTTTAGATGTTTCCTCTTCCGCTAAGTAGATTCCACGTAAAATATGTCGGTAATCCTTTACCTTGTCTTCCTCAATGTGTTGCACTAGGTGAATCTCGAAGTAACCAAAATGATCAACACGTGGATCATCGGGGGCCTGAAAGTATTGAACAAGGTCTGACCACTGAAACAATTTCTGACGAATCAGTTCTCTTATACCATTCAGGTACCAGTGGTTAAAGATCTGGTGACGTAACGGATGCAATTGTTCTTTGCGTTTGACTTGTATTTTGACCAGCTCTCGGTAAATGCGTTCTCTCAACTCCACAGGCAAGCCCAAAATGTTCTCTTGTAAAGTATCCATGAATAGGTCAGTCCGTACAATTCACAATCTTCTCCTAGAGCAAAAGTAATCCACATAGTGAGTAATTTCTGGCCACTGCCATGCAGGGTAACGTCCAAGAATGTCACTGAACTCTTTTGATGTAAACGGACTAGAGTAATACAATAGGACGAATGCACACTTGACCCAAAGAAATCTAACACACTGGTTGACTTTTTCACGTTCCTCTTGTGAATTTCTCGGCACAAAAGTTCTACAGTCACCCATTGAGATTTCAATCTGGCAAGTCCCTGCCAAACTTCCTTGTAAATCTTCTCTTGCAGTTCTTTAGGTAATGATTCAATATCGTTTTTGAAATGAAGTTTAAATACTGGTCTCGTTGATGTCCAACATTTGACTCCTAGCCAAACTGGTTTCTTCTTCGTCAACGACATGGTAAGTTACTTTAATGTCTCGGTCCCACTAAGGGTAAGTAATGACAATTCGGTGACCATCGAGCATGTTCTACGTAGGCCGAATCTTGCGGTTCCCAGTGGTGAAGTGACACACCGCAACTGAAGCACTTGACTTTATCTCCTTCGCCCAAGTAGAAAAATCCGGCTCTGGCTAATTCTTCAGGGGTCGGGCCTCCCAAATACTTAGACCATTTTCCTTTGAACGATTGAAGACGATTTTCAAAGTCGCAGTATTCCGACAAACGCACAGGAAACGAATATTCGTCTTTCACAGGTTCGTTTCGATGAGGGTTGGGTGACATGGACAGGAGTTTGCTCAGAGCTGGATGACATCCGTAGGGGGGTAGACGTGAAGGTGAACATCCACCTTTAAAACGAAACCCAGTAAAATGTCCAAGAGGACGAGCGGCATCGCCTTCGCATCCCTCAGGTTTGGCACGCACAGCATCCCTTTCCATGATAGGGGTAGTGAGAACAAAGTTACCATGATGCTTTACGGCATCGCTAAGGTCACAACGTACAGCATCGTACCCATCGCAAGGCTCACAATCGCATTCCACTTCCGAAGCTCCACACTTGAATTGTGCCTGTCTAAACTTGTTTTGTGTTTCTCTGAAAGTATTCATCTTGTTCGCTCGGTCTTGGTAGTCCCAATGAACTATCGATCTTGACCATAGCCCCTTTTTATACTAGTCGCAATGCAGTCTCAAGCTTGTACATGGTTCCTTTTTTATGTTTTTTATGTCTTGTTTTGGAAGGTACCGTCTCTAAGGTACCGTCATCATTGTACCGTAATGTCATGGGTGGAAAGGCCATAGAAAGGTAAGGGCAGTATGTTCCAGAATAGCTGAATCTTTATAGATACATAGATCCATTCGTAACTTCAGGCCACAAGCGAAACACTGTACTTCATATCCCAATCCTGACTCAGGTCCCAAGTAGACAAATCCTGTTCTAGCTAAAATATGCGAAGAAGGTAATCCTTTCCTATCCGTAGGCCATGCTTGAAACGTGTCCAATCGACGGGCACAATCACAATAGTCAGGCAAGAAAACCGGAAAATGGTAGGGTTTGAACTTGGAGTTCTCATCGGGTTTCTCACTCGATTCTTGCTGTGGCGAAGTCATCCTTCTGGTGGGTGGCTATCCGCTTACAGCCAAAGTTTTATACCAACATGTCCATACGGCAAAGTGAAATGATTGGGAAGTCGCACTCGCTTCTGGTACACGATTTGATAGACTTTTTCCAAGGGTCGACTGACGATGTGATGAGTGGGTAAACGTACAATCTTGTTCGGTTGATAGGTGGTCACTTTAAAGTGTTCATCCTCTCCGGATTGCAAGGCTTCTTTCAATACCCCAAAGTTGACCACTTGACTGGTACGATAATTCAGATTAAATCCTTTCACTTTACACTTCGTGTGCACTTCTCCTTGTGGGTCTCGGTATTCGTAGCCGTAATTTTTAGGACCGCCACTGACGAAACTTAGAATCTTGTCGTCGGGATGCTCGTCTGTCCAGGCTCCTAAACGGTCTCCTTCGATGTCAGGGTGCTGTTGACTCGGGTGATGGATGTAAATGCAACTGTCCGTGTCAAAGTACAGGACACGTTCCCCTAACAGTTCTAAAGCTTCGTACAATTTTAAGCGAGCATGGGCTGTCACGTAAGCCGCAATGATGACATTTCCAAAGGGGTCGTCTTGTACAAAGTCCAGATCTTCTTCGTAATTGACCAAGATCAAATCCTCGCGAACGGCGTCCACGTGTTTCATGTATTTGGTTTTGTCGTGAATCATCTGGAAGTAGCGGGAAGGTTCTGTCAAATATTCCGTCTTGGGTAAACACGGTCGTTGTGCCATTTTACCCCACAAGCAATTTAACATCACTTTGGCAAACGATCGCCTGCCTTCGTTTTTCTCGATGTGGTCTAAAGGAATACCTTCTTGTTCATAGTATTTCTCTTTGAATGTCTTTTCGTCTTCGGAAGTGTGACACCAGGAAGGATAGCCGCTGGCTTCTTGTTTCAGTTTCAAAAAGGCATCCACGTAGTCGGCGAAAATGCCTTTCTGAGTGGGGTCACCCTTGTGGTATTGTTGTGTCTTGGGAAAGTGGCAAACTTCGTACACTTCTAACAGTTGGTATCCCATGTCCAGAGCTTTGAACAATTCCACGCTAACCCCGTCAAGGCACGTTCTTTCTGGGTGTGCTGACAAGGTTGGTCTTCGTTGCACGTTTCGGCACAAGTACGGCACAAAGGAAACATCAGTTTGCCTTGGCAATGGTGAGGCAACACGGGATGGTACAAGTCCGTGGGAGGCAAAATTTTGCACTTGATCAGACCTTCGTATTGTCGAATGTTTTTCAGGTCGATGTGTTCCGTCAACAATTGTGGGTGCCCTACAGGAAAGCGACAATATTTGCATACGTAGGGATACAGCGAACACACGTCCAAGTATTTGATTTCTTCTCCTTTCTCTTCGTCGGCTTGGTACAGCAAACAGGTGGCATTGGTCCTTCCTCTGTACAAACTATCCCTCGGGTTCAGCGGGTCCATGAACTGGTAACTTTCTACGAGGCGTTTAAATTTGGGATCGTTTTTCAAACGGTGATCGTACTCGTGTTCCCACATTTCCACCACTTGGTATCCTTCCTGTTCTAACTTTAGGCGTCGCTGACAAGTATCCTGGTACAAGTCTTCCATGGTTCGCTGTAAAAACTGATTTTTAATGCCACGGTCAGGGTAACAGACGGGACATCCGTGAAATAAGCAACCGTTAAACTCGTACACGATCTTGGGGTTTTCTAAGTCCCAGCCATCGACCGAGTACGTTCCGATGGTCTTTTCGCCTCCTCCGTTGCGGGCATGCTGAATCCATTTGTCTTCCTTGTCGCACAAGTAATGTAACCAGCGCAGGGCTTTGACCGAGTATTGACGTTTGACATAGTTGGTCGTTTGAGGACTGATGACAGCAACGGTGTTTTCAGGCATGAATCGTTGCCTGTACACTAAGGAACACGCTTTGGCAATGGTGCAAGCTTCTTTCAAAGGATCGACCCCTCCGTGTTCCATGAACAGTTCTCGAAATTTTCCATAGCAACGCCGTAAAATGTCCACGTCGGAACGACAATACTTTAGCATTTCTTCCTGAAAGTCGAAAGGGTCCGAGGCGTGAGCCTGGTACCAAGCGTAGAAAGCTTCTCGTTGTTCGGTACGCATGTTGTTGGGGTCGTAATAGTGAGCCTCAGGTAAATGGGGTAGAACGGCGTGTTGATTGGCTTCCGTATTGAAAAAGTGTGGAAAGTACCCTTTAGTCATTTCTGTCATTCCAAACGTTTTAGGCATTCGACTCAAAGGCATGGCCAAGTAACTCATCGAATCTTTAAACTGCACTTGTCCCACTTGCATGAAAATGATTTTGGCTCCGTTCAAAGTCACTTTAGAACGTTCTGCGCCATGTTCCGTATAGCACCTCAAAAGAAAGTGTCCATCGTATCCGGAGAAATTGTGAGCCATCACCGTGGCATGACGATGACAATCTCCGTAACTTTCGATGTCCTCTTGGCTCCACGTCTTGTCGATGGGGTCTAAGACCCATTGGGCAAAATCGGCCAACGTGTTCGGTCCTCGAAAGATTTTTTCACGCCCTCCGGGAATCTTGCTGCAGTGAGGGCAATGACTGAAGATAGGTTCTTGAATGCACTTCTCGCACGCTCGATGAGACACGCAAAAATTAGGAATCTGAATACCGGTCTCTTGCATGCATTCGAAATCAAAAAAGATGAAATTGCCTTTCTTCTTGTGACCGTCCTCTTTCTCTGGTGGGGGCTGGTATTTTTGCACGTAGCATTCGTGTTCCAAGTCCACGATGTGGTGACAAATGTGACATTTTTTCTTTCCTGAACATACGTCTGTCTTGGCATTATTTGTACGTAGGCCTTGTCCACACGTAGGGCACAATCTCAGCAGTTGACAAGCACATTTCTGCTGTGAACCTTGCGTCTTCAGATGTTGCTGGTAACAGGCAGGGCTGACAAACGTGCGCAGACAAGCAGGACAGTGTACTCTTTCTTGCCTTCGCTCAGACAGGGTGGAGAGGCCAAACATCCTGAGCATTTCCATCCGCAATGTTTGTGTTGCTCTCGATTATTATAACCATAGTCACATTTCTCACAGTAATATTTGTATCCCAGGAATCCGGTGATGGTGGTAATGGTATCGAAATGGCCATCGTGATAATAAAGGTGAATGTATTTTCCATCCTTAAAGTCTTGGTCTCGAAACAACAGAGGCCCGCGCACTTTTTGAGGGTGCACTTTCAAGATGTAGAATGGAGCTAGGACATCTTGCAATGTTTGCATTTCAGGAATACCGCAGGGTGTGTCTTTGGACAGGCCAGCTTGTTGTAACAGGAGTTCTGCTTCACTTCGTTGTTTGGCTTGGTTCGATTTTCGAATGTTCTCCCAGGCTCTTTTCCATTCTGCCGTGTCGTTCTTGTTGGCATAGGTTCGTCCCACCACGATAGCCGTGGCTAAACACATCTGGTCTTGAGGGTTGTGAATTCGGACGAGGCTCGTTTTGGTGATGCGAAGGTCGTTCACCAATAACACCTTATGGCGTTGTCCGGTTCCTTGAGGAGGAGAGACGTGGGTCATGGACAGTGTGGCTTTTCCATCGGTGATGTCAAACTGGTCATTGGATTGTTGTACGTGTTGAATCTTGTCCATGAATTGGAAGCAGTCAATTCTGCAGGGGTGCTAAACTCGATCCAAACAGGGGATTTCAAACCGTCGTGTTGTATGGAAAGTCTCAAGCGATCGTCTTCTTTGGGTTGACATTGTCGCTTGAGTGCGGTGAGCAAAGAATCCCACACCCCAGTGATGAACCCTTCTGCTTTCTCTAACGGTACGTCGGACTTGAAATCTTTAAACTTCACTGAGTATTTGTAAGCCGTGGTTCTAAATTTTCTAGAGGAGCGCTTTTCCGTCTCTCGAATGGAATAGTACTTTTCAGGGTTGACTCAGGGTGGTGAACTTTGTTTAGAGGGTTCGGATTCTGGTTCACTTATGTCCTCTTCAAAATCACTGGCATGAATTTGTGCCAAGACTTCAGCCCTGGTACGAGGCGATAGATCACGTTTCTGCCTCTTACTTTCTTCTTCTTTCTTCTCAAATGAATTGGATCGTTTCATCTTGAGTGTAAAACGTCAAATGGCTCAAGTTTAAACACCATAGACTAATTTATAGTCATGGCAGACCAGCGTATATAAAAGGGTGTGTGTCTTGTCCTTTCACTATTCATTTCACTCTCAAACCGAGCACAACGATGGAAGAGACTAGCCAAATCGAACGTTTCATCAGAGCTTTGCGAGGGGTCATTAGAAAATTTTCTTCAGACCAGCCGACGGACTACTCTCCTTCCTTTCGAGATAAAAGTGAAGATACTTGCTATATCTGTCAAAAGAAAGGGCATTGGTCTTCAGAGTGTTCAGACCGTCAAAAAAGAAAAACAGGGGCTAGAAAAGACAAAGGTCAAGATACCTGTTATTATTGTCAAGAAAAAGGACATTGGTCTCCAGATTGCCCAAAAAAGAAACAAGAGAAGTCAGAAGAAAAGAGGGATTCTTCAGAAGAAGAGAGGGATTCTTCAGAGGAAGAAAGCAGACAGGTGAAGAAAAAGAAACAGGAGAAGAAAAGAAGAAGGGAAGAAAGTGAGGAGGAAGAAGAGGAAAAGACTGTGACGGTGAAGAAATTGAAAAAACAGAGAGAGTAAACAATGAGATAGAAGAAGTCTATGAACTTTCTAAAGTGTTGTGTTGTGAATTGTGAATTGGATTGTAATTATTGAGAAAAGAATACATTAATTATATAAGGTAAGTGTCTTTGAGTTTTGATTTTAAAATAAGAAGCTACAGTCACGCACTCATATACACGTACTATAGGGGTAAAATGCTTTTTTTTTAATTATTGGCAATTGAAATTGTATCTCTTTTCGAGAGACGTGGGTGGCCCTGAAAAGAGCCTTTTTTGGTGTAGGGGTGAGTTTAAGCAATCAACTTTAACTGCCTTTAGCCTTTGCCACGGCCAAGGCCTACTTTTGGACTGCGTACGGTTGATGATGATGATTTGGTTGAAATCACTAAGGGTGGTACGGTAGGCTTAGTCACAGGGTTGACGTGTTTAGCTCGGGAAGGTCGTATTCTCTTCGGTCGTAATAAAGAAGTCTGATACATTTGTTTCAGACTTCTTAACTCCGCTAAAATGTCCAACAGTACCTTGACGGTTTGACTTTCACCCTCTTGTTTCTTTGCTGCTACTTCTTCTTGTTGTTATTTTCTTCTTACCTCTTCTTTTTGCTGCTGTTGCTGTAGGAGAAAAGCTTGTTCCGCTTCCTTTTGTCGTTGTATAAATTTCTCCAATTCTTCTTTCTGTCTCTGTCTAAAATTCTCCACTTGCGGTAATGAAGAAGGAGACGAAGGTTCCGGAACAAATTCTTGCGAGGTAAGAAAATCCACAAAATCCCAATTTACCTCTTCTGAAAGTAAGTCCGGGTTCCCTTGGGCGGTCTCCACTGCTGGTGCACCCCAATGGATCGTTTTCTGAGTTTCCGTCATGTTGAATCACTGTCGCATAGATTGACTTCACACAGGCGCTAGCGAATCTATATAGACCACGTGAGTTCACAGACTGCTCTCTTCGGATTGGATGCGGGCTGACTGAATTTTGTAACGCGTGTTTGGATTGGTCAGTGAACTCAATCCGTTTCAATCCTTCCTCTACCTATAAATAAGCGCAGTTCACTGCATTGATTCACCTGTTCTCGTCGCCTCAAGATGTGGACCACAGTTGAATAATCCACCCTTGTGTCTTCAATGATGTTTAGGACGGACATGCTAATGTATGTCCGATCCAAGTGGACCGTTGTCCACAGGACAATCACCAGTCTGTGGATACGTAGGATCTACGTAGAAAGACAAGGTTGCCTCAAGAGGACTCTGATTTATGGCCCTACACTAAGACGCAGCCTGAGGACAAGAAGATGCCGCAGATGCCCTTTATGTTAAGGGCATATTAACATAAATCCAAAGGCCCTTTTCAGGGCCACTCATAGGTCTCGAAAAGGGATTGACTTTCCATCTCCAACCCTCTTTATTTTTTATTTTATTTTTTTTTATTTAAAAATCCCATGTTTCAATTGCCTTTGTCCCTAGAATGGATATTTTTTTCTCCCATTGTTCAAATGCCTTTGTCCCTAAAATGGATATTTCCTTTCTCCCATGTTAAATTCCCTTGTCCCCAGAGTGGATGCCTTTTTTTTCCCATGTTAAATTTATATAGTCCCCAGAGTGGATATTGCTTCCCATGTTAAATTTACGTAGTCCCCAGAGTGGATATTACCTTTTTAACATGGAACTCCCCTAGTCCCTAGACCGTCCCACCTTACTACTTGGGCTGTACTCGAGTGAGGGTCCATACTTTTTTTATTTTTGTACTTCTCCCGACTCGAGTTTGGTCCTCTCTTTTTTATTTAGGTTTTGGCCAAAAATTTCTAAATAGTTTTAAATTTACTGTACAGTAGGGGAGCTGTACAGTTGTTGGAAAGAAGACGGAAGGAGTATTAACTATTTCCTTGTCCTGTGCTGTGTTTGTGTTTCGCATGTGCTAATGTTCCATATGGGGTGTTTTCTTAGGCTCTTTTATGGGCCTGCCAACTTTGCGTGGCGCCTTGTGATATAGCCCCATGACGTCATTACCCCTTACTTTCCCTATACAGATATGTTGTCCCATCCCTCCTTTAGTAAAGAAAGAGAATAATTTAAACCTTCATTGTAACGTTTTTATGTAATGATTTTAAATATATTGATTTTTTAAATATGTTTGACGTTACATTTAATTTATTTGTATATAGGACTTTTGTTGGCAGATGATTCCTATTTAGCAACATCACATACTTAACTGTATATTAAAATTTATTTGTTTTATCGTATTATCTCCTCCTAGGGAAAGCAGGGGTGGGACTGAGGTCATAGTCCGCGTTTGCATTTAAGCCCCTGATGAGCGTTTTACCAAGGCCCCTTCCCCATCTCCGTTCCCTGGTCGGCAGATTATTCCTGTTTATGTTTAGAAACATCAAAGGATTTATTTTTATATTTACTTTTAGTTTGAATTTCAAATAAATTATTTATCTTTATGGTTTTTGGTTTATGATTTCTGATGGCCTATGTTTGCTATTTCTTAATTGCTATTACCTGTCCACAGGCCATCATTGTTTTAATAATATAATTGGTTATCTTAATTATTGTATTTTTGTCTAAATTTCCATCCAAATATAAAATTTGTTTCCTTTGATATTTCTCTTTTTTTATATACAAATTTCCATAATTAATTTTATTTTTGTCGTTTTTCGTTATTTCACACTGCGTGGTTGGGTGTTATTTAAAAAAATCGCTGTTTTTCTTCATACAGCGACTTCTCCGGTTATCCACGCGTCGTGGAGGTATTTGAATATCCTACTCTGGATTCTGAGGGATCCGATGTTGGACCAATGCCTCCATACACTATCCCAACTAACATAGATTTCTTCTTCTTCTTCTTTATTTTTTGTTTTCCTTGCTATTTCATCTCTAAGCCAATGATACGTTTGTTTTATCTCTATTTCCCATAATTTTTTTGATTCCTATATTTGCATATCAGTTCTTTTAAAAATCTATATTTCCTAGGTCTACAAGTTTTTTAGTTAATTTATTATTTTTATAAATGTCTTTCCTATTTATAATGGAGAAGCCAAACCAACAGATGTATGATGATTCCCAAGGTGTTTCCAGTTGCACGTTTAGACGTTTGATCCTATTTAGCATATTTTATTAAGATTGGGTTTGGTAGTTCTAATCCGCCTTTTGTTTTTGCTCTATACAGAGTGGACATTTTGACATAATGTGTTTCAAAAATTCCATATACAACTGATACTTTCGTTGTAAATTTTTCCAAAAGATTGTTTCCTATGTCCATAGAGTTTAGAAGATAGTTCATAGATGAGTACATATATGTCTTTGCGACTTGTACTCGCTCCATAATGCAATAGTGGCGTAAGTGATCAGATTTGAATGATTTCTTTGATTTTCGTTATTACAGTTTTGCAGTTTTCTGCTTCTTCGTTTTTCACAAAATTGATTCTTAATGCTTTAACCTTGCCTTATATTAGATGGTGTGTGTGTGTGTGTGTGTGTGTGTGTGTGTGTCAATCACGGGTGATTACCTCTCCAGTTTCCTATTTTCAAAATTTCAGTTTTATCATGATTGATTTTTGACCCTGAGGCTTTACCAAAGGATTCATATTCCTTTTCTAAGTGTTTGAAAGAATTTAGGTCTTTAATGAAATTGGTACAATCGTCCGCATGTTGGAGCATTTTGAATTCGTCTTTTAGATTTTGAATTCTTATTCCTTCGATGTGTTTGCTATTCCTTATTTTTATACTTAGAATTTCGATTGCTGTTACATTTAATAGCATTGATAGTGGGCATCCTTGCCTCACTGATCTTTGTATATCGAAATTGTCCGTAACAGCTCCATTTACCTGTACTCTTGCAGTTATGTTGTTGTACAGTATTTTGGTCCAGTTTTGGAAGTTTGTTCCAAAGCCAAACTATTGCAAACCCTAACCATTGGGTAGTTAATGGAGTCAGAGAGCAGAAGCACAAAAGGTTTCAAAATGGGTATGATAATGAAAGATCCACCGTGGTGCACAAGAAACAGCTGGCATACCCTGACCCAATGCCTCAGGCCAGTATTACAAATCTATATCTATATGTATGTGACTATACATGCATCCATGTGTGTCCACTATATGTTGTATTTAGAAATATCAAAGTGTTACGCAGCATGATTCTTTGTAGGGATAAATTCATAGGACCTGAATCAAGGGATTTTTGGCAATAACGTAAATCAGGAGGCATGTTAAGACTTACTCCAGTCTGCTTATTCCAGGCGTGCAAATTGGTGATCACCTGAGCATAAAGGTCACTTTCTCCTTTTTATATCATCATGTAGACATACTAAAGCAAAATCAGACAACTGATCAAGAATTATTTCAGCCTTAAAATAAATGTCCCCAGCCTACCGTTCTTATATAATGAAACAGTGAATTAAATGTATCTGACCCTTTGGCTTTTTGAAACGCTAATGCTTGCAGAACTGTAGCTTTATTGTAATCACAGTGGTCTAAAAACAAAATGTATGTACAGACTAAAGTGAATGCCAGTGTGAAAGAGTATCAGGCCTTATGCACTCTCGAAAGAGAACTTATGCAAGCTGGAGTCACATTGGTATAAACTGAAAGAGTACATGGTTTGAATCCTGCCATTAGATCACCCTAGGTCAGTTACCACATTGTGTCCTTGGGAAAGGCACCAAACTCCAACAGAATTGGCACTATATAATCTGCTTGTGTTGCTGTGCCATGAGCCATAACCACAAATTGAATTAATACTATTACTCGGAATGAAAGCACCAGTATTTTTTATGATATAATCACAGCATAATTCAAACACTGTAAACATGCCCATTGATAATCACTAAAGTTTATGCTTTCTGATAGCTTTATGGAATAAATCCTGCAGTGCAGCATAATCTAGATTAGATTACAGAGGTAACTGAGGCAGACAAAGTGTGGGAAGTAATATTAGGAGTTTATCTCATGAAATACGATTTAATGTCGATTTGAAACAACAATTCAACATAAGATCCAATGAGCTTTTTATCGACATTAAGTGAGCCAGTTGTATAATTGTAATTATTTAAATTTATAATGATATGTAGTTCACTGTGAGGAAATCAAATAAAATTGCTTAATAGCAATAAAAAAGTTTCGCTTAATAGCAATAAAAGGTTTTGCTTTATTGACTCTACACCTCTTCATGACAGGTATAGGTCTGCTTCCTACTGTCTAGTGACTACACCTCTTATCTGTGGTTATAAGTGGGTTTTCACATGGTACTTTTAATTACAAAATAAATATCAGCACTTTCGGATTATATTTGCTTGTACCTGTATCAGAGGCCAAAAATATCTATCTGAAACAGTGAAAATTTTAAAATGTGGCTGGCCTGAATTTTGCCTACTCAGTGTTATCCTTTATGAACTTGTGATCCTTGTACAACTTAGAAAAAGAGTTTATTGATGTTATCTGGTTGGACAAAATAAAAAATCACACAATTTATTTTGGCCTTATGGCAAGTGTTCTACATGGACTTGTCTGCTTTCATTATAGATTACCTACCCTCAACACTTACCCCCTTAATCTAAGTATCCCTTCAAACAACAACAACAATATATAGATGTGTAATCTTGTGGTGTATTTTTTAGTTGTATACTTGATACACAAGTCTGACACACATGGAGATATGTTCTGTTCCTCTTCATTAATCTTTTATGAGAATTCCTCATACATGACACACAATTTGGTAATCTATTCTGGTTGCTTGGTTTTACTTTGTACTTCACTCTGCTTACTTAGCAATGTCATCCAGGAAGTCTTATTTCTTAGAAGACAAACTGAGAGTACTTTATTAGGGTCATAATCTAGGTACATGTGCAATACAATATTAATAAATCAGTTTTGGCCCCAAACCAATTAATTAGTGTGTAATATACAGTAGTCATTACCCAGCAGGTCTTACTTGCACACACAATATAGTGTTTGTCATAGAATAAATCATGAATTAAAGCAAAACTACTTAAATTGAAATTTAAACCGTATCTACTTTCCCTTTATTGTATAACATAGACCCAAAACATCACCTGTGCACAGGAAAGATGACATGATGTATAATGAAATTTCAGGGGAAAAAAATCAGTTAAACTTTGAATACCAATAACCATGAAGTCTACAAAAATATTTTTAAGGCGTGACTTTTCATTGCATGATTGATCATATGTTATGTCAGATTTCCTGTAAAATGCTCATATTCTCATTGACTAACTTTGCATCGTTCTTTGTGTTATGCACATGAAATGGCATCATTATCATCATCATCTATAATGCAGTCAGACATAATATATGGACCTGTGATCACCAGTAGCTTACAAACCTTAAGACGGAATGTCTTTAAAATAAAATGTTACTCAGTCAAAGGTTCGGTTAATGGACAAATGTCAATACTGTAATGTAAATAGTCTTTAACCACCAAGATCAGTAAATTAGACGTATGTACTGTATGGATAACCAGTTCTCATTAAATATGGCTTTGTCTGCCACATTGAATGTGAAAATATCCCTACATCAACAATGACTTAACATGAAGCTCTTAATAAAATGTTGTATGTGGAAATCTGATTTTATTGGAACATGTAGTGTCAGTGCCAGCCATACTGAACATGCTTCGCATTCAGAGACCTTGATTTACAGGTTTCGCAGTATAATTGCTCACATAGTTGCAGTGCAACAGGTTTGGGGTCATTTTTTGTGGACATTTCAGGAGGAGTTGGAGGGTGAAACTGTGTTTACATTTATTTGAACACCACCAGTTAGTTTTGTACTGTTTTAAGGCACCTAACCTTGTCTCTCAGTCTGGCATCTGACTGACTTGTTTGTTTCCTATACTGAGGTTTGATTTCTCCCATGGCCATATAGAAAACATTTGACATCTGATGACATGTTTTTATCCTTGTTCTGAGCAATTTATATTCAAATGGCCATATAGAAAGTGGCATCTGATGAATTTGTTTGCATCCTATTCTGAGGTTTGATTATTCACATGGCCATGTGGAAAGTGGGTGTTAGCTCTGTACTGGAAGGATTTACATGACATGACATTTGGAGAAAGCACTCCTGGGACAAAGGTGGTCCAGAGTAGGAGTGGGACCCTTGCAATTGTTTCTTATCAATGACCTCAGATATGTCACTACTGTTTCAAAGGTCACTTTAACAATGTATGAACTCACTTACAAGTCGAGTCAAACTTCAATCAAGGAAGATCCTGATTTAAGACTGGTATATTTTGAACGTCGACCCGCCCTCTTTTCAAAGGCACTAAATACGTGTCTTAGCATCAATATAATTATCCACAAGGCACAGTACAAGACATTTCTTTGGTGGATGTATGGTATTTGGCCTCGGGTAATTTTTATAAGACTATCAGAATTTGAAAGATACTGAAATATATGATTTAGTACCCGAAATTTGCATACCGTGCGTGTGCTCGAAAGCTTAGATGTCGCAGCAAGCGCTGTGAGACAGCTGCGGCAGCGCAAATTACGTCTAAACCAAAGTAAGCAAAATAACCAAACACCAACTACAATGTAGCAAGAAAATCAACCGGATAAAGGAGTACTGTAAATGTATTTTGGAAAAGGATTGCACCTGCTCCAATTCTTTTTACAATTTTGCATAGTATATGCCTTTTCTTTTTACACCCTAGATATCTAATTCGCCGTTTGTCAAGTCCTTCTGAGGGCATTTTGCCTTTACATTGGATTCTGATGTATTGCAATGGCATTTTTTCATATCGCAACTTCCTTTTTTATTATTTTGTATTTTGAGGTAATAATCAACCAGTTAGTTCCTTTTTTTATAAATTTGAATTGCATTATCATATTTAGTAGTAAAGTTAGTCATATGAGATCTGCTCATGCTAATTAGTGTCAGAACTGAAATCAACACACCTGAACTGAAATCAACTCACTTATCGACACTAAAATGACCACCAATATTAGGGGATCAAATAGAGCAACGGCAAGTAGGATGAACGTTATGGAACTACTTCCAAACTAGATTAGAGAGGCCAGAACGGAAACAACACATAATTGCGTACCACCCACCAGGCTGTCAAACCATTGATTTTGGAAAGATATAAAACTGCCCTAGGCAGGCGGAAATACTAAAAGCGCTGAAATTGCAAGGGATACATCATCATCATCACTGGCGACTCAGTCTCGAGAGACCATGCGAATAGCGCCCTTGGGGTGTTGTCTGTCTCTGGGGTGTTGGCATCGTCTGCTGTGGACGTGCAGGCCTATACGTGAATGACAGTCCCTATTGCAGTTGGTGCAGACATACTGGGAAGTCTGAGTTACTGTGGTTGCTGCCGCGTTCTTCTTTCTCTCACGTTTCTCCGCCGCCAACTGGCATCTCCTCGCATCAGCGACTGATATGCCCTTGTTTACCGTCAGTCTCCAGGTGTCTCGGTCCTCGGCCAGCACTTCTCAGCCATCGGCTGAAATGTCGCATGCCCTCGAGTCCCTCTTGCATACATCCTTGAAACGGAGTGACGGACGGCCGACTCTTCCCATGCCAGTGGCCAGCTGTCAATATAGGATGCCCTTTGGCAGCCGTCCATCCTCCATGCGTCTTTACGTGTCCCAGCCATCGAGGGCGGCGTTTGTTCAGCAGGGAGTACATGCTGGGTGTACTTGTACGCTGCAGAGAGGTCGAGGCCAAGGCAATAGATATACATGTGTCTCAACTCCCTCTCGAAATCAATGAAAAGGAAATAATAGAGAAAATCGAGAATAAATACCAAGTAATTGTACGAAACAGTAACATGGCCACTGTGTATGGTTTCCAGAATGTAAAGACTGGAGTCAGGCACATTACAGTTTTAAGATTAGACGCAAAGAAAATACCATATCTTTTCTACGTGATGGGCTTTCGTCTAAAAACGTGGGATGGGGGGAAGAAACGGAAAGGCCATGCACAAGTTGCAAACAAGTAGGCCACACACTACGAGATTGCAAAGGGGTGTATGGAAACGGTAAAGCTAATACATACTCAGGAGTGGTAGGAAAATGCCCAGAGTTTGCCAGATAATAATGAGCAAGAACAAAGGCAAGATGCAGTTCTAAACATTCTTCATCAAATAAGAAACGAAAACAAGAATCCAGCATATTTAACTGACCTAGAACTGTCAGCAGTACCGGAACCCTCATTAACCTCGGAATGGGCCAAATTTTGTACCCCAAATAAAACAATAAAAGGGAAAATTCCAACAAGAGACCACCCCCGTGATAACAAATAGGTTCCAAATTCTAATGGAGGATGAGAGACAAACAAATGGGGACGAAGAGATGGAGGAAACAGAGGAGGAGCAAACAGAACTAATAGGTATGGTATCCCTAACCTCCACTCCAAAACCTGCCCATAGGAACAAAAGAAAACTAAGGAAGTCCCTGTCGGCGTCATCGAAATGAGACTCGGCGCCGGCGGAGGAAAATTCCCCTCCTAATGACAAGGACAAAGCCCCCAGAAAGAAAAAAGAAAAACACCTGAGTGACATGGGAGAACACAAATGACAAAAACAACCATGACGAAAACAGCGACAAAGACGAAGACGACGACAGACATGTGAAATACGGGCTAGACATAATAATAATAATAATAATAATATTGAGGACTTTGTATAGCGCCTAATCTTTACAAGCTCTAATCGCTTTACAACATGAGACAACACCTCTAAGATAAAAAACATATAATGATATGATTACAAAAACAAACACCATGAAATTAGAACATATAAAAAACATGCTGAGAATATTTAAGGTAGGAAACATTATTAGGTCTTTAAGTTTTTTATTGGAGTCGAAATAAGTGAGTTTTGAGAGCAATCTTGAATGTAATCACTGTATTTAGTGTTTAAGTTTAGTGGGCAGTTCATTCCACGTTGATGGGCACTGGTATGCAAAAGAACGCTGTCCATACGACTTTGATTTCATAGTGGGAATAATGAATATACGATTGTCAGAAATGGAGCGTAAGTATCTTGCTGGTTTGTACACATGGGTAAGGTCGGATAGGTATGTTGGACTAGAGTCGGTCAGTGAAAGGTAGCACAGAGAACAAATTTTTTGTTTGATTCTGGATCGAATGGATAGCCAGTGTAGGATACAGAGCAACGGGGAGGTGTGTTCTGATCGTGATACTCTAAGCATGATCCGAGTAGAGGTAGTTTGAACTTTTTGAAGGTATAAGAGTAAATATTGAGATGAACCAGTCAGAATTGAGTTAAAATACTCCAGTCTTCAAAATACTATTGAACACATAAGTGTTTTAGTGGCATCTACTAAAGATATTTGCAAATGGAGCTGATGCGCCTCAGCTCAAGATATGCAGCCTTGCATATGTTCATGACATGTTGGTGCAATGTGAGAGTACTGTCCAGAGTAATACCAAGGTTTCGTACTGATCGTGTGAATTTAATGTTGGTTGTGCTGATATTTATTGTTTGATGTAAAGGATGTGAATGAGAAAATCTTTGTGCTGTGATCAGAATGGCCTCAGTTTTATCATCATTCATCTGCAGCTTGTTACATGTCATCCATGATTTCACATCAGAAATGCACTTCTCTACACCTTGGATGGTAGCATCAACTTTGGGTGGCTAGATTTCTATATTTGGGTGTCATCAGCATACAATTGGTGAGAGAGTGGATGACGATATATGACACTTGAGAGCGAGTGAGTGTACATAATGAAGAGAACATGTCCAAGAACACACCCCTGTGGAACACCACAACATAGATCAACTGAGCTGGAGTGTATTCCATTTGCAGATACAATTTGTGTCCTGTTGACCAAGTAGGATTTGAACCACAGTAAAGCTGTATCATGAATGCCAAATACATGCTGGAGATGGTGAGGTAATATATCATGGTCTATTGTGTCAAATGCTGCAGACAAATCAAGGGGGGTAAGGACTGTAATCTTTCCGTCATCCAAAAGCAGAGGAAATGTCATTAAATACGTTTAGAAGAGTAGTTTCAGTACAATGGTACGGGCGATATGTAGCTTGTACATTGCTATAAAGACTGTTTGAATTCAGTTGAGATACAAGCTGGGATAGAACAACCTTTTCTAAGATTTTTTATATGAATGGGAGATTAGAAACTGGGTGGTAGTTCTTTAAATCGTTATAGTCTAGTGTTGGTTTCTTCAGCAGAGGCTTTACAATGGCAGTTCTGAAAAGTTATGAGAATTTCCCTGATGAGAGAGAGGTATTAATAACATCAGTTAGTGAAGGCAATACTGGATCTATGCACTCAGGCAGCAGTGATGTTGGAATTGGATCAAATTCACATTACTTTGGTGCACTCTTTGTCAGGATTGTACGTACGAAATCCATAGAGACAGGTGCAAATGCTGCTAATGGTTGCCGCTTAAATTCTGTATCCCAACTTCATGGTGACGACGAGTCAATTGAAATTGTTGTGTGAAGCTTATCTCTAATGGTTTGTACTTTGTCACTGATGCAAACATGTCCGGAAGGTCGACTGGAGAGAAGGTTGTTTGGAAATGGTGTAGATTTGTTCCTTGACATTAGCTTGTTTTTAATCTTGAAGAGCTCTTTGCAGCTGCAACTTTCCATGATCTTAGTAGTGTAGTGGGCTGATTTCGCTTCATGGACTATATTTGTGACATTCTTCTTAGCGGCTTCATAGATTTGCTTATGAATAGTGAGTCTGGTGGAAAGCCAAAGCCTCTCAGCTTTACGGCGGTTTCTTTTAGCAGTGCGAAGCTGGTACCTAACATTGCTATGCCATGGAGAACACTTTTGAATTGATACTCTGCACTTGGTAGCTGGGGCATGTTTGTCAAGCAATGAACGCAGGTAGTTATCGAGTTGTTCTGCAGTATGAGGTAAGCAAGTTGTTAGGTTAGCTTGGATGTCGTGCATTAGTTTGGTTCTATTTATCATACGGAGAATTCTCTTAGTAGCAGATAAAGATTGAGGGTTAGGGACTGATATGTCAAGATGGCATATAATGCAGAGGTGATCTGTTGCAAGGTCATGGGATACCAGGGAGGACCGTAGAATGTTATCATCAGGTCTATGAAGAATCCAGTCTAAAACGTGACCATGTTTATTATTGGGATGGTTAACTGATTGTTTGAGGTTGAACACATTAATGGAATCTATGTCTTTTGATGTATTTGGGTTTCCGGGACAGTCAAAGTGAAAGTGAAAGTTGAAATCTCCAAGAATAATCAAGTGCCACCTATCGAATTTCCATAGTCCAGGAGATTCGGAAACTGCTCCAAAAGGAGAGAGTCAGCCAGCTTGTTTTCTTTTAATACTAGGAGGAGGGCGGTATAGGCAGAAAAAAATGGACTGAACTTTGCTCCAGTGTGAGCGTGGTTTGGACTAGTTCAAACGATGTGTGCTCGAAATTGAATGTTTTGGTGTGGTTAAGACGTTTGATCATGGAATTCTTTGTAATGACAGCAATTCCACCTCCACAAGAGTTACGGGGGAACGACTTGATGGAATAACCAGTGGGTGTTAGATCCGCACACTTGGGCTCATCGCCTGGTGTTTTTAGCCATGTTTCTGTCAGGAAAAATATGTCAACATTTTGGTCGTTGATAAAATTAACTATTTATGTGCGCTTTCCGGTGGTCCTACTGACTGGGCATTGAATAATGCAATGCTTAGAGGTATTTCTTGGATAGTTGACACAAAGGTTGACGAATTAATAGGGATTTGAATTAAGTTATCTAAATTAACGGTCGATTTTTTTTTAAATTGTTGAGTCGAAATAACGGAGGTAACTAGGATTCTTCTTTCTTTTCTACGCCGGCCAGCTTTGAAACAACGTTTCTTTCTTCGCTTCTGTTTACATTTAGGTAATGAACAATGTAGTCCCAGTTCGTTTAGTCTAGAGCACAATGTAGAGTGGAGAGCCAAGGAGTGATCATTTAAAGCAATTAATGAGGGTCAATCGTAGCATAAACGGGTTGACTGGCGAGTATCAAGTGATGGCGGTTTGTTCCAAAACAGTGGAGCAAGACAGCTGAGAAAAAGTCTAATTGTTCTAGTTTCCAAAACAAGGAGATGAAGAAACACATACGAATTTAACAGCCAATGCATAATGAACACAATAACGTAGATGAAAACAGGCAACAAGCACAAATCTCATGAAAAAGACACTAAAAACAGAACAGCTGCTTCAAGCCGCTTAAGCGATAGCGGCCATCTTTAACACACTTATTTCATTCTATGAATGTATGTATGATAACTGAATGCACATGTTTCTCTCCAAACATCACTCTTTCTTAGGCTGGTGAACGTTTGTGTGTTTGCCGGGTGACCATGCCTTTTCACAAGATACCATACCGACTTCAAGCTTATGAAGCTGTTGAAGGGACACGATTCTGTCTTATACTGTAATTTATCGCGACAGAGTTTGTCTCCCTTATTCAGTAAGATCCTAGTAACTCTCATTATCTTTATTTTCAGCAAGAATTTCAAACACTCAAATCGTCATCGTCCCAAGACTCTTGCCCTACCAATCATACTGGCCACCATGTATAGCCTCCCATGAGATGAGAAAAGGCAATAACACATGCTCGTAGGAAGAAAAGATAAACAAGTCGCGCATTTACAAAAGTTGGTGATATTTTTTAACATCAGCGAATGCAGTCAAGTATAAAAGTCGACCTTAAAAGACAAATACCCGAAATGTCAGATGCGCTGTCAAGTTTACAACTGCACCAGCCTGAAGTATACTGGTGAATCTATATGACTGTTTATTATTCGATTTATGGCTGTATTTAATTTAATTTTGCATCTTGAATAAATATGTAAAGTATGCATACAAAAGTCTGTCATACTTATGATACAGCTATTGAATAAGGTGATTTTAACAGAGTGACAATAATGTCTAGGATTGTTGTATTACAAAAGGTGTCGCACGGGAAGAGACAGCTAATACATAAACTGTCAACATACATATAAATTTAATATGGCGGCTCTCATTTGCTAATACGCATGGATATGATTTAATTTTCTAACTGAATATATTGTATCACAATTCAAAATAACGATATAAATGTAAAGAAAATTTCAAAGTAAGAATTGAATAATTTATGAAGTGGAGAAATTTTAACCTTCGTATTTTACGTCCGATGTAAACGACGCTATGTTTGTTATGACTTCCAATAGAAAATGTTTTACCCAGAGAATGAGAAATGAGTTTATCATCTGCATCATAAATAATATACAAGGAGCACTGCCGAAACGCTGGCGAAGACTGTGGCGGAAGGTGCAAACAGTGGATACACAAATGAAGGCTCCCAAGTACGTCACAAACATTAAACGTCACGATGTAGCTAACAACAACAGTAAAACTAAACAATACGCTACGATTGGGATAATTAACGTCACAAACATCAAACGTTAAGCAGCAGAGGGGGCGAATCGGACATTTTGTCCAATCGTTATTTTGCTTAATTATTACTTTCTGCAACTCAACGATCTAGTGTCGTCAGCGCCTGGTAAAAAAAAAACGACGACGTCGTTGGGGGATCGGCGCGTCGTCATTTGGTTTAATTAACACCTTCTGCGCGTCGATCCCCAGCGTCGTCAGCGTCCGGTAAGCACATCGACGACCGCGTCGATGTCATTGCCCCCTCTGCTGCTAAGTGGTTATTTACAATGATCTTACAAACAGAGTGATCACTAACTCCTCCTCTTGCAGATCAATTAGGTTATTTGACTGATCGGTAAGTCTGAAATTAATTCTCGTTAAAAACCGATCATGGCATCGCATATAGACCGGATTAATCGGACTCTCAATGATCAAAAATCCCGGAGGGGCTGTTGGTGAAAACGAATAAAGGATATACCCCTGTTGAGCTTGATTTGATTGCTTGGTATCCACCTGATAACTCCCTTCGATAACATCACACACTAGATTGATCGCTATCACTGATGCGATATTTACGTTGTATGGAGCAATATGCCTACCACCATCTCCGTTATCGTGTCTGAGGATAGTTGATGGGGGAGTGTCCGCGGGTGGATTCTTGGGCCATCCTAGTATGGTTCTTATTGAACTGTTATAAATATCAACCATATACCCCGGTGTGCTTATTTCAATCGTCGACGATAACGTCGGTTCATGAACCGTAATAGCGATTTTTGATTCCTTTCCTGTGATCGATTTTATCCTGCGTTGAAATTCTTTATTGATTTGCTCTATTTGGTATGACCCAGTTGGTATTGTAACCTCCTCCCAGTTTGGGGTCCCATCGGGTTTATTTGTCCGTGCAAAAACCAGCGAGTTATTAGGTTGTTGTCCGTTAAATGCGTCCGCTCGGATATTAGGCCAACTGTGATATACTCGCAATTTTGCCAGCGCTATTTCCTTTACTGGAACCGGTGATGGGAAGTTCACACTGAATTCGGGTTTCGTTGATGTTATCGATATCATACTTGTTTGTACCGGAGTGGTGTTCTCCGCGATCCGCTGAAGTAATTGAGACCCTTCGGGGTTCAGCGACATTATTATTATTCGTTGTTTTTAGTGTCTAATTTTAACAACCAGGTGGTTTCGGCTTCCAGTTGAAAATCCTCGATTTTTGACATCGCGGAGCTATATAACTGGACCATCGTGGAGAATTCAACATCGGATACGAACAAATTATCAATCGATAACGAGATCAACCCGGATAATTTCGAGTATGCGTCGGATACTATTTGATGTTTTACTGTATACTCGTTGAGTTTTTTCTGAAAACACGATGATATCTTCCTAGTGATTGCGTTGGCAACTCCAGCAACTGTTGTCATTGCGGAGACAGCGATTGGAACAGCGATTGGGGTTATCGTGGTCACCGTGGATAAAATAACACCGGCGCCAGCTACTATACCCGACACCGAGTACACGACCGCGTCGATGGCGGTTATTTTACGACGGTATTTTTTTATTTTTACACGGTATTGTTCGGAAAGCGTTTTCAAGTTCGCGGAAAATTCTTTTGCGGTATCGAATCGATATTGATGTGACGTCGGTGATACCTCTGATTCAATTTCCTTTGTGGTCATTTTTATTTTAAAAGAACTAGTGTTTTTAATTACTTAGATTCGCTACAAATTCCACATACCATGTAATGTTTGCCCGGGCTAGATTTCTATCAACGGCATAAATTGTAAACTGTTCAGTTGCGTTCTTGTCTATAATTGTTGATATTGTATTGTTAAACCCGGATGAACTCGACGATAATATATTAAACTGCATCATTGAAACCAGTGTCAATCGATAAATGCCCTTAACAGTTGCGGTGATATTTACTGTATTCTGTGTAGGAGTCCAATCGAATGATCCATGCCGAATTGTGTATACTGTGTTGATGATGTTCTCATGAGGGATTTTTATTTTTTCGAATTGCTCTGCTACTCTCGGTAGCCCGTCTTTAATCGCTTCAACATCAGTTTTGATTATTCCTACTTCCTGCCAATGCGCGTCTATATTATTCTTGTTCGTTGCAACATTAGTTTTGATTGTTTCTATTTCCCGTGTATTCTCGGTCATACTTTTTTTGTTCGCTGCAACATCAAGTTTGATTGTTCCTATTTCATATGTATGTACGTCTATACCTTTTTTGTTCGCTGCAACATCAGTTTTGATTAATCCTATTCCCCGCCAATACGCGTCTACATTTTTTTTGTTCGCTTCAACATCAGTTTTGATTGTTCCTATTTCCTGTGTATGCGCGTCCACACCCTTTTTGTTCGCTTCAACATCAGTTTTGATTGTTCCTATTTCCTGTGTATGCGCGTCCATATTATTTATGATCGTTGTAACATCAGTTTTGATTGTTTCTATTTTCCGTCCATGCGAGTCTACATTATTTATGATCGTTGCAACATTAGCGCCGATTATTTCTATTTCCCGTTCATGCGCGTCCACACCCTTTTTGTTCGCTTCAACATCAGTTTTGATTGTTTCTATTTCCTGTCCATACGCAGTGATATCATTTATAGTTATTGTGATTTCATCCGGCTTGGTATTTTTTTTACCAAGGAATTTATCAAAGTTGTCATCGATCCTGTTAACATTTTTTCGTAACGTGTAAAATTGGCCCGACAGCGTCGTAAACTCCAAAATAGTATTTTTTATTGTTGCAAGATTTGGTTCGAATACTATCGGGTACCCAAAAAATCTATCGATAGTTGCTTTCACATGCCCTTCGAGTTCGATTATTGATCTATTCAACCTTATAACACCGTCTTGGATTAATTCTATCGTATTCTCTATCTCCACTATATGTCTACCCGGTTTGAGTAGTCCGTCGCCGGTATACAACGCGATGGTGTTCTCGGCGGCATCACGCTGTCGTAATAAAACGTCATTTAGCGACACATTACTAGATTTCAATTTACCCTGGCGGTCTTGAAATACAACTATTTCATCTGGGTCAACACTGGTTAAGTTCAACGTATCAGCGATTTCATCCTCAATTAGTTTTTTTATGTCGGCGGCGGCCGTTTCCGTGGATTCTTTCAGCGCCGAAACCGGTCGTCCCCAGATATCAATCATTATTATTGTAAATGTTATTCTCTAAAATCCGTTGAGCTTCTACGACCCCACTAGTGTATTCGTTTACAACCACATGAGGTGGTTTCCGCGATGATGAAATCGCCGCGAGTACGTTCAATACCTCACGGCCACATATCGGTGGGTCACTTAATCGCTGTGTTGGCAGCGTGGAATAAAAAACCCGGGCTGAACACGCCGGGGCTGAACACGCCCGGATATACCGCATGAACTCTTTCGGCGGGGCTAACCCGTATGAATCAAAATAGACGATCGCGCGCGGATCAATCGCGTACGCAACCCAATGAGTTCCCGCTCCGGAGGACCCATCGAGGTTAATTATGCCGGTTTCAATATTCCTTGGTGCCGCCGGCAATTGATCCCTCATAAAAACACCTCTGAAGTTTTTTATCGCTAGCGCGTTTGCGGCGTCTATTAAATCAAAATTAGACATTGGAGTCATAGACTCAGGAGTCATTGACTCAGGAGTCATAGACTCTTGCGTTAATAAACGGTTCCCGGTAGTCTTAGACCCTTTCCCGAGTACCATGAATACGGGGTTCCCGGTAGTCTTAGACCCTTTCCGGCCACGGGTCGTTTTTTTTTGTAGCCTTTCCCGGTTGCCTTCTTCAATGCCATCCCCGCCGCGGTACCAACGGCTCCTAACGCCGCCGCCTTAGCCACTGCTGGTGCGGCCGCGGCAATCAATGCCGGAATCGCAGCTAACAGCGGAAATATCCCACCGGTCTTTTCCATGTTTTTAATTGCTGCGGCTGAAAAATCTATTTGAACACCCTTTTTATTCTTCATCGCATCATTGAAATGTTTTATTTGACGCGCCGTCAACGATATCTTATGATTACCACCTGCCATCTGCGACGGCTTCAGCGTTATTGTGGTCCCGCATTGTTTAGCCGACTTTGATCGTAATTTCTTGACTTGACCATCAGTCAACTCTACACTGACGACACTATACGACATTTTATTGTAAACGCGTTTTGTGCTTTCAATTACATGTTTTCCACTGGCGCATCAACGATTCTCATTCGTCCACCAACACCTTCTAGCAGCATTGATTTATCGCTGAGAATGACAGCAACCGCTCTATAATTAACACCACCCGGGGCTATACGAGCTCGGAAGTGTATATCAACGACGGATTGTCTCGTTAAATCAAGATGTTCCAACGAAAAATAATAAATCGGATACAGGTTTTTAAAATCAAGTTGTGATATTTGCAAACCAGTGTCGACGTTTTGATCACGACCCATATACGACAGCAATCGATGGTATACACGTGCAATATGGTTATCACCGTAATTAAGCTGTATATCCTCGGATGGTTCCTGTTGTCCGTTTATTCTCAGCGAAACATCCCTGACTCCTAATTGATCAAATATCATATGGCTGCGTTCTTGACTACCCAATCGTTCCCTATTCTGTAACGCAACAAATATATGACGCGGGGCTGAAACACCCTGTTTTGATGCTAGGTGCCATGTAAACGTATCGGCGACGTTATCCTCTTTAGCATCAGTTGTTACCGCTAGCCAACTTAACAGCGATTTCCCTCCCTGTTCCATAAATGCTAACAATCGTGCTTCCGTGGTAACTGATGGAGTCAGCACCGGCATCCACAATGCCATTTTAGTTAAAATGACTTTACCGGCAGCGACGCCAGCAGCATGCCATATTGCATTGTTATCATCGCCCCTTCGCGTCAGCGCGATTGTATGCTTAGCCCCATAGACAACCTTCCTAACATTTCTGCAGAATCCGAATATGTGATGGAGTGGAATCGCGCATGAAAACTGTCGGCGTGGTCCTTGCAACATTCCTACTCGTGCTGCGAATCCCATATTGTAATTATCGTTAAGACTTTTTATAATATTGAAATTAACGTTTGGTTTTACTCTGCGGTCTGGGTTATTTGCTTCAGCCTGATCAATTGCGGTATCTTTTTCCACCAGCAAGTTAACGTACTGAAAATGGTCAGCGTTATTAGTGATATCCTTTGCGAACATCATAGATGGGCCCGCCGATCTTGTATAATCATCCGAGTATCTCGCCAACCCAATTATCGTCGTTGCAACATCAACCTCGCGTTCTATTGATTCAATTTCTCGCCCGTCAATAAGATATCTGGCGCTCTCAAATAACGCCATGATACCGTTGTTGACGAAACCAACTCGAACACGAGGGTCATCTGCGTATGGTGCATTATCGGCGGCATTTGTCACGAGTTCTCCCTCGATTTCGATAAACGCTTCACACGGCAGAAAGTATTTACTGGTATCTTGGACCTGAAGTTCAATTCGCGATCGTAGGTCGGGTTGCGCTGCATAATAAGAATAATATTGATAATCACGGACAGAATCATCCCTGCGCACTGGGGCGTCCATATCAAACGCGGGATCAGCGGTTCGCGCAAACATTCTATTATTTATCATGTTGATATTTTCAATTGCGATTTTTTCGTCGTAAATTCTTTGAATTTAAACCACTCCCCGCTATCGCGTTCATGAGCGCGTTGGTTGACGCATCGGCGGATGACTGAGCCGCCATCGACTCTAATTTTTCTTCCACGGCGTTATTTATTACTTTACTGACATTTACAGGCATCACTGTCGTTGATGGCATTACCGGTGGTTTCTGTTTTTTTCTCCTGGATTTCACCAATGACATTAGTTTGTCCCGCGCGGCTGAAAACGCCCTTCCGGCAACATCTCCAATGGCACTAATACCCTTATCACGAATAACATCAATAGCCTTCATTCCTAATTGTTTGGCTAACGGCGCTACTTTTGGAGCCATTCTTGTAAATAACCCCGCAATGGTGCTACCGAGACCATCTCCATAGTACGCGCGGTAAACAGGCAATCGCGAGTTTACCACGTAGACGAGTACTGGTTTATCATGGTTGTAGTGTATGATCATCCTTATTAAAAACACCAGTTTTCCAATTAATCATCCACGAGCTCGTCTATGAGCGTTCGATATGCATTAATGTCCATAATACCGCCTGCAAATAACCGCTTGCAAATATCAGCAGCCTCATTGATTATTTCCGGAGAGTTATTTCCGGCTCGTTTTCCTCCGATTAGTACTTCCAGCCGTGATATATCACTGAGAACACTATTAGGGCAGGTAACGCCGTAGGATTCTTTACCAACAGGGTATCCTTTTCCTTTTTTTGGTGTTCTACTCTTAACTTTCTCGAGGAATTTATCGTAATCGGGATCACCACGATGTGGTAATGCTTCTCTATGTTTACTCGCTAAATACACTATTCTTGCCCAGTTCTCCGTCGAGGTTATTTTTTTCTTGTAACCTTCATTGATATACTCATCTCGAATGCTCTTAGTTGATGTTGTAGCAACAAAATTAACTAATTCTTCATCGTCGTCGATGTCTCTAATTTGATCTATTGCGGACTTTTTAAGAACATTACGGGGGATATTTCCCTCTTTCTTTTTTTCTTTCGATGTTTCTTCGGGTGTTTCTTCGGGTATTTCTTCTTCTGGTTCTTTCGCAGTAGCACCTAATTCTTCCTCGTCGACCATTGTAACATAAGGTTCTTGTGGTTCGGTTATAGCGAGTGGTGGTGGCCTCCGTGTTGTAGCAGCCGCTATTTTTGCAGGGAGTGTTTCTAAAGACCTTTTTGTTTGTTTTGTCTCTGCCGCTATCTTTTCAAGCGCACCAAGAACGGGTACAGTTGCCGCTGTAACATCCTTAGTCGCTTTAGTTACCGGGGCAAAGAGTTGTTCGCTTCCAACAGTAAAATCGGTTTGCATTTGTTGTCGCGTTTGAAGTTTCTCTCTCACCCTGTCTCGTAACGGTATAAACTTTTTAAGCGCTGCTAGCCGCTCTCTGGCTAGCCGAGTAGTAAGTGATTCACCTACCATTATTGTAAATTGATCCGCAATTTTCTAATTTTCCGCCGAGTGTACCATCGGGAGCTCCACGGAGTTTTCGTCTATAATCCTTCTAATGTTTTTGATCTTACTAGAAATCTCCCGGCGTCGTTCATAAACACGTCCGAGTTTTTTTCGTATTATTTCAACGGCAGTAAATAGTCCAATGAATGCATTTGCGTCATTGTGGTACAGGTTCTCATTAATCGTATGTTGTAATCGTTTTATAAAAAAATACTCGCGGGCCAGGGTAAAACGCCCCCGTTTCGACTGTTCGTTAATAATCTCATAATCGGATAATATTTTTTCACTGTCGAGACCATCAGATAATTCAATTCCTTGATTTTTTAATTTTGAAATCTCAGTTAATATATTATTGATGTCTTCGATATTCATTATTCTTATAAAACATCTTATTTTTAAATAAAAAAAATGAAAACCCCGTGTATCAATTCCGAGGTGTTCATACTTTGTTTTCTTCCGGAACAGACAATAACGTTTCACACTGTCATGGTGGCCTTGTCAGCGCCATAGGCGCTGGTGACCTTGTCACTCGCTAATTTCTGTTATATATGAAAATCGAATTCTGTGACTCGTCTTTTTTGAGATCGCTGTTTGATATACTCGTTCTGCAACAAATCGCACTGCGGGCATACAAATATCAAAATATTTTCCTGCCGCATTCATGGAGTGAAATGTTTTTTCCTCGTGCGTTGTTGTATCAAACGATTTGACACTCTTTGCTTTCTTTGGGTATTTACCGGTTTGGCCTTTTTTGGTGTTTTCACTCTGAGAGATGGCTTGCAGGTTTGTAAGAGAATTATCAGTCTTATTATTATTAATATGATCAATCACAAGCCCATTTTCGATTAATCCGTGAAAACATTCATAGATGATTCTGTGACAGAGATATTTCTTCTTTCCGGCACCAAACATTAAATACCCGTGATTATTTACGGTACCAACCGGCTTCTTCAGTTTGCGGTTTCTAACAATGCCGTCGCGAGACGCCTCGTAACTGACGAACACAGGATGCGGCTGAAATTCTTGGTCCATTTGTATAATAATACTATTTGTCTAATTTATTATTTGGTTTAATTATGAATCTTTCAACGTAGTCTTGGGGGGTTTTGATGACGAAGTCTGCGGTGGGATCAATGACGGCGTTTTTAATTCGCTTGTCATAATAGCGTTTTAGTTCCCTGTATCGCTTTCCGCCACAATTAATACACAACTGCGATTTTCCTCTTACACCGACGTGGCAAACCAAGCACGGGAGGGGGCCAAGAGAACCATTACGAACGCTTTGTAAATGATACCCGCAGAATTCTCCTCTACATGATTTATTGCACGGGGTTGTCGACCCAATCATCAACCATTTGCAGTGATTCATTATACTATATTCTTTCATTTAAATACTTGTTTTAATTATATGGATGAGTTTGAGAGATTGGCAGCAATTAAGCCCCGGAAAAATATTAAATTCAATCTCGATAGAGTCCTCAAGGACACACCAAAAGCGTTAATAAACGATAAAACCCTGTTGAATAAAATACGCGATTGTATCAATGAATTCAAGCGTGATGGCGCATCTCACAGTTGGTCAACATTTCGAATTGATGGCATTGTTGATGCTACCATGAACGACAACCGCGCAGCAACGATAATATCACAACTTGACGGTAAAAGATATTTCTTCAGAGTAAAATTCATTGTCCGGGTGAAATCAGGCGATTGGATCATACGTGATAAATTTGAACCGGTTCTCAGCGACAAGAAAACAGTCATTGTCAGCCGCGACTCCAAGCCGGGGTTGTTAACCGGAATTGACAGACCATACTATGAACGAGCGTATCCTGAAACAGCAGTTGTTTATGGAATATACCCGTTAAATAAGAAACCTGATATCGGAAAACTGAAACCGATGAAACAGTCAACCGGGATAAATTGTGTAGCAGAACGAATAATAGAGCATTTTACAAATGCATGTCGAGGAAACAAATTGACTGATTTACGACGTAGCAAAATCAACCAGTGGGAACTAACCGTAAAAGAGCGTGGAGCAACCATCAGCGACATAGCGAGATTAGAAACATCGCTGAGATTTCCAATAACCGTTACAACGATAACCGGTGAAGTATTATACGAATCGAAGTATAAATCGAAGGGAGCCCCAATCAAAATTATTGATCATAACGAACACGCATGGACGCCCGTGATCACAATATTTCCACGGGATAGAACAGTAAAGTATATACCCGAAGAATTCCTGGGAGAACAATTCTCCAAGGACGGTTTTCTCGCGGAGAGGAAACTATTTGATGCTATTGCCTACTTGTGTAAAAACGACCCTGTATCAATGTGGTTACTTCGCAGCGCTGAAAACGATGCGGATACCTTTGATCAGTTTGTAAGACCAAACGGTGAATTATATCGCACTGAAGCATTTCACAACAGGATGAAAAAAACCGCCATAGAATTTGAGGAGCATGATGAACAACTGCTAACAAATTGTTTTACGATTCCATCGGTTGTAGCTCATGTTGCAGCAAGGAAAAATGCGTGGAGACCAACGCGCAGGGAATTTCTACCGGATGTACAATCCAGTTGTTTGGAATACTATCACGGTGGACTATGGAACACTGAATACAACCGCGACGCTATGATCTCGGTTGATATGGTTGCCTGTTATCCAGCGAGTTTTCTCGGGTATGGATCCGCCGCTGAGTACTTTAGACGATTTGGACACCCCAGTCATGAAATGACTCGTGTTGCTATTAATGGACCACTGCCTGATTTTGATTTAACCGGATTCGCTCGCATAGTATCATTTGAATTCGCGGCAGGACTCCATCGCTGTTGCTATATTTGGATCGGTAGACACATGGCTGAAAAGAGATGGCTGCCAATAGCGCTGCTACGATATATGATTGATTGTAGCATGCTAGTTTCGTTGATTGTCAGTGACGCGATTATATCATACCGGGCACAGACTGAAGTCTGGTTACCAGAACCGGAGCGTCTAGATAGCATAATTGACGAGTCCAGAAAAAACATTGATGCCGACGAGGAATATATCATCGAATGGTCCAGGAGGATATTTAACCAACGAAACCGCGAGGCAAAAGATCTCGGTAGAAGAATAATTGGTAAGTTCACACAAGGTGGAAAAAACCACGACTACAAACGATATTGCTCACGGCTGATTATAGATGACGCAGAATATGATTTCGTAATCAAGGACACAGTGGCAAAAAATAGATACGTGAACTGCAAAACAGCTTTCTTGTCCAATGGAACGAGGTTGGGTACAGTTGTTACCTACAGCGATGGAGACAGCCCGGCGTATCCACATTTGAGGGCGTCTATGCTGGGTTATGCCGCTATCAATTTATTCTCGATGATAAATAGATTCCCCGATACCGCGGTTAGAGTAGCCGTTGATTCGTTTTATGTTGACGTAGCGTATAAGGGAAACGTAGCCGAGTTTACTAGTCCGGACGAGAGTTGGGGTACATGGAGAATTAAAAATGAAATACGACGCGATTATTCCCCGTCAGCAGATGTCACCGTTGAGAACAACTACTTACGCGGTGATAAATTGTCAGAATGGTCTAATGCACCATCGTGTTCTGATCCAATTTGTAGACACAAGACGGTTTATTTAAGCGGCTGTGGCGGGTCAGGAAAGACGACTCGGGCAATTGAATTATTTCGAACGCGGGCAAGTATAATCGTGCTTACACCGACTCATAGACTAGCGCGAGAGATAAAACAACGAAATGTTGACGCCGTTACTTATCACAGCTTCTTTCGATACAGCGGCGGTGAGTGGACTCCTGATCGAATGGGTGAAAAATTTATTCCCGACATTATCATCTGGGATGAGATATGTACTGTTTCGTTAGATACTTTACAAATGTTTCTTGAGTGGTTGCTGCGCGCGAATACAGCGGTAATCATGTGTGGGGACCATGGCCAACCACCACCATTTGTCGGCGAGGGTCCACATGATTGGTTAAGGGGTTTTGTGGACTATTATGAAGAAACCGATACTGATTACCGAGCACTTGATGAACAACTGCGCGAGGTTAAGAAATTAATCAGATTACAGCCGGATAGAATTCAATGTGAAATAATTCGCGAGGTGATTCCGGAAACGCCGTTAAATGAATTCTGGGAAACATGGAGACCAAACGATTTGATTGTAGCGAGTAGAAAGATAGTCAGAGACACACTTCAGCGGAAGTTGTTTACGTTGCATAAGGAAAAGTTTCCAACGCGTCCAGTGCCGTTATGTTATAGACCCGCGGACACACGGCGGCAGAACATTGAAGTTGAAATTCCAGGCCGGACAGAAAAACAAATTCTCGTGCTGAATGATATCGTGCTCGTTGATATCAGCGTCGTCGAGGACGCGCTACGTGCTGATAAATCCCCGTGGACGCTAGGATACGCAACAACAATACATTCCTCGCAGGGACTAACCATCACGGACACAATTGTTTGGATAGTTGATAATCGCATCGAATGGTCGAATCTAGTCTATCTTGCAGTGTCCAGAGTACGAAGGATAAATCAGCTTCGAAGAATTGTTATTGACGAAGCCACCGACGAAGCCGGCGACAAAGTCACCATCGATGCAAGCGTCATTGATAGAAAACTCTCGGGTTACCGCCAACAGGATAAAAAAAAACAGCGGCGTTTTGATATTGATGCCGAATTAATAATCTCGCTACGACAACAACAGAATAATCACTGCGCGAGTTGCAATTGTATAATGAGTTGGCGTTATTCGGATAAAGACACTCGCCAATTTACCGTGGATAGGATCGATAACAGTCTCGGTCATGTCAAAAACAATGTGAGGTTGACCTGTCTTGAGTGTAATAGACGCAACGGCGCTAGTTAAGACCACGCGGGGGTAATTGAGTATCGTTAGGTATCACTTGTAGTTGCTCGCGTGTAAATCCGCGCTGAGGAGCAGTTGAATCCAGTCTATAGATCGGTGGTCTACCAGTTGATCGTGTTATCGTTGATATGTTATGTGTGGTAACACTCCAAATAGGATCGGTAGCCCTTTTTTTACCGCCTTCAAGCTCTCCTGGTTCATATAGATATCTAACAGTGACATCGCCAAGAATCGGCTTAGAAACGCTATTTATTTTTAATTTTCCGGGTATATACTCGTATTTAATCGCGTCGCTGGGCTTCATGTTGATTACTCGGGTAATCTCGTTATTTAACGCTGCAATTACACCTGGCAACCTTTTAACCCATTCACGAGATCGTTTTTCTTGGATGAATTCCTTCGCGTATTGATATCCAAATAACCGTTCAGCGAGAGTCCGATTGAATCGTTCAACAATTGCCTGATCACGATGTAGCGCAGTATGACCTCGTCGTATCGCGACGCTATGATGTTTCAGCGTTGATAAAACAGCGCCGCGAAATTCACTACCAGGATCAACTTGTAATAGATTTGGCCAGCGCAGAGGACCTCTTCGATAAATCCGCTCAAACGCATCGGCTACTTCAGTTGCTGACTTTGTTTTCAATGGTTCCGCTTGTTTGTATCGACTCGCAACATCAACTACGGTTAGCGCGTATTTGTAACCGTTGTCATGCGGCAGAAATAGTATATCAGCCTGATGAACTTCATTAGGTACGCTGACATCAAAGCGCGAGAAGTTGATTTGTTTAGGCGGTGGTAGATAGATTTGCCATATAGCCTGTTTGGATAACCAATTAGCCGCAGTGGTCTTTGTTACCTTTGCAGCGCTTGCAAGCTTACCAATTGCGGCCTTCCCCTTCCAGTATCCTCTCGGAGAATAATAGATGGAATCCATCGTTTTTCTTGGATGATTGTTATTAATTACCAGCGCCAATCATTAATTTACCTTTCATAGCCGATTTTACCAACCATGAGGCCAATTTTTCTTTGACGGATTTATCAGGAATAGCATTTAGCGCGTGAATTAATTTTACATCCGCGATATGACGCTGTTGCAGATCGCTACTTTTGTAAGCAACATCATGAGCATGACACGCCTTATCGATAGCGTTTATTGGATACTCACCGGGTTTGGGCTGATTTTGATCATCGAGTCTAATATCTAATCGTGTTCCGGGGCCACAGTAGTTATATCCTGGGAGGTGTTTTTCTCCTGGATACTTTGCCCACGGTGTTCCGGGGAGTTTTGCCAATTTGGCTGCGATGTCACCTCCTCGCTTTTTTTTAAAACATCTCCGGGTCTAATAGAAATAAATCTAAATTTCTTTGTACCGCATTGTACACACTTACCAGTAAGCGCCGATCTGTTATTTCTTGTCGTAACGGTTGTCATATCATTTGTGCCAGTACGCACTCTACACTTCACACAATATAGATCCATAATTTATGTATAGAGATATGAATATAATTGATTTTTCTGCGACTAAAACAAGAGAACCAGTTAAGCATGTTGCAGCGTTACCAAACTCGATCCGGATGATTATCATCGGACCATCTGGATCCGGCAAGACGCAATTGTTACTCAATTTAATAATGAGATGGATGAAGTGGGATAAGTTGTATTTGGTTGCTCCTAGCGTAGATGATCAACGATGCTACGAGGTGTTGAAAGATTTCAACGAGAATGCATCAGCGATCGCTAAAAAGAATGTTATTGAGTTTATTACGGATATCAATGATGCACCGGGTATTGATGATATTGATGGCGACGTTAACAATCTAGTCGTGTACGATGATGTTATGTTAGACAATCAAAAGAACCCAGCTAGGATATTTTCCAGAGGCAGGCATAAAAACACTGACGTGATATATGTCACTCAACGATACACTCAGATTCCAAAAGTAATCAGAGATAACTGCAATATTCTTGCTGTATTCAACGGCGTTGATACACACACGCTACGAAATATTTGGCAGACATGGTGCGGCGGTGACATGGACTTTAATGTTTTTCGAAACTTTTTTAGTCATGCTCAGTCGACCCCACATGGATTCATAACGATAAATTTACATGATCCTCGGACACGATATCGTATCGGACTTGACCAAATATTCGGTTAGTTGTAAATAATTTTCATTGTAAATAACCACTTAGCAGCAGAGGGGGCAATGACATCGACGCGGTCGTCGATGTGCTTACCGGACGCTGACGACGCTGGGGATCGACGCGCAGAAGGTGTTAATTAAACCAAATGACGACGCGCCGATCCCCCAACGACGTCGTCGTTTTTTTTTTACCAGGCGCTGACGACACTAGATCGTTGAGTTGCAGAAAGTAATAATTAAGCAAAATAACGATTGGACAAAATGTCCGATTCGCCCCCTCTGCTGCTCGTTACGATATTGCTAAAGACGACCTCCCAGGTTACCGTCGTAATTTTATATGTGTTATTCACAGAGAATCTTTAAACTCTGATAAATTATGCCGATATTATTGACATACTTTACAAATGGATACTTTTCTCTTGCTAAATATTGTACCAGTCTGCAAGGAGGGAATTGGGTATGTTTTATTATGTTCGCTTCAATATCTACTAAAATACTGAGAATTAATGATGTCATAGGTATAACTTATAGGAGTATCAATTTAAAAGTGTTCTCCATGGTATAGCAGTGTTAGGGACCAGCTTCGCACTGCTAAAGGAGACCACCATAAAGCTGAGAGGCTTTGGCTTTCCACCAGACTCACTATTCATAAGCAAATCTATGAAGCCGCTAAGAAGAATGTCACAAATATAGTCCATGCAGCGAAAACAGCCCACTACACTCCTAAGATCATGGAAAGTTCCAGCTGCAAAGAAGTCTTCGAGGTTACTAACAAGCTGATGTCAAGGAACAAATCTACACCATTTCCAACTTCCTTCTCTCTAGTTGACCTTCCGGACATGTTTGCAGATAAGCTTGACACCACAATTTAAATTGACTCGTCACAATACAATTGGGATACAGAATTTGAGTGGCAACCATTAGCAGCATTTGAACCTATCTCTACGGATTTCGTACGTACAATCCTGATGAAGAGTGTACCAAAATCATGTGAACTTCATCCAATTCCAACATCACTGCTGCTTGAGTGCATAGATCCAGTATTGCCTTCACCAACTGATGTTATTAATAGCTCTCTCTCTCTCTCTCATCCGGGGAATTCCAATGATTTTTCAGAACTGCCATTGTAAAGCCTCTGCTGAAGAAACCAACACTAGCCCATAACGATTTAAAGAACTACCACCCAGTTTCTGATCTCCCATTCATATCAAAATTCTTAGGAAAGGTTGTTCTATCCCAGCTTGTATCTCATTTAAATTCAAACAGTCTTTTAGCAATGTACAACCTGCATATCGCCCTTGCCACAGAAACTACTCTTCTAAAAGTAGTTAATGACATTCTCTCTACGTTGGATTACGGAAAGATTACAGTCCTTACCCCCCTTGATTTGTCTGCAGCATTTGACACAGTAGACCATGATATATTACTGCACCGTCTCCAGCATGTATTTGGCATTCATGATACAGCCTTACTGTGGTTCAAGTCCTACTTGGTCAACAGGACACAAATTGTATTTGCACATGGAATACACTCCAGCCCAGTTGATCTATGTTGTGGTGTTCCACAGGGGTCTGTTCTTGGACATGTTCTCTTCATTATGTACACTCACTCGCTCTCAAGTGTCATATATCATCATCCACTCTCTCACCAATTGTATGCTGATGACACCCAAATATAGAAATCTAGCCACCCAGCTAAAGTTGATGCTACCATCCAAGGTGTAGAGAAGTGCATTTCTGATGTGAAATCATGGATGACATGTAACAAGCTGCAGATGAATGATAATAAAACTGAGGCCATTCTGATCACAGCACAAAGACTTTCTCATTCACATCCTTTACATCAAAGAATAAATATCAGCAACAGCAACATTAAATTCACACGATCAGTACGAAACCTAGGTGTTACTCTGGACAGTACTCTCACATTGCACCAGCTTGTCATGAGCATATGCAAGGTTGCATATCTTGAGCTGAGGCGCATCAGCTCAGTTCGCCACTGATGCCACTGAAACACTTGTGGGTTCATTAGTACTTTCAAGACTGGACTATGCAACTCAATTATATCTGGTTCATCTCAATATCTACTCCATAAACTTCAAAAAGTTCTAAACACAGCTACTTGAATCATACTTAGAGTACCACGATCAGAGCACACCTCCCCTCCGTTCTGTACCTTACACTGGCTATCCATTCGATCCAGAATCAAACACACAATTTGTTCTCTGTGCTACATTTCACTGTCGGACTCTAGTCCAACATACCTATCCGATCTCACCCATGTGTACACACCAGCAAGATACTTACGCTCCTCTTCTGACAATCGTATACTCATTATTCCCACTACGAAAACAAAGCGTTCTTTTGAATACCAGGGCCCAGCAACGTTGAATGAATTGCCCACTGAACTTAGACACAGAGACACAGTGATTACATTCAAGAGGGCTCTCAAAACTCACTTATTTCGACTGCGAGAACAAACTTAAAGACTAATAATGTTTCCTACCTTAAATATTCTCAGCATGTTTTTTTTTTATGTTTTCTAATTTCATGGTGTTTGTTTTTGTAATCATATCATTATATGTTTTTTATCTTATAGGTGTTGTCTAATATTGTAAAGGGCTTAAAGCTTCTGAAGATTAGGCGCTATACAAAGTCCTCATCATCATTATTATTATTATTATTATTATTATTATTGTATCTTGATATGGGTTGTGTAAGTCAGGGCATAACTTTGGTAAAGGTAAATATGCATATATAGGGTGCATATCTGAATTTACCACGAAGGATTGAAATAATTTTATGAATATTTCTTATTTGAAACGTTTGACATATGTATATTTGTTTTAAAAATATGTCATAACATATTACATTATCTCTTAGACAGAATGAAATGATTACCATGTTTCCCAGTTTTTAACTTTCGCCCCTCGAAAACACCATGGACCTAGATCTGTCGTTCCATGAATTGGCAGCAAAACAAACCTCGTATTCTTAAGAGAACATATCTGCCACCAGGCCAGTGATTGAGTGAGTGTATGTCTGAGATATGATTTAGATTTAATGATTTAGATTTAGAGAATGCATCAGAGGTATGTCGTGGATTAAAATAATGTGTAAGAGACAGGCCGTAGCTTAAGAGAATGCTTGCCCGAGATAGGCCAGATATTAAGAGAATGCATGTCAGAGATCCGCCGTAGATTAATAGAGATAAGGTGTAGGAATGTATCAGAGATAATGTGTATATTAAAGGAATGTGTCAGAGATTGGCCGTAGATTTAGAGAATGTATCAGAGATTGGCTGTTGATTAATAGAACGTATGTAAGAGACAGACTTGTGGATTAAGAGAATGCGTATTTGAGATAAATCTTAGATTAATAGAATGTGTCTGAGATATGCCGTAGATTAATATAATGTATGTCTGATCAATGCTGTAGAATAAGAGAATGCATGTCAGAAATAAGTTGTCGATTGAAAGAATGTGTCAGAGACAAACAATAGATTAAAAGAGTGCAGATCAAAAATGGATGGATGATTAAGAGAATTTATCTCCTAATAGGCCGTTGATAAAGAAAATGTGTGTCAAATATAGGCCGTTGAAAAGAGATTGTGTATCAGTGATAGGCTGTAGATTAACAGAATGAGTCAGAGATAGGCTGTAGATTAACAGAATGAGTCAGTGATAGGCTGTAGATTAACAGAATGAGTCAGTGATAGGCCGTAGATTAACAGCATGTCAGATATAGGCTGTATATTAGAATAATATGCTTCAGAGATACACAGTAGATTAAGACAAGTTATGCCAGAGATAGGACATGGATTAACATAATGTAATACACGCGTTGAATGAAGAAAATGTGTGTCAGGAATAAGCTGTATATTAAGATAATGCGTGTCAGAGATAGTCCAAAGATTTAGACCATGTGTATCACAGACTGACTATTGATTAAGTGTTGTGTATATCTATATTGTGTTTGACTTATGTCCATGATTAGATTGTAAGGGTAATTTTTTAACAGGTTGTTTATATCAGAATTACTAATTCTTATCTTAGCATCTGTAGTGTAGTGGAATCATTATTTTAGTCGTGTTCATTTAAAATTTGAGAATTTATTTAATTACATTATTCGCTGGAATTACAAAGTAATCATTGATAATTTCGATTAAGTCACTATTTGGGGATTATTCTAAATTCATTTAAGGACATTCTGGATTATATCACTGTTGTTCATCAACATTGTTAGCACATCATACTAGTCCAGGCTATTGGTACATCATCATATTAAAGATTGTGTATCATCCTGATAAACACTCACTCGGAATACGTTATATGTTTGGACTTGTGATATAACGTTTAGGACTATTCTGGATTTAACTCACAATACCGTAAGTTCTTCTTAAAGTCTGACTGTATTCTAGGGAAATACAGTATTTGCTGCAATTTACTAAAGTACTTAGTTTTCGCTCTTTTCTGTTACTGAGTTTAAGACAGTCCAATCGTAACAGAAAATTGGAACCACTCGTCCGGGATACGAATTTCTTTAAAATAATGTTACGGGAGAGCGCTGGCCATTAATTCGTGGCTGATAACCTCTCTTTAGAATAAAGACCAGTTAAACTTAGACATAACTTCAAGAGGTCTCTATGATTTTCAGATAAAGGGTGCAATCTTTACTGCAAGATGAAGTGCATAAGGTATGAAACGTAGACTCAAGGTATGTATTAACAGTCACCAAATCATACGGCAGTAACAAAAATACAGACACAAATATCACGTGCATCACTTCTAAATAATATACTCATTGTTTCGACACCACAATGGTAGTGTACATTTGTACAAACATGCTTAATTTAAGTAAATGTTTATTATTATAGAAGTTGACATAAACAAACATAGTTTTCAGATTTGATATTAAAACTAATATTTAACGATAGACTAAACTAATGTTTGACCTATGCCAACACCAAATGGTATCGGCGAATTCCAAGTTTTTGACAGGCAGTGGACTCTGACTCTACACGGTAACGTAGGTACATAAGTCCATACATATCTGGACATATTTAGGATTATGTGTTTACTGGGGTGCATACAAATTGTTAAAAATTCTTCTGATAATAATAGTAATAATAATAATAATAATAATGATAATAATAATAATAATAATAATAATAATAATTATTATTATTATTATTATTATTATTATTATTATTATTATTATTAAAGTAGTTATTATTAATCGTGGTTTTAAAAGCATTGATAAGTTTTAATTATTTTATTATTATCATGATTATTATTTTTTGTGTAATAATAATAGTATAAAGAGTACTCGTTTGACTACTTGAATTTGTTTTTATAAAACTTGTCAGTGGTATTCTTTTTATTACCCGTTGTGGTAATAAAAATAGTACTAGTAGTAATGATTATTATTATTATTATTATTATTATTATTAGTAGTAGTAGTAGTATTTAAGTAGTTATTATTAATGGTGGTTTTACTAACATTCATAAGTTTTAATTATTTTATTATTATCATGATTATTACAGTATTAAGAGTACTCGTTTTATTACTTGAATTTGTTTTTATAAAACTTGTGTCAGTGGTATTCTTTTTATTACCCGTAGTGGTAATAAAAATGGTACTAGTAGTACTCGTTTTCAGTGACATAAAACGTGCTAAGTGGCAAAATTTGTTTTCTGCCAGGAAATAGTATAATGCCGGATGTCTAACAATGTAGATTCAATCGTAGTAGGTATACTATTGTATTACAGTATTGCGAAATCAATAATCCGCATTCCATTTGTCAATGTGAAGTGTAAATGGAAAAATTTTCTTTCCTCATGCAAGTGTAATCAATGTTCTTTCAAAGCCACATCAGTTTTCATTCTGAACCACGTGTTGTTTTGATTGTCATTCAATGAATATTCCTGGAATCGTGTAGATTTGACTTTCACCAATAATTCGAGGATCATCATTGAGAATAACCATGTGTTCTACATCACATTGTGAGGTGAAGTATAATTGTATAATTCCAACAGTGCTTTGTGATTCTGAAGTGTGGTCGAAGATTCGTCTTCATGCAGTGCTTGATAAATGTGAAGTGTGCTCAGCGATTCTTATTCCAGATGTTTTATATGTGGGAGATGCTTTAACAATGTGAAGTGTGCTCTAGAAAAGTTTGATTCCAAGTATTCCTGTGATGTGAAGTATCGTCAAACAGTGTTATTGCATCAATTAGTTACGATTGATAAGTGCGTTCAAGATTGTTATTTAATATGTGCAGATAAGTGGAAAGCGTTGCCTGCCGTAGCAGTTCCAGCAGTGCTTTATGATTCAGAGGGCCGTTGTTATTCCATCTTCGCTAATGGAAAGTGAAATTTGTGAAGTGCTTCTATGATGAAGATGTGCGGCTAAATTTTGCCAAACTTCTCTTGCCGTCTTTCGTAATTCTGAAGTGTGGTCAAGTTTTGCTATTCAAGATTAGCTATGGATGTGATGTGTGGCCAACGATATTTCGTGCGATAGTGCTTTGTGATTCAAAAGTGTGACCAAGGAGTTTAATTCCATCTGCGCTTACGATTATGAAATTTTTGAAGTGCCTAAATGGTTAGAAAGTGTGGCAAAATATTGTCATTCCCAACCAGCTTATATTTGTGAAGTGTGTTTAAAGAATGTTTATTCTTAAAGAGCATATGACTGTGAAGTGTTTATGGTTTAGTAGTTTTGAGTAAGATCGTATTGTAATCGTGTTTGTGTGGTAGTTTCAACGATTGTTTCTGAAGTAAGTTCTTTCCTTACTAGTCCGACTTGAGTCTGATTCTTAACACCCCATTATTGATACATGGATATCTATGTTAGGGTGTAGGTTCAGACCCCATTTCCTATAGACAAGATGGAATTCGACGACACTGTTAAGTGTCGGCATAGGGTATCCACCTTCTAACCGGTCTAACAAACATGAACGATTAACAATCGAGAGATACCTGCATGAACTCGATAAAAATGTTTTATTGTCTCAAAAATTGCTAGCATTGCATTCAACTTGTCTTTAATCCGCTGGCACGGCTGACAGACGAGACCGAAGTATATCGCTGCTGCAATTTGACCTGGATCTCGCCATTTGCATCCCGAGTCACATGACTATAGAAATCTTACAACTAACATATCAAGAATGTTATCCTCGCAATTTCTGTGAATATAAATCATATTTCTATCGATTTCATGCAGGTATATCGCAATGAAAGGACGTTCAAGTTTTCTAGGCCTTCTAAACTATGCCGACACCAAATGGTATCGGCGAATTCCAAGTTGTTGACAGACAGTGGACTCTGACCCTACAGGATAACGTAGGTACCTAAGTCCTTACATATCTGGACATATTTAGGATTATGTATTTACTGGGTTGCATGCCAATTGTTTAAACAATTCGTCTGATGATGAATATAATAATAATAATAATGATACTTATTATTATTATTATTATTAAAGTTGTTATTAATAATGGTGGTTTTACTAGCATTGATAATTTTTAATTATCTTATTATTATCATGATTATTATTTTTGTGTAATAATAATATTATAAATGGTACTCGTTTTATTGCTTGAATTTGTTTTTAATAAAACTTGCATCAGTGATATTCTTTTTATTACCCTTAGTGGTAATAAAATGGTACTGGTGGCAAATATTGTCATGCCGGTTGTCTAAAAATTTTAATTTATATAGCATCTACGTTATTTCGGAATCGCTAATTCGTGATACGAACTCGCTTCCAATTGGCCAAACGATAGGTGCAGAGCAATGAATTGTTGTCGACTAAATGGCTAAGACCGACTTGGGACGATTCTAAAGCGGGAAGCAGGAACCATTTGTAAAGGAATCATTACTATTTTCAGTGTGCTGAGAATTAAGTAAGAGTACAAATGCGTGTGTCTGACTTAAATCTTATTGTAAAGGGAAAATGTAGTGGAAGAGAATGCGAAAGAAAGGCCGTACCGAGATTTCTGGTGACATCTTGTTAAAGGGATTCGGAAATAGAATTTTAAAGCTTAGGAAGGAAGCTTCCAATGCGCTCGCACAGACGGCACAAGAATAGGAGGAAGGAGGACGGAGGAAGAAGGAGTAGTAGTAGGAAAGAGAAAGTGAACGGAAGTACGGGGGAAGGAAGGAATAGAAAGATTCCAATGGAGCAGAAGCAAAACCAAAGGAAATAGGACTCTCCCATATATATATATATATATATATATATATATATATATATATATATATATATATATATTGTTACATTTATGATGACCAACTAACGTTCAATGGAATTTCGATTAACCGGATCGATTCCTGTATATACTGTACGGAGGAGTCAGTAAATATTTTGCTGAATATATTTATTAACTGGATTCAGGAAATTTTATAAAATGTGTATCTATTCAATTAGTAATTGTTATGTGGATAAGTTGTCGGCTGACTGGCTGCGTTAATGCATCCAAGATGCAGTATTATTTAATCCGTACCTGGATCTTGTCACATACAAACACACATGCGCACATACGTCCATCAATCTTTTTCCATATATGTGTATGTATGTATATATATTTGTGTATTTATTTGCATGTATGTATGTATATGTGTATATGTGCATATATGTGTATATATATATGTATGTATATGTGTATATGTTTGTATGTATATATATGTATATGTATATATGCATGTATATATATATATACATTTATATGTGTGTATATGTGTATGTATGTATATGTTGTGTATATGTGTATGTATATATGTATGTATGTATATGTATGTATGTATGTATGTGTATATATATGTATGTGTATGTATGTGTATATATGTGTAAATATATATATATATAGGTATGTGTAGGTAATTGTATGTATGTATGTGTATGTCGGTATGTGTGTAATGTGTATATATGTATATGCATATATGTGTTTATGTGCACATGTGTATATATGTGCGTGTATGTGTATATGTGTACGTGTTTACATATGTGTATATACGTATATATATATATATATATATATATATATATATATATATATATATATATATATATATATATATATATATATATATATATATATATATATGTGTGTGTGTGTGTATGTATGTATGTATGTGTATATGAATATGTGCTTATATATATGTTTATGTACGTGTAGATGTGTGTATGTACTCATATATATATATATATATATATATATATATATATATATATATATATATATATATATATATATAGTGTACTGTAAGTCCATTAATGTCAAGCTATTCTACTTACTTTTCTGTATTAACGAAAAATTTACTGAATGAAATCTCTTCTGAAGAGGAAATAAGGAAAGTCAATCATTCAGTCAGACATGCCTACATACATACATTACATACATACATACATACATGCATACATACACCGGACCGCTCTGGTGGCCTAGTAGTTAGAGCGTCCGCCTCGGAAGCGGGAGTTCGTGTGTTGAAACCCCGGTCGAACCATGCCAAAGACTGACAAAATTGTACTAACAGCTGCCTCGGAAGGCTCTCAACATTAAGAAGTTAGTGTTAGGACTAGTCTCCCTGATGTCAGGAGACTGTTACTGGGTGGGACATTATGCTACATGTATGCGGTTTACATAATACTTGCAATGATGCGCATAATGCCCCAGTGCTAGAAACACTTTAATCTACCCCACTGTAGACATCGTAGCGATATGACTGAAACATTGTTAGAACTACGTTAAAAATACTAATCACACACACACACACACACACACACACACACACACACATCGATTGGTCTAAAGCGTTCAGCGTTACGGATCACTGCAATCTCACGTCTGCCTCGGTTCGAGTCTCAGACTCGGCTAATGTGGGTACCTGAGAAAGCTTGCTAGTACCTTCTCGTTGGTCAGTGGTTCTTCCTCCACCATTTATACTGGCCTCCATGTATAGCCTATCTTTTGTTGAAATATGGCTTTAAACCCTATAACAAGATACACACACGCACACACACACACACACACACACACACACACACACACATACATACATACATACATACATACTATGTACTAATAACATCAGTTAGTGAAGGAAATACTGGATTTAAGCACTCAAGCAGCAGTGATGATGAAATTGGATCAAGTTCACATGACTTTGGTGCACTTTTCATCACGATTGTACTTACAAAATCCATAGAGACAGGTTGAAATAATGCTAATGGTTGCCGCTCAAATTCTGTATCCCATCTGCATGGTGACGACGAGTCAATTGAAATTGTGGTGTCAAACGGTTATGGGTGGGTAACATAAATCTGAGCGGAGATATAAAATAGAATGAAACAAGCCCCCACATGTAAAAGTTATCAACTTCATCAATTACCTAAACAATATAAAACTGAATACGACATTTGAATGATTCGCTTTCTCTTAGATACTCAGATACAAATATATATTAGCCGTTCTGTTATACTGATAGAAAAAATTTCATCATGTGATCGAGTGCCTAATTGAACTCAGATTGCCGGCATGACCCCATGACCTGGTGTTTCCGGTCCTTTTCAAATCACTATTGGCGTTGCCATATTTATTTCTCTCTCTCTCTCTCTCTCTCCTACCCTCTTCGGGTCATCATCCTCATGGTTGCAGATTGTGCTTTCTTAACAATATAGTATGGATCTATTTTTTAATTGTTCAAAAATACAACATAGTGCCCCTCATAAATACATGTCAGGTTTTTCGGCTCCCGGTCTCAACCAATATTCCAACTCTCCTGCTTCAGCCATCGTCTATCGAAATTCAACATAACTAGCTATAGTTATTTCGCATCTAATAAATACGCACAACCCTATTTAGATGTATTTAGGTAAATCTATCTTCTCTCGCATTCTTACCGAGACCATGACAGAATTAGACATCTTCAGATAAACCAGCAAAACCCGTTATGGCTATAAATTACCAGCTGAACTATGTTAGTAGGCAAGCTCCTTAATTCGCGGCTAACTGTGATACTTTTCTAATTGACATGCATTTCCAGAAATAAGAAAATCATTTCTCAGCATGATACAAATCATTTAAAACAGTTAACGTACATATTCACACATTTTGTATAAGAGGAAAATCTTGCACTATATATGATTTATATACCTATTAAACAATTGAATCCGAACTCATTTATATAACAAAATATTGTATAGCATTCATACAATACAAAAATCATATAACATGTACGATTATTTACGAACTGAAGGAAAATTTAAATATGAATTTAAGATGAATGAATTCAACAATAATTACAAGCTTACACCAGTTAACAAAACGTATGTAACCGAGACTAACCTTTCCTTCCGGAGCTATCGGTCGTTTATCATCAGAGAATTCCCTCCGTTGTTTCTTTTTTTCTCTGGGTTCGGGTCGTACTACTCTCTACTGATTTCAGAGCACCTCAAACTTTCTCCGTCGACAGAAAAACTTAGACTGCCTAATATCTCGAGGGAGATTATTTTGAATCCTGAATTCGATATCGGAACAGACACATTCTCGTTTGGCTTGGTCAATCAGGATTAATATTTTAACGGCCAACATTTGTATCACTCCCCCGAAAATATAATAGACCTCGCTAGTCAGCCTTTATTAATAACTATTCTGGAAAATGTCATTTTATGACACATGTCTTAAATGGCATTGGACTTCCTAAAAGGTTCCTGATTTGTCTTACACCTTGTCATTTTACCGCCGTTGACCTTGGTAACATCCAGTTCATGCAACAGGCAGAACAGATTTGATCCCTCGCAATCAGTTATTTATAGCGAGTCTTATCCATACGTTAAAGTTAATGTTTACGTGTCACGGTGACCCCTATCAAATACATTGTGAAATTACTTTACAGGAATTATTCTAAAAGATATGTACCATTGCAGTTTCCACCTCAAAAAGTTATTTTTTGTTGCAGGTTCACATTTTGTAGGCACACACAATCAAATGTCACATGGCATGATGGGAAATATAATATTTTTACATGTAAAATATATGGATATATTTTCACATGTGAAAATATGAGGATACATTTTTTCGCATTGTAAGGTAATCGGATATATTTTTCACAGGTGAAATATAGGAATGATAAATAATGAAAATTATTTTTCCCTTACGTCTCCATATTTGACACTTAAGTATGTAATACATGTAATTATATGTATGAGGTTTAGTTTTGTGATTGGCAGCAGCCAGATATCACAATGGTGCTACTAATTCCGTACGAATTCCGTAAAATAATGCCACCCATTAAAGAAGTGTGGATCATTTTTCAAGCTCAAATTTGTAAAAGAGTTTACCTGTACATTATGAAAATCTGCTCTACTTTGCATTGGGACAGTTGATTGGCTTTTTTAAACGGAAATTTTAGCACGTAATGTGAAGCTCTATAGTGCCGAGGGAATTGGAGATAACTGCCTTTTTCAAGAACACACCAAAACAGCCACCTAGGATTTCCTAGTCAAGCATCGGACTTGCACTCTACGAACTGATCTAAGGGTGCGCCCCAGTGGAAGATTACCACTTACTTGATATATGCTGTCAAATTGATTAATATAATGCGACTTGATTTGACTTGATTTTTCCAGTATGGTCAAAGTTAAGCAAAGTCCTGGAAATAAGGCTGTAGGAATATCACCATTACTAAGAAATCCAACTTCCAAGATTACGCTTATGACAATTTTATAATTAATGGATATTTATATGACACCATCTAAAATCGACAATTACTTCCTCATGTTAGTTCTTTGTAAAATGCATTATGAGGTAAATATAGATAAAATCAAATCCACAGAATCAGACAAGCGAAAACGGGTACACGCGTTGTTTGAGAATAAACTAAGTGAAGGTCGCGTCCTACATATCGTATGCTACATCAACGCACGCAACGCGCACGTGGAAGCCCATATCATATGGGTTAAGTTGATGATATCAATAGACTTGGTATGAATGTTGTCAGGGTTATCATTCATGTAACACTATTTCTGTCGAGTCAGCCGGTACAATGACGAATAAGGTACAAAATCCCAGGCAGATAAAGATAACAATAATAATTTACTTAAAGGGGTGATGTAGATGAAGTACAAACTGTATACGGTTGAAACAAATCATAACAAAAAAAAAAAAAAAAAATACTTTAAGTCTGAATCAGTTTTTTTCTTATATTTCTGTAAAGTTTTTGTTTTCACTATATTTCAGTTCTTAACTGAATGATGCTTGATTTCCCAAATTAATTATACTTTGATATAGTAAATTGATCTGATCGTATTACAGTGGCTTAAACTATATATCTTTAATTTGAAATGCTAAATTAATCCAATCGTTTTAATGTAGCTTAAACTGAATACGTATACTCTGAAACAATACAATAATCAGATCTATTACATTAGCTTAAACCGAACAAACACATTTTGAAATAGTAAAATATAAAGTGATGTTAGATCGATTTATCATTCTTATCATTGCAGTTAAAATAGTGCTCATGATAAGCTAAACGCTTCAAAATGTAAATTACGCATCAGGTATGAAAGAGAAATAAAAGCTACGATAATAGATTCTATTAATTTCGTATTATTCAGTTAAATTTACGGTAGCAGGATCTGATTAATTTACTATTCAAGCTGTATTTATTCAGTTAAAGCTTCATTAGGTTCTGACTAATCATTGTCTTAACTCAAAAATTTGACATTAGCAGCAGTTTTGATAAGGATTCAGTCGTACACACATCCTTTTTTGTTCTCACTCAAATATTTAACATCACTAGCAGTGGGATCAAGATTCACTCATCCCTTTGTTATTTTTGTTCTCATTCCGACAAACATCACTTGCAGCAGTGTCGAGACTCTATATTTCAATCATCCATTTATTACTGTTCTCACTCAGTCATTTAACATTACTAGCAGCATGCTCAGGATCCCCTCATATACTCATCTTTTTATTACTATTGTTCTTGAGCAAACATCAATTAACATCATTAACAGCAGAATCATGCTTCCCTCCTACAATTATGTTGCTTGTTGTAATTCTGTCAACGTTCACTATCTTCGAAACAGTTTTTGTCTTAATCAAATAAACTTATTATATGTGGATATGAATGCAGTCTCATTATTAAATGACAGGCCTTTAACGACAGACCTGTTATGAATGCAAAATCTCACTATTTAATAACAGACATGATATGAATGCACAATCTCACAATTTAATGACACACCTTATATGAATACACAATCTCACCAATTAATGACAGACATGATACGAATACACAATCTCACCATTTAACGACAGACCTGATATGATTGAACAGTCTCACCATTTAATGACAGACCTGATATGATTGCACAGTCTCACCATTTAATGACAGACCTGATTCTGAAGGGAATAAATGGCTACAGTGACCTGAGAACAAATGAACAACGGTAAGTAATTTATTTAGTTATGACGACGCGCCCTTTCTCAAGTTATGCAGTCAGCATAAATCATTAATCATTACACATTACAACATGTAATCTCCTCTTTGTCTCTCGTTAAAAACAGCCAACAATATGCCATTAATCGAGTTGTGAAGTAAGGTGATATCATTACAAAACACCACCAGCTATCTGTCATCCAGTCAACAGTATACCATTTATCGAGTTATGAAGTAAGAGGAAATCATTACACAACACTACCAGATATCTTTCTTTCAATCAACAGTATACCATTTATCGAGTTACGAAGTAAGAAGAAATCATAACACAACACAACTAGCTAACTATCTCGTTCTTTGTGTATCTCTCATTCAACTGGAAGCCATTTATCAAGTTATGGAGTAAGGATAAATCATTACACAGAACTTACAATCTCTCCATCTCCAATCTCACCTCTGTCCGCCTGTATTCGAGTCTCGGGATCGACCTACATTTGCATGTGAGAAAGCTTGCTGATACCTTCCCATGGGTTGGCGGTTCATACCGGGGATTTCCGGGTTCTTCAACCATCGTTTATACTGGCCGCTATGTATAGCCGGCGGTGTGCTGAAAAATGACGTCAAACCCACAACAATTAAAATAATGCATTATACCAATAACAACAACAGCTCCAGCTCTCTCTCTCTCTCTCTCTCTCTCTCTCTCTCTCTCTCGTTAAAAACAGCGTATACAGTCAGCGGTATGCCATAATTATGAAGTATGCGTCATTACACATCTATCTGTCTATCTATCTATCTATCTATCTATCTATCTATCTGTAAAGGTCTCGTAGACTACCTTAGGTTGGGGTGGGGTACTCCCAGTATTATCTTTAATTATTACAGAAGACCTGCCCTGGCTCGTTTTGTTAGAAATTTAAGTAGTGATAGAGATACAAAGATCCGAGTCCCCAGTCAACGATGCCGACAGTTAAATTACTGAATACACAAAAGGTAAAATTCAAATAATCAACAAATTTAATGTCATTCAATTACAGATAGCCCTTTCTCAAATGAAATTCAATGTTGAAAACCATATCACTCGTCTTTCACTCGACCAAGTGACGGCCTATTTCATTATCTGACTTGGTGTGATAGATTTTCCTCCTGTCCTGTGTTTCTACTAATCTGTAGTATTACTTGACTGGTACCCATTACCCCCTCAGACCAACAACCACGTCCTTCACCCTTCCACTTCCTCCACTTCCGTTCTCTCCTTTTCTTGTCTCCCAGAGACTCGGGACCAGCTGTACCAGGGTATTTCCCTTCTCTGTCTCCTACAGCTTCTCCGGTCCCTAAAAGCTTCCTGTCCGAACACACACAAAGACATTAATGTATTCTTCTAGCTATCTAGTCTCACACTAAACAACACTCTATCATCCGATAAGCCATTATTTTCGTTGGTCACGCATTCGTGCACATTGAAATACCCATACTTTCTGGTATGGTATACACGGTATCAACTGCTTATCATGCATATATCAATAGATTTCTTCACATCGGTATATACAGATTCTCAATCTTATTATCCAGAACAATATCACATAATCAGACGCATTTCTGTACATTACACAGCTACAAAGTATACACAAATAGTCATATACCCCTATTAACAAATGTTGCACACTGCAACCATTATACAAATTTATAATTCAATTCAACATTTGCAAATCTAGAATATCACATGAATCAATGCACGAGGTTACTAAAAATTAAACAAATAGCGAATTACAATATTAATTATTTACATAAACATTGCTCGTATCTCAAAATATGTATGTAGATCAGACACTACAAATGAATCAAACCCTACAAATGGTAATTCTACGTACTAACGATTCTAGTAATGAAGTATACATACTGCACATAATTAAAGTACAATTATCTTGCCGTAATAGATTGCGACAATCGAGCAAATAAGTCACTGCCCTTTCCGAAGCTCCTTTGTAATTCGCAGAATAACAATGTTTTCCGCCAATTTCGAATGAGTCTTTTTTTTTGGGGGGTGACACGAGACAGATGCCCCCCACCCCACTTAGTCAAAGAGTAAATGTTTTTATGTGTTACTGATTTCCCCCGATATGTTGCAATGTGTTTTTATATAATTGAATTTTGTTCAAAAATTTAATGAATTTTTGACGGGATATTTTAAACTCCCCAGTGTATTCTATAGGTTTGTTCTCCGGAGTAGGTTTTTATCACCTAGCTCGGAGTCCCGCTCCTGTTTTTTATTATGTGACCTTGGCTAGAGGTCCCTATATCCCGTGTCTGCTATAGGCGTTTATGCTATATGTTTGTTTGTGCTATAAATGTTTTCGTGTAGGGATAGCCTTATGTCGTATCATTCCCAGTTGTCTTATAATCCTCAAAAACGGATCTTATACATTTATTCAAAGATTAATTTAATACATTTTGGAATTTAGGCGAAGTGGCGGTGCGTTACATTTTATTCAAAAGAAAATACTGTTAGTGTTTTGATGTGTGCTACATATGAGTCGCTCTTCGCAGATTTTGTATAAATTTATCCTAATTCGAGAGAGCTCCGTATTTTCCTTAATATTTTATACTTCACTCCCTCGAATGGGTTACTTCTATTTACTTATTTATTTCCGAAATCAAAAAGTCTTCCGAAATATGACTTTATAAATATAAAAAAAAATAAAAAATAATAAAAAAAAAATTAAAAATATAAGGGGGAGTAGGGGGGCGGCCGGCAGTCTGTCAAGGGTGGATTTACGACCCCCACTTGATGTTCCTTTGAAACCAAACCGGCAATTCATGCCACTTACCTGTGAATCGCACGCAGCCAATAAGGCGCCAGTAACAAGTTCCTATGGATATGTTATATACAACTGGCTTACCACCCGTCCTTTTGATGCCAGCTTACACTCGCACGATTTATGAAGCGAATAATTAGCCCCAGGGTCTAGTATATGCATGTTGCAATCTGGCAATTGTTCCTTACTTATAACGTGACACTATCTATCTATCCATCCATCCATCCATCCATCCATCCATCTATATATATATATATATATATATATATATATATATATATATATATATATATATATATATATATCTGTCTCAGCGAACGATGAGCCATTTATCAGGTTATGAAGCTAACATAAACCATTACACAGAACATGCAGTTTCTCGCCTTCTCAACTGTGACTTCTGTCAGCGTGCGTTCGAGTCTTGGGCTCGGCCTATGTGGGTAGGTAAAAACGTTTGCGAGTAGCGTCCCAGGGATTGATGGTTCTTACCGGGTGTTCCCAGGTTCTTCCTTCACCGGCTATACTGGCCACGAAGTATTGTCTATCGTGTGCTGAAAATTGGCGTTAAACACACAATGACATCAACAAACTCTCTCTCTCTCTCTCTCTCTCTCTCTCTCATTAATCACGGCGTATTATCAAGAGTAACATGCATAAATCGAAACCTTCTGAGGAGACGCCTGGAAATCCTTAGTTTTAGCACATATTTGGATTAGTGACAATCGTGAGATCTACTTCTGAACGAGGTACCATCTTGTAAAGTATGCAACTGCTTGTATAGTTTTGTATGCATACATGTAACGTTTATTTTGTATAAGTAGCTAAATACAAGTCCTTATCATCATTTGTAGACGTGTTTTAAGAAAAAAGACTTATGATACTCGAAGCTATAAACTTTGGTTGTACATGTGGTGAAATTTGAGATGAAAAGAAGTAAAATGTAAACAAGCAAATAAGTCATTATATAGTATGTATTTCAGGAATGTTTTGTAATTCTCTGTGCTGTTTAGTACCGACCTCGACCATATTTTCAATAATGAAAGTTTGATAGCCGTCGGATTACAGGTATGGGTCCAATAGGGCTCTCCGTCAGACCGAGTTGACTGGAAGAAGACCAATCTGGCAGCCCCAGTTACCTAGCAGCGTAATGTTTCTCACGTGTATTTTATGTAAGACCCAATATATATGTAAAATGTAACGATCGTTGCGTCTTGTTTTGTCTTGATGCAATAAGATATGTTCAATGCAATAGTCCAATACTATCTCAATGCCGTGATTTATTGAGCGTAAAAACAATGTTAAATTGTCTATTTTAGCTCATAGAAATACTTTTCCCGTACAACATATGTCTCATGAACATCTAAATAACACTTTTTAAGTTAATAATACATAACTTTGAACACATTACGTACTGTACGTGCTATTTGACTATACCACATACCCGCACCCGTTAGATCAATTTATATTACCAATAGCCCTTAGACCACTCAGGCACACGGGGCGTTAGACCAATCGGCCACCCTGGGCCTTAAACTACTAAGGCACCCATTGTTTAACATCTCTGCTACTCTGAGCATTAGACCACTTGGGCACTCTTGGCCGTAGATCAATCGGCCACCCTGGGCCTTAGACTAATCTGCCATCATGGGCCGCAGACCAATCGGCCACCCTGGTCCCCAGTGGAATTAGTAATAAGCTACATATATTTTAGACACTGAGCTGAATTGTACATTTTAGCCATGTAACCATCCGTACAAGCATATCTACATTGAAACATGCATATTGTTAGAACTCTGTGGTCTTAACCTAAGTAACAGAAAGAAGCGAAAACAACAAATTTAGTAAAATCAACGATCAAGATATTGTTCTACGTTACCCAGAGTGGAAATTCAAGAGGCATTTACAGCACTGTGAATTTAATCCCAAATAATCCTAAACGTTCTATTACAAAAGTATTAAGTGTTTAGGATGAATTCCGATATTGAATCTGCTCATGTATCAATAACAGTCTAATGTACCATATTGATATATAATCCATGTATCAATAGGAGTCTAATATACCATATTGATATATAATCCATGTATCAATAGCAGTCTAATATACCATATTGATATATAATCCATGTATCAATAACAGTCTAATGTACCATATTGATATATAATCCACGTATCAATAGCAGTCTAATATACCATATTAATATATAATCCATGTATCAATAACAGTCTAATGTACCATACTGATATATAATCCATGTATCAATTACAGGCTAATATACCATATTGATATATAATCCAGCATGTGATTTGAATGACTTCACAATAATCCAAAAAAGTGTTTAGTCCTAAGTGTCAATCAGCATTTTGTAATTCCACTGAATATTTTTAAATAAAGGATTCCTCTCTGATAATACCTGGACACAACTACAAACTCTGCTGTAAGATTCCCAAAGACTGATATTAAAATAAGACATAATAATTGTGTTTACCACAAATTTGTTATACTTTATTTGTGAATAAGAGCAGGATTTGAACTCAGATTGAAATAAACAACTTATGTATAACTTAGGAACATAACACAAGTCAGATGGGCCAAAACTACTCTAACCTTAATCACGGACAAATGTCAAACACGTCATATAAATTAAATATCCATAACAATACAGACAGATTACTTGGTGGGCTGTATTATAACATAACGTTATGATGATTTTTGGTTTACATGAATTAAATTACCTATACACACATCATACATCCGGTGGTCTAGTGGTTAGAGCGTCCGCCTCTGATACGGGTGGTCGTGGATTTAAACCCCGGTCGAGTCATTCCAAAGACATAAATATGGTACTAACAGCTGCCTCGCTAGACGTTCATCATTAGGAGGCTGGTGTTAGGACTGGTCGGCCTGGCGTCAGGATAATGTGACTGGGTGGGACATGAATGTTTATGTCTGCGGCAAGATGTTCCAATGCTAGACACAAAAATCAACTGCCACGCTGCAGCTATCGTAGCGATATAACTGAAAACTTGTTAAAGCTACGTTAAAAATCCAAATTGCATAAACACACACACACACATACACACACACCTGAATTCATAGTATGCAGGAGCATGTATTATTCATAAACTTTAATTTAATATGGGAAAACAACAGGTATTGTTATTCCACCAAAACAACAAACAGAAAGACCGTTTCAAAGGGTATGGGTTTTTACCTGTCGTATTGATAAAACACAATAAAAAGTGTTATGTTAAATTGTCGTCCTTCTGCTGAAGGATTTGAAATGAGTTACGTCATATATTATGCGGAAGTATGTTGTTCCGTCAACCTACTTTCGTATATTTCTGTGAGCATGTAGATATAAGTATTTAATACACTCACACACATACACACACACAATAATTTAAAAAAAACACACAAGGGTGACTATGCACGCATGTGTTGATGAATAAGTATGGGTGGGAGAAGGGTGGAAGGAAGAAAAAACGCTCAAGTATGAATCGCAAACAATATCGATTGCATACATACATACATATACATACACACATACATAAATACATACATACATACATATACATACACACATACATACATACATACATACATACATACATATACATACATACATACATACATACATACATATACATACACACATACATACATGCATACATATATACATATACATACACACATACATACATACATACATACATACATACATACATACATACATACATGCATACATACATACATACATACATACATACATACATACATGCGTACGTACCTGTGTGCGTATCTACCTACATATACATACATCTGAATCATTTCGTAACGACGATTTCCTATATTGGAACGTTAATCAGGTGACTATACTGAGTCTATATAAAAAAGGACGGGGAACTACTTCATAGAATCTTTAATAAATAGTCAGGTATTAAGTGTCAAAGCGTTCACACAAAAGTGAAGACATACACTTGAAAATCAAAAAAAAAATTTAGTATTTATTTTCTTCTGAAAATGCACTCAATTTATTTGAGTTTTTTCGCATTCAATACTAATCGAGTTGTGAGCTGTAATGTATTACATTCAGTTGAAATACCCCAAAGAAAAGTGTTCTACGCAAGTTTCTTTACAAATTCACAAAATAAGAACTCTGCTTGTGTTATTTTATTTAATGCCAGGAAAAGTTAGACAATTATAGCAATTTTACCTCATCTGACTTTAAAAGTGGTTGAATTATTTCGAAACAACGAAAGACTAGTGAGCGACAAATATGTCATCAACTCTGACCTCCTTTTACTCTATTTTAGTAAGTCGGAATTTATTGCAGGTTTTCATCAGGCAAGACAGAATTACTGACCAATCAAAATCAAGCAATTAACACTTATATCGGTGTATGAATACGACGACCAAAAGCACAACACACGCCGAATCTCCTATTTTTCTTTACTCACGTGATAAGGATACAATAATGCTGATTGGTAGCTCCATTTCGACTCAGCTAGTCGATGTACATGGCCAAATGGTCGCAAACGTTGAGGTGGCAGGGTGTCATTTTTTTAATTTAAGACTATGATGTGACTTTTTCAGCTATTATTGACTAATATTTACAGATATGGATATATTTGTGAACTAGGTCTTTCGAGTTTGTGTTATTCTTGAAATTGGTGTGACGCATGTACACCTCCCATAGTTACTCTGCAGTGTGTAGATAGTGAAATACCAAAAGCCGTCTATGTAGAAGAGGTAGCCCCATGCCAGCAGTAAACACGTGAGTTCAGGGCAAGTTGAATGTCTCAAAAATGGCTTGCATTGCAGCTATTTTTAATTGCATCAACCTGTTTAGTACACACTGTTTTGCAGAATTATCACCTAAGAAAAGGGCTTGTGTTTGCACTGTGATCATCACGTGGTGTCAAAAATGACCATTGGATGTGAAAAATGCAGGTATACATTTTGGGGTTGGGGTGCATACACTTTATTAGCTGTGAACTGCCATTTACGTTTCTGGCCAAGGGAATAATACTCTTATTCTTTGTTTCAATATAGCTCTCAAAAAATATGGACCTTTTTGACTTGTGTATTTTATATTTCATGATTTTTTTTACACTACAGCGGTGAATGCAGCATTAAATTTGTGCATAAATCTGTTCCTTGTACCCTGAAAATAGAAGATCAGCCAGTCATTCAAGACCCCCCTCCCCAGCTACATTATCTCCGTCATGATTTCGGTTCTGATAAACGTTGTGAAAATATATCACTCTGAAGGCGGTATAAAGTGTTTACGTCGAACGCAATAAAATAAATTTATCTCCATATGTATGCAACGGAAAATTAATTTTCCTTAACATAATATACCTCATGATATACTCCATAATACTTTCCTTTATCAACTCCACCGTAATATAGAAGTGGAAAAGATTGCAATGAATCACTATAATTTTTCTAATACCGAATAAACACGAGTATTATAAATATTAAAATACATTCCTGTATAGTCAGTAGATTTTCTTCAATCGTCCATGGAAATGGTTGCGATTAATCAAAACAGGTCTTCTTCTAAGGAATAAAGTTAAAATATTAAATGCACGTACTGGATACTATGAGCATTATTCCTTGCAAGATGGGGATTCCATATAATACATGTGGGCTTTTTTAAGAGCCCATTGGTTTTATTTACAATTTACGGAATAAGTTACATGATTATGCCAACGAGGTTTATTCCATCCAAATAGAAATTTATTTATATTTCATAAAAATGTTGATAAATACGAAGTAAATAAGCCATAAGTTATAATTAGTACATTATTTTTTACAATTTTTAGAAAGATTTGTATTTTACATGAGCATGCGAGATTTAAAGGTTATACTGTCACATTACTAAAATACCATGCGTTTCTCGTAAATACAAACGGATTAATTCTAATGGTTGAACAAGATTGTTGTTACATGAATATATATGCTGAGCAAGCACAGAAATTGTATGTTACATGTTGCTGTGAAATATAATTCTTTAATTCATGCAAAACCTAAACCATGTTCCTGCGCTACTCCGCACTGAGTACAAAGGTGATAATACAGTTTATAAGCACGTGCAAATAAGGTGATGGCTAGAAGAAATACAGAAATACCTATTTTATGGACTGATATTCAAGACATTATTGGCAGGTCTTCGGTGTGACCAGATTATATATGATCTGTATGTTGGACGCACGGACTTAACCATTTCCAACGAATTTTCGTGTGTACATACCTTTACGTTAATTGACTAACCCTGAGAGTGGACCCGGCTGCTAAATCTTGCAGATGACCCAGGCGCTTATCGTTATTTTCAAGCTTTTTCCCCCGATTATTTCGACACAGAAATGATATTTTGTATGCCTACAATGTTTCCACTGGACGATACTTGTACTGTTTGTAAGGGAGAGTACCTTGTAGGCACAGAAAATAAAGAAAAAGGTATTGTTTTTGATGCACTAATTATTTTAAAAGTCGCTTAGAAATCCAATGATTTATCGTACACCATAATTATTACATGGACGGTTTTCTTCCGGAGGAGACCACTTCGGTAGCTTAGTGGTTAGAGCGTCCGCCTCGGATGCCGGAGGTCGCGGGTTCGAAAAAGACGCTAGACGGTGCTACAAAGCCAGCTAACATTTAAAAGCAAACAAACTTTAACGAAACGAAACTTAGCTTATACAAAGCTAAAATTACTGTCAACGGGTTTTTCTCATTACAATATTAATAAAGGTTGATTAAATCTGAGTACTGCTTTGTTTGATGTTAATGAGTTTTTCCTTGCTGCTGAAATTGGAGGCTTTATCGCAAAAAGTGTTTGATCAGCGGGTCATTGTATAGGAGGATTTGAGATCCTATTTTCGGGCGTTAGGTTGTCCACACTTGAAGGATGTCCACACTTGAAGTTTGAAGAAACGAATTATAGGTAAACCTCTAGCTAGTGTTACCTATATCTAATTTAATTGGTTGTTTGTTAGAGTTAATATTTTTTTATTCCATTACATGTTATTGTAATGTGTAATGTAATTTTGTTTACTGGACTTGATTATTTCAGAAATAAGTTCAGTTCTGTTTGACTTGATTGATTTTTTAAAATGGATCTCATTGATGTAAATACCTAATAATATAAATATTGTATCTAGTTACTGACCTTCAAAATCAGTGACAGTTTTGGCAAACAACTTTTTTTTTAGTTTTTGTATTTGTCTCAGAGTAAGAATCAGTAAGCTGAGGTAAGGTCTTATAAGGACTAAGTGACGTGAGTCACATGTAAATTCGTAAACAGGCTTATGTATTTCCAGAAGATTGACTTCTTGACCCCATGTTTTGCGTTTTAGTTAGTCTTATATATCTGCTGTTTAGATAAGAATTATATCAGTCGTGCCTTAATACTTGAAATGTCGATTTGTTTTATGTTGTGTCCAGTTTGGGGCTGAATTTTTATTTTCTTCAAATTGTTGAATTTCAAGTGATTGTTTTTCCTCGAAATACAAAAGTGCTCTAAATTTATTCTTGGACAAAGACATCTACCGGAATTTATACGGAATTCAAAAACTGGAATAATAATTTATGTGATTCAGCAAGAGACTGTTCACACATCAGTACAACGCTGACTATTGCATACGTCATCGCTTTCCATGCTGGATTTTCATCGGGATTTTAACTGTGATTCACTTAGATTATTTCATTGATAGAACTTGTGTTTTAATTCTTGGATTACAATTTGGATTTAATTCACGATACCGTAAGTTCATTTTATTATGCTTTGCAGTCTAGGAAAATACATTTTTGTTAAATTTTACGACTAGTTGTCTTCACTCTTTTATGTTAATTAATTTAAGAGTATAGACTCGTAACACTAGCATATAGTCCTAAATGAAACACACATAAGCAAAGGCATAACATGGCGAACGTGATGCATGCATGCGCATATTTTCAATGACCATTCCTAAAAGGTGCGACATCAGATTAAGGCGTAGTAGAGAAAGGAAGATTAGAAACACGCATCTAGGACGTTTTGTCGAGCACTACAACTTGGCTTCTTAAACTTCATTGGAATGAAGATCAGATCTTTTTACAGAAGGATGAAATCATCGTGAAAAGGTTGCGCGACCGCATGCTTTTGTTTAGATCTTTCACTTGTCCAAACAATGATGGTGTTTATGTACCGAATGTTCGGGCATGTTATTAGAAATGGAGAAACCAATGAGTCGCAACTTAAACTAGAAAAAGGAATATTCAATTAATTATCACTCATTGTTTGACATGGGTCATTTTCCTTCAACAGACTTAATGGAATTCATTAAGTGTTATTTCGAACTTCAGAGCCTTCTAAACTGTTTCCCACCTGTATTAGATACCGCCGTTATCTGGGGTTCATACAATCATAAAATGTGGATGGGGTGATGATATACAAATCTGCAGTCACTTGTGTGTGATGGAGAAGTCGAGCATTTGGGTTGGACGTTTCAGTACCATTGTACCTTCTGACTTCCGCACCCATCATGCCCGCCTCCCATGCAAAGTTCCGTCGAAGTCAACATCAACTGTGAAATCCTATGTCCGCTCCAGTTCTGCATGCACGACATAAACAAACCATAAGAAGCAATAGAGATATCCGACAGTCAGGCGTCCACTGGAAGTAACGAAAGAAGTGAGCCAGACGTAGGAACACAACTGTGAACCAAGTCCGCATGCACTCAAGTTCCATTATATAGATGTACATAACAGAAACGGTAAATAGTTTCTTGCCTCACTGACGTTGTGTTTGAGTGAATTTTAATTTAGAAAGAGTAGCAAATGATAGTGAATCATACGACAAGCACACATTGTACTCGCGCGATGATGGCCAAACTCCAGTCTGTACTATATGTTCTATATTGTTTTTCTTAAACATGTTTTGCATTTTCCTTTATCCCGCTCACGATCCTCAATATATATGGCACTATGTTCAAGCCACAGATTGAAGATTTATATAAGCTTCAGAGTTTTTAACAATAATTGAATTAAACTCCGACTAGGTGAACTAGAGACAGTGTCAGTTTATGTTCGAAAATAGTCGGCACACGCATGCACACACGTACAAACCTGTGATAGACGAGAATCGTACAGCCTTTACAATTGTAAGGAAAGTTTAATAAAAGGTATCTAATCAAATTGTTCCTACTGTTACTAACTTAGCAGTGTTTCCATTTACGCACATTTGTGCGTCAGGGACGCACGCTGTAGAAAATTGACGCACACATTTTGTTGCCGTGCGTTTTTTTTTATGCAAGGGATTCGCATAATGCAATCAGGATTTATTTAATATTCAATGCGTTGGACGAAGGGTGGCATCGTGTATACTTCGAGCATAGGCATTGACTGGTTCCCCGCTTTGTTTACTCCCTGTGTTGGGTTCCTCTATTCGTATAGCGGAGTGGAACGCAGGGAACATACGAAATAAGGAACCAGACTTGCATAGGCAATGTTATGATGGAGTAGCTTCCCCTAATTTCGCGAGCACTCACGCGATTTCCATTGAGCTCAGCAAGTAGTCATCTTCATGTTTAACCTCAATACTTGTTGCACTAGAAAGCGATCTCCAGATTAAAACGTCGTGCACTAAAAATCATTAGCGAAGAAAGTGAAAGAAGCAGAACACAAAAGAGTAACTGTGGATCTAACTTTAATAAAAAATGGAGAAAATAATTCCCTTGACTGTTATACGGCACATCAATTAGGATTACCGGTGTATGATAGCGTGATTACGAAGACTGCATAAGTGAATAATCCTATCGTGACAGGGTTTAAGAATTTTAACAAATCTGCCCTCGTTCGCCACAAAATATATGGAGAACAAATTATAACCCAAGACATTCTTTCACAACAAAGAAATCAGTAAACTTGCAGAGACAAATGCATTTATTTGGATTACACAGTCAAGGGGTCATTGCATATTTTGTTGGTTTTTAACTTTGCTGCAATAAAAGAAAGACCTTAAAGTTCAAGTGTAACTTATTAGAAACAAGATGAATCATTAGCCTCCTTCATTTTTGGATAAATTTGTTTCAGGACGAAGTACAATGAAACCGATGACAGTACACAGTTTATGACAGGCAGTAAATTGACTGTCATTCGGTTATAAAGATTTATTAGGCTTTTTGTATTGGCTTGTATGTAATGTGTCGGTCTATAATATTGCTTCGAAAAGATTAAAAGGAGACTGTTAAAAGTACGATTTTAAAAGAAAAATTAACTAATAAAATTATTTTTTGAATGGACATTGCATTTGTTTGTTAAATTTAATTGTGCATGTTGGTTTGTTGGTATGTTTAGAGAGAGAGAGAGAGAGAGAGCAAGTTGCAGTATCCTATTTCAAGCTGAAAAAGTACGAGTTGGATGAAAATTTGTCAGTATATTTTTGACCCCCACATTTTTTATTTGACCCCCAGTTCTGACACCAAAGGGTTATTTTTACCCTCAGTTTTACACCCCTGGGGGATACACTGACTGTTACGGACTATTCTCTTGCAGCTGTACACATGCTCACAGCTCCCTCCCACGCCTCTTTATGGATGGAGAGTCTTTTAAATACGAAGACGATTTTTTTTTTTAAAGTAAGAAACATTGACGAAGATAGCAATTATCAAAATAAAATCACGTGAGCAAGAAAAGCTAATTCGGAAGTTTCAAATATTTCACATTTAGATAGAGGCTCCAGAATCGTTAGTCCATTAAATATAAAAGAAATTTATAATTATATCTCTTTCTTGGAATGTTGATGAATATTTTGTATAAAAATCTGAACATTGCACATTAGGTTATTTGATTTTTGTTTGTATTTAATGCAAATCTGCATTCGCACCAGCAATGAGAAAAGCAAAATTATAATACAGTAAGCCATGATAAAGCAGTCTGAAACGAAAAGTACAGTTCAATATGACACGTTAAAGGGATATGGGGTTAAGTATATCCGATATCTAATTATAGTACAAAATGACACGTTTGAGTCTTTGACTAAAATATATCATATCTCTGATTATTAGATGCTCATATCTCTGATTATTAGATGCTCATTTTTTTCCCCCGTTAACTTTACATTGTCAGAATCGTTCAATATTCCCCGATACTGGACGCGCGCGACAATACACATATAGCATTCACGTGAATGAAGGAACTACTTTCTATTGTAAACAAACAATGACGCAGACACCAGCACTTTTGATTTGTAAACAAATCATATACACTCGCGTAAGAGGCTCTTTACGTTGTGGTTATTTAAATTCGTTTCTGAAGGAACTAAAACATGTTTCGTGGACTGCAAAAAAAAAACAAAAAAAAAAAAAACAGAAAAAAACACAGCTGTTTTGGCACATTCCGCGTTGATACAATGTTACGGATTTAGGCTAGCTACATTATATAAAAGACTTACGATTATGTCCTTACAAATAACATACAAGTGACAAGTGCATATACTGTCTTCTTTATCTGGTGATAAGAATGGCAAAATAAAATACACTTACAGTTTTACATCCTGAATTTTCTCAATGTTTTTTTCTTAATTCTGCAAATCCGAATTACATGAGTCATGTCATAGGTTTTAAATCTGCATTACACATTTCGAAAGTGTGCTGTAATTTCGATGATAAGTGCTATTGCATCCTCCTTACTGCACTCAAAATGAAATAAACATTAAATTCCATTGCGTCCTTTTGAACATTGTAATTGAAAAACTTCATATTTTTCCCACGTTATGATTTCAAACATTCCATGGCAGAAACAGAAACACATTTGCAGACGTAAACACGCTTCTCCCGCGCCACTTCAATTCGATGTATTTCATGTATAATTTGCACAGATGAATCCAGTCCAAGATCACAAACTTTCTATGAATCGAAACAAAATACCAAAATATATTCGCTCCAGATCAAATGGAAAAGTCGTTGCAATGCGCATTCATTCACGATATGACTGCAAATTTCAATTTTAACTAGACACGCCATTTTCTTTTGAAAGTTATGTCGACCGCGCGACTAAGTTCAAATTATCTGGGCAGAGTTATGTGCGCATTAATAATGTCATTTTGTAATGTCAAATCTGCGCTTGTGTATTTAGTTTGGAGTACGGCATTCATTAATTTACGTTGTTTCTTGTAGTGTATTTTGTATAAATAAACCTTAGGTAGAATAAAAAATGAGCATATAATAAAAAGGTTACTGCATTTGTATGGGAAAATATGAACTCGTTTTGTCGAAAGGATATACTGCACTCACAAGTTCGTGCAGTATTCCATCCGAAAACTCGTTCATATTTTCTCATACAAATGCAGTAACCTATAATTATAATACAATATGACACGTTGAGTCTGGAACTAAAATATATCCTTACTCTAAGTATAGTACAATATGACACGTTGAGTCTGGAAACAAAGTATATCCTATCTCTAAATACAGCACAATCTGTGGCGTTAAAAGAATCTGAGACTAAGTATATTCCATCTCTGAAAAATGTGGATATTCACTTATTATCTCGTACGTACCTAACATCAGATTAGGTTAGTTTCACTTTATACTCTCCTGCACTAACCTATCAAAAGAGCAGAGATTGCTTGACTCATTCTTCAGCACCAACATGTCATTAGAGTGGAGATAACTTCATCTACCAAACCAGCACCTGCTTATCATCAGACTGGATTTAGCTTCACATATTAACCAAAGCTAACTTTCCTTTTCCTGAGATAGCTTAGCCTATTCTCCTGTACTGGGTCATCATCACAGTGGGTACTTTCGCCTATTCTCTTCACTGACCTACCATCAGAGTGGATATGCCATCACCTATTCCCCTGCACTGATTTACCATCAATAATTGGGCCCCCGAGTGGCCGAGTGGTCTAAATCGATCGCCGTCACGGATCACTGCCATCTCACCTCTGTCTGCGTGGGTTCGATTCTCGGGCTCGGCCAATGTGGATATGTAAGAAAGCTTCGGTGGTTCTTTCTGGGGTTTTCCAGGGATCTTCCTCCACCATTAATAATGGCCGCCATGTATAGCCTATCTTGTGCTGAAAATGGCGTTAAACCCTACAAAACAACCACCATCAGAGCTAAGAAACAGTGCCTATTCAGCATTAATATACCAAAACGTAAATATTTTCACCTATTCTAGAGCGCTAAACCATCATCAGAGTGAAAATGCATCAATTACACAATAATATCCTAACATGATACTATATTCACCTGATATTCACCAGGACCGACACCAGTGTGGAGATAGTTTAACCTGTTCTCAAGCACTAGCCTATACTCATTATGGAGATATCCTCAGTAATATCAGTAATATCTTATAAAAGAGTGAATAGCTTGATCTGTTCTAGATCACTGACCAATCATCAGAGTGGAGACATCTTAATCTGCATATTAACAAGCATATTTTGTATGGGAATGTCATCTCTTCATATAATTTTATGTAAATTAGTTCAGACCCGATGTAGTAGTATTTAAATCAAACGTTGTATAGCAGAATGTACTTCAAGGTGTCAGCGTTTTCAGACCGTAATGCTCTGTTATCTTCAAGGGTGGTAGAGATTCCATTACCACTCACATCTAGTACATAATAGTAATGGTTAGTGGTCCGTTAGATTTTGTGATCGTTCCAAATGCATGATATATTTAGTTAGTGATGTTGGGTCAACAAAAGTATGATGATTGTTGCTGTATGGTTTAACGCCATTTTTCAGCACTCGTGAGGCTATACATGGCGGCCAGTATTAATGGTGGAGGAAGAACCCGGTAAAACCACGGAAAGAACCACCGGCCCTCGAGAAGCTACTGGAAGGCTTTCTCACATACCCACACTGGCCGAATCCGAGACTTGAACTTACGCAGACAGAGGTGAGATGGCAGTGATCCGTAATGGAGAGCGCTTTAGACCACTCGGTCACTCAGGGTCCCCATAAGTATGATGAGCCAAATGGATTCAAACAAAAAGACCATTGTCTTGTTATGCTATATTAGTCTTCACTATGGACAATGCCGTGGTATCATTCCGCACTCTTCGTGGTTTCTTTGACAAACAGATTACTCACTCGAGAGGTGAGAGACTCTGCCATTTTTGTACTGCTTTGAACCTACAACTATGATTTTTGAAGCTGCAAAGTATGTTTGTGATGAGATGAGATGTACTTGTATAAGCGATATACATTTTACATGCATACATACATACATACATACATACACACACACACACACACACACACACACACACATACATACATACATACACATATACATACATACATACACACACACACACACACATACATACATACATACATACATACATACCCACACACACACACACATACATACATACATACATACATACATACACACACACACACACATACATAGATACATACATACATACATACATACATACACACACACATACACATACATACATACATACATACATACATACATACATACCCACACAGACACACACGAACACATACATATATGCATCCATGCATGCATGCATACATACATACATACATACATACATACATACATACATGCATGCATACATACATACATACATACATACATACATACATACATACATACATACATACATACATACATACATATATACACACGTACATAAATGAATGCATACACAAACACATTTTTCTCTCTCCTGTAACCTCTGGCCGGTCGTAAGACGTTTTGACAACCTCTGCCCAGTTTGCCATGTCTCCACTACTTTTTGGAGCTTTGCAAAGTCCATGACTGTCCACTCTTCTATATTTAAATCACATCTCTTCTTCTGTTTCCCTCGTTATCTCTTTTCATCTAACTGCGCCCTGTAGGCTTCTTGCTTCAGTTTCAAAAAGGCATCCACGTAGTCTGCGAAAATGCCTTTCTGAGTGGGGTTACCCTTGTGGTATTGTTCTGTCTTGGGAAAGTGGTAAATTTCGTACATTTCTAACAGAAAGAAGACATGAAGACATGTTACATTACGCAACAAAGGGATTGTAAGTTTACACTCCAATCTGTCTGCACTGCAAAGGTAACAGCGCTCTTGCGTTGGCATTATTTTGCCACACTACCTTAAAAAAAAAAAAACAATGCATCACTCATCATAAACGATTACATTGGTCACTTTGAACGGAGCCAAAATCATTTTCATGCAAGTGGGACAAGTACAGTTTAAAGATTCGATGAGTTATTTAACCATGCCTTTGAGTCGAATGCCTAAAACGTTTGGAATGACAGAAATGGCTAAAGGGTACTTTCCACACTTTTTCAATACGGAAGCCAATCAACACGCCGTTCTACTCCATTTGCCAGAGGCTCACTATTACGACCCTGACAACATGCGTACCGAACAACGAGACGCTTTCTACGCTTGGTACCAGGCTCACGCCTCAGACCATTTTGACTTTCAGGAAGAAATGCTAAAGTATTGTCGTTCCGACGTGGACATTTTACGGCGTTGCTGTGGAAAATTTCGAGAACTGTTCATGGAATACGGAGGGATCGATCCTTTGAAAGAAGCTTGCACCATTGCCAAAGCGTGTTCCTTAGTGTACAGGCAACGATTCATGCCTGAAAACACCGTTGCTGTCATCAGTCCTCAAACGACCAACTATGTCAAACGTCAATACTCGGTCAAAGCCCTACGCTGGTTACGTTACTCGTGCGACAAGGAAGACAAATGGATTCAGCAGTGCCGCAAGGAGGAGGCGAAAAGACCATCGGAATGCATTTGATCGATGGCAAGGACTTAGAAAACCCCAAGATCGTTTACGAGTTTAACGGTTGCTTATTTCACGGATGCCCCGTCTGCTACCCTGACCGCGGCACTAAAAATCAGTTTTTACAACGAACCATGGAAGACTTGTACCAGGCCACTTGTCAGCGACGCCTAAAGTTAGAACAGGAAGGATACTAAGTGGTGGAAATGTGGGAACACGAGTACGATCACCGTTTGAAAACCGATCCCGAGTTTAAACGCCTCGTGGAAAGTTACCAGTTCATGGACCCGCTGAACCCGAGGGATAGTTTGTACGGAGGAAGGACCAATGCCACCAGTTTGCTGTACCAAGCCGACGAAGAGAAAGAAGAAGAAATTAAATACCTGGACATGTGTTCGCTGTATCCCTACGTGTGCAAATAGTGTCACTTTCCTGTAGGGCAACCGCAATTGTTAACGGAACACATCGACCTGAAAAACATTCGACAATACGAAGGCTTGATCAAGTGCAAAATTTTGCCTCCCACGGACTTGTACCATCCCGTGTTACCTCACCATTGTCAAGGCAAACTGATGTTTCCTTTGTGCCGTACTTGTGCCAAAACGTGCAACCAAGATCAACCTTATCAGCACACCCAGGAAGAACGCGCCTTGACGGGAACCTGGGTCAGCGTAGAATTGTTCAAAGCTCTGGACATGGGATATCAACTGTTTGAAGTGTACGAAATTTACCACTTTCCCAAGACAAAACAATACCACAAGGACGACCCCACTCAGAAAGGCATTTTCGCAGACTACGTGGATGCCTTTTTGAAACTGAAGCCAGTGGCTATCCTTCCTGGTGTCACACTCCCGAAGACCAAAAGACATTCAAAGAGAAATACTGCGCACAAGAAGGCATCTCTTTAGACCACATCGAGAAAAACGAAGGCAGGCGATCGTTTGCCAAAGTGATGTTAAATTGCTTGTGGGGTAAAATGGCACAACGGTCGTGTTTACCCAAGACGGAGTATTTGACAGAACCTCCCGCTACTTCCAGATGATTCACGACAAAACCAAATTCACGAAACACGTGGACGTCGTTCACGAGGATTTGATCTTAGTCAATTACGAAGAAGATCTGAACTTTGTACAAGCCGACTCTTTTGGAAATGTCATCATTGCGGCTTACGTGACAGCCCATGCTCGCTTAAAATTGTACGAAGCTTTAGAACTGTTAGGGGATCGTGTCCTGTACTTTGACACGGACAGTTGCGTCTACATCGATCGACCGGGTCAGCAACACCCTAACATCGAAGGAAACCGTTTAGGAGCCTGGACAGACGAACAACCCGACGACAAGATTCTAAGTTTCGCGAGTGGCGGTCCTAAAAATTACGGCTACCAATACCGGGACAAACAAGAAGTGCACACGGAGTGCAAAGTGAAAGGACTGACTCTGAATTATCGTACCAGTCGAGTGGTCAACTTTGGGGTATTGAAAGAAGCTTTGCAATCTGGAGAGGATGGAAACTTTAAAGTGACCACTCACCAACCCAACAAGATTGTACGTTTACCCACTCACCAAATCGTCAGTCGATCCCTGGAAAAAGTCTATCAAATCGTGTACCAGAAGCGAGTGAGACTTCCCAATCACTTTACGTTGCTGTACGGTCACATCGATATTGGTCAGCATATAAAAAGGGACAACTTCCAAGAACGACACTTCATTACGAGGACAAGCGACGAGAAAGATGAATAACTATACGCAGAAGAAAAAAGAGAAGGAACAAACATCATTGACCTCTTTCACCACCATACCGTCACGGCAAAGTGCATTGAAGAAGGGAAAGGATTCAATAGACCTAAAGGAGTATTTTAGCATCCAAATGACTCAGACAGCGACCTCGAGAGAATTTAGAACGACAACTTACACCTACACGGTGAAATTTAAAGACTTCGCGTCTGACGTTCCAGCCGAGGAAGTATCAGGTTTCGTTACGGATCTGCTTGACTCACTGTTAGAGGAACTCATATGTCATTGCCAAGTCAAAGATCGAGGTCGTTTGATCCTATCTATGTATCACGACAGTTTGAACTCGCCTGTATGTCTCGGATTTAGCACACCTGAAGAAACAACTTCTTCCAAACTTTTGAGGGCTATTGAAGACGTGCAGTCGATGAGAGAAAAATTTGACATTACCAATGGAAAAGTGACTATTCATATGGCATATGTTGTACCTCCATGGGAAGAAGACGATGACTGCTCTTGATCTACTTACCGATAAGTGTACCTAGCACGATGGACGTAACAGCAGATTTACGTGATGGGAAACATCTATGCTGGGACACAAGTGGTAGCTGACCAGATTTTAAACAACGTGTGTGACGGATAGAGAGACAAAC